>JARWKJ010000025.1:4883006-5180506 GCA_029959095.1 Rhinichthys osculus
GCTGCACATCCATGATGCGAATCTCCCGTTCCACCACATCCCAAAGATGCTCTATTGGGTTGAGATCTGGTGACTGTGGAGGCCATTTTAGTACAGTGAACTCATTGTCATGTTCAAGAAACCAATTTGAAATGATTAGAGCTTTGTGACATGGTGGAAGTAGCCATCAGAGGATGGGTACATGGTGGCCATAAAGGGATGGACATGGTCAGAAACAATGCTCAGGTAGGCCGTGGCATTTAAACGATGCCCAATTGGCACTAAGGGGCCTAAAGTGTGCCAGGAAAACATCCCCCACACCATTACACCACCACCACCAGCCTGCACAGTGGTAACAAGGCATGATGGTTCCATGTTCTCATTCTGTTTACGCCAAATTCTGACTCTAACATCTGAATGTCTCAACAGAAATCGAGACTCATCAGACCAGGCAACATTTTTCCAGTCTTCAACTGTTCAATTTTGGTGAGCTCTTGCAAATTGTAGCCTCTTTTTCCTATTTGTAGTGGAGATGAGTGGTACCCGGTGGGGTCTTCTGCTGTTGTAGCCCATCCGCCTCAAGGTTGTGCGTGTTGTGGCTTCACAAATGCTTTGCTGCATACCTCGGTTGTAACGAGTGGTTATTTCAGTCACTGTTGCCCTTCTATCAGCTCGAACCAGTCTGGCCATTCTCCTCTGACCTCTGGCATCAACAAGGCATTTCCGCCCACAGAACTGCCGCTCACTGGATGTTTTTTCTTTTTCGGACCATTCTCTGTAAACCCTAGAGATGGTTGTGCGTGAAAATCCCAGTAGATTAGCAGTTTCTGAAATACTCAGACCAGCCCTTCTGGCACCAACAATCATGCCACGTTCAAAGTCACTCAAATCAACTTTCTTCCCCATACTGATGCTCGGTTTGAACTGCAGGAGATTGTCTTGACCATGTCTACATGCCTAAATGCACTGAGTTGCCGCCATGTGATTGGCTGCTTAGAAATTAAGTGTTAACGAGCAGTTGGACAGGTGTACCTAATAAAGTGGCCGGTGAGTGTATATATATATATATATACATACAGTAGTCAACATTTGAAGTGGATCAAAAAAGTTCATCAAAGTTGTCCTAGATAGAACGGGTGTTGTTCAAAATTCATATATGACTTTGATGTAAGGTTTTGATCCACTTCAAATGTTGACTACTGTATATATAAATGTACAGGTCCTTCTCAAAAAATTAGCATATTGTGATAAAGTTCATTATTTTCCATAATGTAATGATAAAAATGAAACTTTCATATATTTTAGATTCATTGCACACCAACTGAAATATTTCAGGTCTTTTATTGTTTTAATACTGATGATTTTGGCATACAGCTCATGAAAACCCCAAATTCCTGTCTCAAAAAATTAGCATATTTCATCCGACCAATAAAAGAAGTGTTTTTAATACAAAAAAAAACAAGTCAACCTAAAACAATAAAAGACCTAAAATATTTCAGTTGGTGTGCAATGAATCTAAAATATATGAAAGTTTCATTTTTATCATTACATTATGGAAAATAATGAACTTTATCACAATATGCTAATTTTTTGAGAAGGACCTGTATATATATGATGCTTTACGTCAGTGGTCACGGCACGTCTGTAGTCGCTCTGGCTCCGAGACGGGCGACGATCTCACCGCTGACAGACTGCTCTATTCTGATCTGTCAGATTAAGCTAGGATTGGGGTTTTACGCTCCACAAACAGCCCGCAGGACACAAATAGCATGCTATGTTTTCAAACACCCAGCCATCTCACCCCTCACATCGTGTGCATGAACCTACTGAGATCTTATTTTAGGAAACACTAGTCTGTCTCTGAACAAAACAATGATTAAAGCTGTGTGAAGCTCTATGACATAATGCTGTGTGAAGACATAATGACAGAAATGTGTTATGATTATATATATATTTGCTATAATTCATAAATATTATTAATATAATTTACAGAATAATCTATTGGTTGGGGTTAAAAAGCTTGGAAAGTGAACCTGGTTAAAATTGACCAAAATGAGATATGAAATCATGGCTAAGGACAGTGTGAATAAAAAAAGCTTGTTTCCCCCCCGTTAATTCGTCAAATGATTATTTAAATATAAATATACAGTTGCATTTATTTTTATTAAAGTGACTTACAATTGAGGTTAATATGGAAGCTTGTTTCCGCCACTGAATAAGTAAGGGGAAATTGCGACCTTTTTATATTGCAATTGTGAGTTTATATCTCGCAATTCTGAGAAAAAGTAGAAATTGCAAGAAAGTCAGAATTGAAAAGTCAGAAATGAATAAGAAGTTGCAATTATGACTTTTTTCTAAATTTTTCTTGCAATTATGACTTTTTTCTCGCAATTCCAAGTTTATATCGCAATTCACTTTTTTATTTCTCGCATTTCTGACTTTATAACTCACAATTAAGAGTTTATATCTCGCAATTCTGAGAAAAAGTAGAAATTGCAAGAAAAAATCAGAATTGAAAAGTCAGAAATGAATAAGAAGTTGCAATTATGACTTTTCTAAATTTTTCTTACAATTATGACTTTTTTCTCGCAATTGCAAGTTTATATCGCAATTCACTTTTTTCTTAGAACTGCAAGTTTATTTCTCGCACTTCTGACTTTATAACTCACAATTAAGAGTTTATATCTCGCATTTCTGAGAAAAAGTAGAAATTGCAAGAAAAGTCAGAATTGCGACTTTTCTGACAATTTTTTCTCACAATTGCGAATTTATCTCGCAATACTAACTTTTTTTTTATTTTTTAGACTTGTTTGAAATAATCTCACAATTACGATATAAAATCCAATTCTGAGGGGAAAAAGCCTGACTTTTTTTTTCTCAGAACTGCAAATTTATATATCATAATTCTGACTTTATAACTCACTATAAAGAGAGAGTTTACATCATGCAATTCTGAGAAAAGTTAGAATTGTGAGATAAAAAGTCGCTATTACCTTTTTTATTTTTAATTCTGTGGCAGAAACTAAAATAAAAATGAATCGAGGACAAATAATCTCGAGAATTGATACACACAAACAGTGGAGGAAAATGAAAACCAAGAATAATTTTTTATTTTCTAACAAAACTTTTTATTTTCGAAATATTAACCCACAATCCCGTCCATCATGCCAGTGCAAACTCCATCCAAAATTCCGGTACGTCTGTGACAAAGCTGGAAGTCCCGGAAAAAAACTTTCCGATTAACTTGGAATGTTTTCCTTAACATGTACATTTCCACAACCTAACAAACACAAATATAACAGACGTCATTAATAATGATTTCAGACTGCAAAGGTTTCCATCATGCATGCAGAATTCATGGACTGTAAACACTGTAATTTCAAGGATAATATATAAACTGATCAAGCCATTTCCTTTCAAAAAGAAGTCATTAACTAAAATATAAATTAACTAATTTTTATGTAACTTGATGTAATAAAATAACTAAAAGTAATTCAAAATATACTACTAAAAAGTGTAATGGTATCTGAATAATAAGTAGCACTAGAGACACTCACTTTCAGACAAAAATGCCGACCCAGAGTAAGAGGAAGAGGACGCCGAAGCCCATGAAGAGCGACGCCACCAGAGAAATCAGCAGCTCTTTGTACACGTCTCTCGTGTACTTCGTGGACGTTACTTCATATCTGAGGAAGCGTCAAGGATGCACAGACTCTTCTTTTTACGCTTAAGTTATCAATCACATATGCAAGCTTTTTACTAACACGGAATAAAAACAAAAAATAAAGGGAATTGCAACTTTTTATCTCACAATTCTGAATCTTTTCTCAAAATCGCAAGACATGTCAAGTTTACATCTCGCAACTTTATTTTAGTTTCCGTCACGAAAAAATTTAATTATGACTTTTATCTCACAATACTTATTTTTTTCTCTCTTTTTTAAAATTATTTATTTATTTCAACAGGGACAATGTGCAACAAAACATTAATTAAAGATGCTTTGTACCAGATTTAGCTTAAGCTAATTTCCATCTGCAGTCCCCGAGCAGGTAAGTTACAATTCAAAATATACAATATAAAATGTAATAATTAATCACTCAAATACAGCTATTAATTAATTAATTCAACCATTCCAACCATCAGTCCAACTAAATCATACCAAGATTACTACAATAAAACCTCACTAAAAATTCATATTTACATACACAATTATCTATGCTGGCACAACTGGTTTTCCAATAGCACTTTCCTTGTATTACGAGAAAAATCCTTCAGGTCAAAAACTTGCGAGTTTTTATTTCACGATTCAGACTTTTCTTCTCAGAACTGCAAGTTCATATCCATCAGTTCTGGGTTTATTTCTCACAAATGCAGAAATAGAAAAAAAAGTCTGAATTGTGAGAAAGTGGCAATTCTGTTTTTGTTCCAGTCGCACAAAAAGAAAAATTTTATATCTTGTCTTTTTCTCACAATTGCGAGACGAGTCTACATCTCACAATTTTGACTTTTTTTCTTGCAATTCTGTTTTTTGTTGTTGTGTCCATCATGGAAAAAAGGTAATAGCAACAATTCTGCAAGAAGAAAAGTCTTAAGTTAAGTTGCATTTACCTTTTGTGGTAAATTCATTTTGAATTGCGAGATGGTCACAATTTCCTTATTTGATTTAATTCCGAGGCGGAAACAAGCTCCCATGCATATCTGATGGGATTACAGAAAGTAAGCCAGTGAATAGTGAAGGATACACAAAGAACCAGGCAGTGAAGAACATGCCGATGGCCAGCAGCACGATGGTGAGGTGGGGGAACACGGCCGGGTTCACCGGGCTGGTGTATCTCGTCATGGCTTCCAACTCCTGCACAGACAAACAGCCATTTACACTGATATCAGCACTGACTCATCTCAAGATCACGTGATACAATCAAATAACAATAAAAACAACAACACAAACATGACATAAAGAGGCTGGAAAGAACAGGTTTATAAAAGAGCTGAACTGATCTGTTTTTTCCAATATGGATATCTAAACTAAAGAGTAGAAAGTCATACATACGTCATACATTAACCTTTGACAAAACTGTCAGTGGATATACACAATACATAAAGGTGAAGACAGTAATACAACTGACAATTAATAGTGCAACACTTCTCTCTGCATAACATCTATTACAAGTTAACATGAAGCCTACACACATATACACATACATATTTATGATTAAAACATGCATAAGATATTTTATATGACGTTTATATTTGTGTCTGTAGTAAAAACATCAGCACTCCTGACTGACATCAGCGGCTAACTGCTAAAGCTAAATGCAATTTAACAAGACAAGAGCGATAAAAGGAAATACTAGATACGTTATTTGCCGTTTCAATTTATTACTGGACTCTCGGGGATTTAATAAACATAATTATTTGCTGTTAAATCGTGCGTAATTTACCATCGTGTGACAGGTAAAGGATGAATCCGTCTCTGACCGGAAGAAGACCAAGAACAGCCACGTAAGTGAAGAGTGACCGGAAGAGGAGTGACTGACATCGCCATACAAAATAAAAGTCCTCCCTGACATACAGATAGATCACCATACAAAATAAAAGTCCTCCCTGATAGACAGATAGATATCACCATACAAAATAAAAGTCCTCCCTGATAGATATAGATATTACCTTACAAAATAAAGGTCCTCCTTGATAGATAGATATCACCATACAAAATAAAAGTCCTCCCTGATAGATAGATAACTCAATACAAAATATAAGTCCTCCCTATAGATACAGTAGATAGATAGATAGATAGATAGATAGGTCGTTTCATTATGACTGTAACACAAAGAAGAATTTAAATTTAGTATCCAGAAAAAAATATTTATTTAATTTATGCATCATGCTTGCATACATTGTATTATGACATCAGTACACATACATGTCAAAAAAAAGTGAGACTGAAATTATGCAGCTGAACTAAAAATAACGATTATGTATCAATATACAACATGGCTTTCAGAAAGCTCAGATAAAGCGAAAGAAATGAGAAAATGTTCTGGGACATAAACACAATAGTGAATTAAGTTTTTTAAAAATATTTTAGTTCTTACTGGGCTTTGAGCCATAAAGACAAACAAAACAAAACTGACAACTGAGAAAATTATAGTTTTTCTTCTCTGTCCTTTGGTGGTAAAATCAGTTCATGTAATTTTATACTAGTCATTGATGAAAAAGAAATGTTTTACCCGACTTAAGACAAGTTATTTAATATGTTTAAAATGCAATGTTTTTAACCAAACATGTTATGATTAACAAAGCATAAAAGTAGTAAAATTACATGTTATAAAAACAAATTTAATGAAGAGTAAAAAGAACAGAAATAAAGGATATGGTTGTACATAATGAAAGTTAAACCAAACAATAAAAACCAAACTGAATTTTCACAAAAACATTTAAAGGACGTTTTATATTTTACAGAGCATTTAAACAGTTTTAGATGTCACAGAAAACATTAGAAAACATATTTACAGTGCATAGTTTGGAAGTGCTTCCACAAGAGGCTGGTTTACTCAGGACAGAATATGTGATATTCCCTATGATTTAAAAATAACCATATATTAGATTTTAAACTGTGTTTATACTCAGAATCAGTATCATCCATTAGTGTGGAATTATGGAAATAGTCATTTTAGTGCACAACAATTTTCAGTCAACACTTTCCTGGTTCTCTTCATGATTTGACCATCATAATCACGTTACCCAGCCTTACAAAGACTACTTTATGGCTTTCCTTATTGCTTTCAAATATTCAAACAATATCTATAACACCAACATGTTATGTGTACAAGGATAATAAACAAACAAAAGACAAAAAGACTCCAAATAATGCGTTGAAATTCACACAGTGCTGGATTACATGAAAGATCTGGTCATTTTTCTGCTTGACAAAACATTTTTTTGCTTGAATTTTTAAAATGACCATAAATCTACTGGGTTTTAATTAGTAATACTCAAAATATGGGACATTGTCTGAGAAATTCTCGGAGAATCCACCGTTCTGATCAATAGTGACGCTCCAACTGTTTAGACAAGTAACGTTCACATTAAACTATACAAGAATATACTGCATATAAATGTTCAAAAGATCTATTTTGAACACAATCATTGGTTACGGCTTGTATAGTATGCATAGCAGCAAACTAAAGTTGAAACAATGCATAAAGTAAAAAAAAGAAAGAACATATGGTGTAAAAGGAAGGATTAAGTACCATAGTAAAAACTCAATTTGAAGTGTTTCCTGGCGGTTAAGGAGTGTGTGATCCAGTGTTTTTGCCACAGTGTTTGACTCACGATTGCTACTGGTTCCAGTCTATCCAGTTTTAAAGAGAAATCCAGTGACTTTAACTCACAAATCCAGTAGTAATGGTTCCTCTTTTAATTCTTTTTTGATATGAGATGATGTATTATTGCAGTAACTATGTCAACCATATTAAATTTAGATACTTTCTACACTATTTTAACTGTTTCTCTCCAGTGGACGTGACTGCAGACACGAGGCTGTTAAACATGGCAACCCTGCCTGTTTATTCCTATTAAAATCCTCCATAGTGTTCAACAGCAGTCATGGGAAGTTCACCACACCGTGAGGTAAATAACCTGATTCGTGTCTCATTAATAATGAGCCAGTTGGTGCAGTTAAAGCCATTTCCAGTGTATAAATAGTCAACGAGCAGGAAAAATTAAAAGACTTTAAAAATAAGAGCTTTTGCGCGTGCAGCCGACATTAAAAAGGCAAAAGCAATCGTTTCTAGCCAAGCGAGTTTGGTTTCATGCACTGTTGCATAATGTAGTGTAAGCATGCCTTGCATTATGAATGGCGCTATAGCAGCATCTCTTTAATATTCTCTGCCAGCTCAACTCACGTCATGACGAAGCAAGAGAATCTCGCTGAGCAAACTGCTTAAAATTCATTAAACTGTCGAGATGTCACAGTTAGAGCAGAAACAGCCCAGCAAGCAATTCACCGTCTAGGTTACCTATAGACCAGATATAGTCCGGCGATACGAGTAACCCACTTCTAGCCAAAATAACCTTGAATTTGGTTACACGTCGTTTTTGCCAAAATAACTTGAGGTGAGATGTATGATATTCCATCATGTAAGATTACAAGGTGTTTGGTTTCATTTCTTTGACATGTTATCTAATTGATGACTAGTCTGTTTTTGGGCTATGGTTAGACTCTTTAAAAAAAAATGATACCATGGTCTGGGTGAAAACTCGATTCTGATTGGCTGCAGGGTGTCCATTAAAAAGTGATAGAGGACACCTAGTAAAGGAGTTCTGGTGAAACTGACTGTTTACCGTTCGAAATTAAAGGTTCTCTAAGCGATCCTGGGTGACGTCACTTCTTGTTGACGTTCGAACTATTGTCAAACAAAACGGAGGCTAGCTAGACCCTCCCTCCTCCTCATCCGCACACTAACCCCCCAAACCCCGCCCCCAACCCCTTCTTGTCGGTCATTGGCTGGAACAGTTTGTTATGTTTCGGGGAGCGGGTCGCTGCAGTTTGTTTTTGTTGCTGTTTGTGGAGCCTGGGCTGTCTACAGAGATCGCGTTTCTTTACAGTGTGTTCAGGGGACAGGCAGCCAGCGGATAGTGAGAAGATGTTTGCTGTATGTGACAAAACAATGTTTTGGCCTAAAAAACGCGTGACATCGCTTAGAGCACCTTTAATAAATAAATGCGCTGGCTACATCAGCTGTGAGTAACCATAGCAACAGGCAGTCAAAGTGTCCGTTTATCCGTTTACAAATATCTCCGGTTGCCAAATAAACCGTCAGGCGTAACCAGGGAAACCAAGTTATTGTTTGTAAAAACTTTAGATTTCGATTGTAAAACTAATTAAAATATAAACTAATGTTTTAAAAATGTGTTATTTGGCAAGTGACCGTGGTATAAGCGGGTTAATGCCCGACGAGGTGTCCATTGTCTAGGTATTGTCGTCGGGCATTAACCCTTACTTAGCCTAGACATCAGGGCTGTATTCACAAAGAATTTTATCTTACCACTAGGAGTACTCCTAAATCGCACTAAAATATTTTAGCTAGGAGTTTTCTCTTAAAAGTTATTCACAGCGCCTTTCAGACCTACTCTTAGTAAGGAAAAATGACAACTCCTAAACTAAGAGTGAGTCTTCGTTGCTATGGATGACGTCAGTTCTCAGGCACGAGCTTCCTCGCAATGATCACGGTGATTGGTTGTTAGATGACAGGGCCATCATGCGAATCATAACACAGACGCAACAAATCATGGAATTACGACATCTAAATATGTCTGTGTCCTACACAAAATAATAATAGTAATGTCATCGAAATGCATATATAATGACATGTTTGTGCAGGCCCCAGTGAAGTGTAATTCTAAAAAGGCAGAGAGAGAGAAAAGTCGTGAATTCAAATAAATTAAATCAAGGTAGCCTAATACCCCAATGAAAACCGCCACTTGCCTAATAATGAAAAACAACACTTGCATTAACACTTGCTTGGTTAATTGACATCCTATTAGCCTAAATAGACTACTTAAAGCAAGGAAATGTTGCTCTTATTGAAGTAATGTAATAGTTGAATGACAGTGGATTATGAAGTCGCCAAAACGTAAAAGAAAGCCCAACTGGACGCAGGATCAGTTACTGCTGCTGGCCGAGTTGGTGCTGAAAAAAAAAAAAAAACATAATAAAAGTGAAATTCGGCACTGGGATATCAAGCAAAACTAAGCGTGAGAATGGGAGATGATTTGTTTGCAGATCAATGCCGCATTCCCGCTTGTGTCGCGGACCCCGGACGACTGCGAGAGGCGGTGGTGTGCGCTACGATCCTTTGTGAATAGGTCTTAGTGAGTTAGGAGTCCTCTCGACTTCTTTTAAGCTGTCCCAGACTTAGGTGCTACTTTTAGGGCTAAAATGCTTCGTGAATTAGGATAAAAAAATTAGGAGTCCTAAATTTAGGAGTGACACGCCCATTATTTTTAGGAGTTGCTCCTAAATTCGCCAGTTAGGAGCTACTTTTAGCCTTAAAATTCTTTGTGAATACGGCCCCTGGGCTGTATTTGGACTATTAGACGTCTTTTAAATGGAAAATCGCTTGCTGGGATGTTTTAAAGAGGCTATATGATGCTTTTTAATATTTTCCTTTTCATTTAGTGTGTAATGTATCTGTTGGTGCATGTATATGATCCTCAAAGTTACAAAGCTCATAGTTTCCCACAAAGTGATTTATTTTAGCTTATCTAACAGAGAACGCTGATCCAGACCTGCCTAAAACACCTCGATCCACGTCGAGATATTACTCCCTCAAACATCCATGTCACAATGTGAAATATTATTAGCATGAAGCTCAGCCAAAGGCATACGCAAAGAAAGAAGACGAGGCTGTTGTGGAGACTCTATGTTTGGCCTTTAGGAATCAGTGGTTAAGATTTATTTATAAAACTGTTCTCGAGCAGTACAACCCCCCAAAACAAGTTTTGCTTCAAAAACAGCTCGCAAAGTCGTGCTCGCAAAGTTGGTTCCGGTCGATTCGCATTTTCTGGATCTGACTTGGGGCTCGAATGACAACGTTATTAACAATTTGTTTACAAATGCTTTAGAAGCCATGAAAGCTGAAATTCATGATTATGGTAATGAGCGTTACAGTTCTGACACATGCTTGAGGTGTTCGGCCAATCACATTGCACTGGGTCAGCTGGCCAATCAGAGCACTCTGAGCTCTTCAGAAGGAGGGGCTATGGCTGCGTCCCAATTCGCCTACTTATACTAAGCCCTAAAAGTACTCTTTTTGTGAAGAAAAAGTACATTATTTTGAGTGTGTAGCAAAAGAGTAGGCAAGCTTTGGGACACAATACTTCGTCATCTTTAACGGACATAGGCATCCCGTCACCCTAAACTGCCCTGTCAATCATCTCGTCACAGTTAAAATCCTCCATTCAATCTAATTTAATTTATTACGGTTTCGGAGAGAAATGTTGTCGCACGTTCATCTGCCAGTCGCGGGTCTTTCATGCCGAGACTCTCCTCGTGTGTTTGCAATTTGAATATAATGATGCATTTAAAAGTTAATGGCTAAACTTATCTTTGCAAAAGTTCACAATGCTGCTGCAGATGCAATATAATGTGGACAACATTGAATAAATACATTTTCGTCAGGTTAGATACTGATAATTAATCACTCAAACCCCTTTATCTCAACCTCTCTACATAACCGCCGGACTCGCGCGTCCTCCATGTCTGTAGTTTTTGAACAGTTTTCACTCGTGTTTGTAGTTCTGACCGGATATAGTGGACCATCTTTGGACACTCATTTCAACATACTACGATTTGGGACGTACTAATTCTATTTTCGAATACTATTTAGGACGGATAGTATGCGAATTGGGACGCAGCATTTGTATAAATCAGCACATTTCAGACAGACTGGTAATAGAGGGGCTGCAATAATGTACAGTATGTGAAAAATGTGTTTTGAGCATTAAAGCACTGTAACCTATTCTAATACACCCAATAAACGAGATAATGAACTTTTAAAACAGCATCATATGGCCTCTTTAAGAAATTAATTAGGGTCCTTTTGTTGAAGCGCAGTTCATGGTGTAACAGTCGAGTTTACAGAAAGACTGCAGAACCTGGTACCTGTTTATATTATATCTTGGCAAATCAAAAGAAATGGATGTCGATGTGTCTGTGTGCAAGTGTGTATATAAGTGATATGTCATTGAGGTTAAGGCTAAGTGAATTTTTTTTTGGAAAATATGCTCATTTTCCTTTCGTCTTGTACAAATATGCGCAGAACAAACACAGATAAGACGTCTTTAACAGCCCGCCCAGATAAAACAGTCTTTGAATCTGGGGTGGCGATAGGAGTGGACACAGGAGAAGCTGAAGCTGAATGACATGAATCTTGACGCTCCTTAGCATTTGCTTTGAATGAGGAAACTGTACTCAGAGCACCGGGAGGACACAACGTCATCTTCACTGCTACATCCATTTTGACTCTGTTAACAGAGAGGTTAAATGGTTAACTTGCCCATAACACTGAAAATCAGAATCCTAAGCATGCACAATTTAATGTGATATATTTTTTCTGGTTAGGACACATTGGAAGAGCGTGAGATAAGCAGTCCACTCACTGAATGTGACACTCTGAAATGATAGGTGACCTCTTGGAAAGGCATGACGGGAAGTGACCACAGGTGGCTGGTCCCCTGTTAGAAAATAAGCTTGCATGTGACAACCGAAGCATATTTAAGGAGTGACGTTCTCAGTTACTACAGGTGCAATTCCTCTTACAGTTTTTTTCAGAACTGCTGACACACATTTTTAAAACATTGCCTCTTTTTTTTTTTCAAAACTTTACACACAAATCAAAGAATTGCACACACTAAATGCAAAATGCCTCACATCTCTTGCAAAATGTTAAAATATCACAAACACATCTCAAAAGCAAACATTTGTCTTACATTGCAAACACCTTTGCCATAATATTATATTTTTGCATATATCATATACACACAGTTATTCAAAACCTAAAGCTCTTCTTTCATGAGCTCCTATGTACATTTCTGTACAAGACTGAAAGTAATTGGCAGAGAGATGTTGAAAAATTTACGGTAAACACGAAAGATTGAAACTGTTAGCATTTGTGGTTGTGAATACAGTATTACACAGTCCGAAAGAAAAGAAATACATCAACCATGTTTAGTTAGACTGAAACCAAACATAATTTATAGGCCTATTCTAAAGCCATAATTGGTTGGTGTTAAGTAAAGCAATGAGTGTTTGCACATGTCAGGAGTGTGTGTGAGGCACTGATGAATTAGTGTGGCGTTTTGATAGGTCGTGTTTGAAAAAGGAAATCAAGATACTTCCTGTTAGATTTTTGTGTGTTACATAGAGAATTGTGTGTTGTGGTTTGCAAAAGGTGTTTTATGAAATTGAAAACTGAGTCGAAGGCTGAATTAGTGTATGGTTGTGCAGATTTGGTGTGTGGTTCTGGTGTTTGAGTGTCTGGTTTCAGAAAATGTGTGACAAGTAAGTTGAAAAAAAAAACAACAACTGTAAACTAGGACCAATAATCTCACCGTTGTAAAAGTGCTCCGCTCTAATGAGAAAGAAGCTTCTGGGTGATTTGAACAGAGACGCCCCCTGGTGGCTCCACACTGCCACACCCACACCACCTCAGAGGAGCTTAAAGGAGAACAAGAGATGTCCATGAGTCAGATGTGTGTGTTAGTATCTCAGGGGTGATTCTAGCGTCAGCGGATAGAGACATCTGTGGATGTGTCTGAGGACATCCATTGATCAATTACTGAAATATGACACACTACAAAACACATATTATCAGTGAGGAGTCATATCTTATGAAGCGAACCTTTTAATATTACTGGAGTAAAAGCTAAAAACCGTGTGTGTTTATACTCACATCATGTGCAGAGTTATGTAAGACATAGATGAGTTTTTGTCTCCATTTAAAAACACGGTAAAGCTGCAAATGAATTAAACACATCTGTTCAGAGGGCTGAAAACATCAGTGCTGCTGGATAACAGGCCATTTTGTGAGCCATTATAGCGATCTGAACACACACACACACACACACCTGCAGCTCTCAGGTGAGGAACAATCAAGCGTTTTGATCTCCTGATCCATCTCGAGGATGTGTAGTTTGCTCAGACAGGCAAGTGGATTTCCACCTGTGTATAAAACATATACATATACATATAAAACGTGGGAGTTATTCTCTATATCAGAGTCAGTGTTTCTGAACTCCCTGAAACGCCTCCATTGTAGTCTTGAGTTTTCTTCAGGGAACGAACATGTCACAATATTCCTCATTTAAATAATTCATACGCAGAATAAAGTTAAAAGTTGAAACTGGCGGTTGTGGAAAGGGGCGGGGCATTTCCCAAACACACTCGAGCACTTCACCAACACACTGCTCCAGCCAACCAATCAGAGCTCATTGCGCTTCATAGAGACGGGAACTAATCAGGGTTTCTCAGATGCCATGTCCCTAATTTATAACAAAAAATCTAGCATAAAAGTTATTACTCAACCACTTGCGTGACATCATTAACGTGGTTGAACGACAAATTTGCGACAGCACGGATTCGTGACTAGCTAGATCATTTCTTCAATTATACATCATACTATAGTAGTTAAGCAGCGAGTTACACTGTTGTACGGGAAACGCACCCCTGAGCGTTACTGACAGACTGGGAAGAGACGTGATGCAACAATGTCAAATATGGAAAAATAATGTCTTTTTCGAACATTCAAGCATGAAAACCTATTCAAGTAGAGCCAAAAACCAAAATCAAGACATTGAAAAAGGTATAATAATAGGCCCCCGATTATTATATATGTATATATATATATAACTATATATATAAATATATGTGTGTGTGTGTGTACCGTGTGTGTTGACACTGCGCTGTCTCCGGGGCGGGGGCTGTTGTCCCCCAGGCAAGCGTTTGGTTGCTCCGCTCAGCTCTGGAGGTTGAGGCGGCCGCTTGGCTTTGCTGAGAAACAGAGGAGCCGACGTGTGACTCAGACGGTTCTTGTTCCGGCTGTCTTTATCCAGCGGCCGAGACTTTGCTTTCTTATTAATAGTGGCCTGGGTGGGAACGGCAGTGCTGGAGTCTGAGAGAGAGAGAGAGAGAGAGAGAGAGAGAGAGAGAGAGAGAGAGAGAGAGAGAGAGAGAGAGAGAGAGAGAGAGAGAGAGAGAGAGAGAGAGAGAGAGAGAGAGAGAGAGAGAGAGAGAGAGAGAGAGAGAGAGAGAGAGAGAGAGAGAGAGAGAGAGAGAGAGAGAGAGAGATTTTTCTATTTAATCCAACAAAAAGAGGAGGATAGAGGAGCTTTCATTATCATTGATGTGTCAATTCACTGATTCATTCATTAAACCGATTCAATGATTCAACCCGAAAAAGTTTTCCTTCATAATGTGTTGAATTTTTGTTAAACAGGAAAGTCTTTTTGACCAGGAAAAAAAAAGTAGACAAAGACATTTATTAAGAAAGTAGATCAACTTTAAATTCATGTTAATGTTTAAAGAGTCATTGGTAACACTTTACTTGAAGCCTTTACGTATAATGCATTATTAAGGTATTCATAATGTATATTATAATCCATTGTTTTTTCCAAGTAATTGTATCTAAAGTTAAAATGCATAAAAAATTTGCAGATTCCTTGTTACATCTGAAATAGTTTGTTTGTCATGTGTTTATACTTTCCGAAAGTGCAGACTGATCTCATGAAATGGCGTATGTATGACACGCCAATTCGTATTTCCATTTTTGGCGTGCTATCAACACGCATAATCGCTTTTCAGCGTGTTTATCAACGCCTTTCACTTAACGTTATATTACTGTATTATGTATATATAAATATATGACCTACCCCAACCCCGTCCCTAAACCTACCCGTCACTGGGGTTAATACCATTTATGAGTCTTCCCCTACCATCCTAGGAAAAGAAATATCGCTCCACAAATATCGCTTCGTTTCGCTCGGACATTTAACGGCGTACACATACACGCGGAATCACTCGGACATTTAATGGCGTAGACATACACGCAAAAGATTTCGCCGTGGACATACACGCGGATAGCTCAAAATGCGTATAAATAACACGCCACTTGAATTGAAAGTGGCGTGTATGTTTACGCAAAGTCATGATGTCATGTTGAAAAGTGTAACAATGAATAGGTAAGTATTATAATGTATTATAACTCTTACATGAGATCATTCAATGCATTTTAAGGTGCATTACAAGGTATAAACGTTTATAATGCATTACATATAAAGGCTTTAAGGAAAGTTATTTGTAACGGCTCTGATGGCAACATATTCAAAAACTGTCATTCTGTCGACATTTGTCATTTATGTTGTGATGTAGTTGTCATACCTGGAGTGGATTGGTTGTTGCCTGGCGACAGACTGATAGTGGCTGATTGGTTGGTTGTGGCAGGTGTTGGAGGGCAGCAGGGCGGGTGATTGGACAATGATGGGGATGTGGAGTCTGTAAGCAGATAATGACCTTCTATAAAACTATTAATCAGAATATGCATACTGGAAAAAATACAACATGTGCATTATTTGTGTGAGTGTGTTTTCTGGGACCTGGGGAGAGAGTGGATGTGGTCACTTTGGCAGGGGAGAAAGAAGCCTGGCGAGCCGAACCCAGAGCAGAACGAGACCTGCTGAAACAGAGAGATATTATACCATCGAAAGGTCTCTTTAATATCTCTATTGTTTCTTTCAGAAAGATATTAACCTGAGAATAAATGTCTCAAACTTGTTCAGATTTTCCAAGATACCAGCCAGACTTCTCAATATGAACTCAAACATGTCTCATCAATTCTCCAAAGATCAAATGATCTGAGCTGCTGTCCACATTTTTAATAGCTCTTTACTCTTAAAGAACTTCTAAGACAAAGTTGATAATTTGACATGAAAAGTATACACTACCTGGTGTTTTTTTAAAAAGAAATGTATGTTTTTATTCAGCAAGGATGCATTAAAATTATCAAAAGACAGTAAAGACATTTCTATTTAAATGTCTTTGATTTCTATTTGAAACAAATGCTTTTTAACAGAATATAAAACAATGGGGGGAAAAATGTGTTGTAGTTTTCACTAAAATATGAAGCAGCACAACTGTTTTTAACATTAATAATAATAAGAAACTTTTCTTGAGCAGCAAATTTCAGTGATAAATCACATTTCAAAACATGGAAATCTTTCAGAGTTGGATGAGAAGATGAAGTGATAGAGGAACAGAGAGAAGAGAAGTGGACAGCATACCACAGACAGAAGGATGGACAGAATGTGACGGTTGTAGTGAGGAAGGGCGTCCAAGAGACGAAAAGAAGGCAGTGGGACGCAGAGCTACAAGCCACACTGAGAGAAATAAGCAAGAGGAGATCAAACGAGAGCAAACAGAAAGTCATCTGAGCATGATGTGCTGGTGTGTATGTGTACATGTGAATGGATGCTTGTGTGTGAACATGTACATACCCCTCAACATCATTTATGCTTCCATGGTGTTGAAGATTGAGCACATAGAGGATGGACATGGATATGACACTAAAGAACGAGACACAGAGAGAGATGATAATGAGCATGAAACAGAGACTCAGAATATTGATTCTAATGTTTTGGGTTGAATGATTTGCTCTCTGACCTGAAGGCCATTATGATGACCAGTGCCAGGATGGTGCCCTGCATGAATCTGTGACTCAGGCAGCTCTGCTCCGGGACGGACCTCTGCAACACACATCTCGACAATCATTCTATCCCATTCCATCTCACATTACCTTATCTTATCCCATCGCATTCCATTTTATTCCATTCCATTGAATCTCATCTTATATATATCTTGTCTCTCATCACAACTCATTAATTTCATATATTTATCATTTTATCTCACTCATCTAATCTCATTTTATATATCTCTAATCTCATCTCATATATCTATCTCTCATCTCATCTCACCTCATCTCACACATCGCTCATCTCATCTATCTCTCATCTCACCTCATTTCACACATCGCTCATCTCATCTATCTCTCATCTCAACTCATCTCACACATCTCTCATCTCAACTCATCTAATCTCATTTTATATATCTCTCATCCATCTCACCTCATCTATCTCTCATCTCACACATCTCTCATCTCATATATCTCTCATCCATCTCACCTCATCTATCTCTCATCTCACACATCTCTCATCTCATATATCTCTCATCCATCTCACTCATCTAATCTCATTTTATATATCTCTAATCTCATCTCATCTATCTCTCATCTCAACTCATATCTCTCACATCTCTCATCTCACACATCTCTCATCTCATATCTCTCATCTCATATCTCTCATCTCACACATCTCTCATCTCACACATCTCTCATCTCATCTCACACATCTCATATCTCTCATCTCACACATCTCTCATCTCACACATCTCTCATCTCATCTCACACATCTCTCATCTCATATATCTCTCATCCATCTCACTCATCTAATCTCATTTTATATATCTCTAATCTCACACATCTCTCATCTCATATACCTCTCATGTCATGTCATCTCATCTCATATATATCTCATCTCATTTATTCCTCATCTCATCTATTCTTATCTCTCATATATTTCTCATCGCATCACATTTAATCTCATATATTTTTCATCTCATCTCAAGAGAAACGTTTACAGTGAGTGTAGAAATACTTTTTCAGAAAGTTTTATTGCCGTGGTGTTTTTTCCATCATGGGATAGTGTGTTGTCCTGCATGAAAATTATTTTATATCAGAAGGCACAATCCTTATTTTTAAACCATTACATAATGGTCAGTTATGAATTCCACATATCTTGCAGAAGTAATTTTGACACCCTCAGAGACCCTAAAGGGAGCTTCCATCTTACTTCCCAAAATTCCTGCCCAAATCTTCACCAGCTCCTTGCTGACATTGCAGTCTTGTTGGGACAGGGTGGCCATTCACCAACCATCCACAAATCCATCCATCCATCTAGATCATCCATTGCAGCACAGCATTCGTCAGTGAATACAACTATCAAAAATGAGTCTTCATGTATTTCTAAACCCACTGTAAACATTTCTCTTCTTGAGCTTTGGTTAGGAGTGGCTGAAATTCAACTTTATGCACAACTGCCAGCTTGCATGGAGAGGTTCTTGAGACTCTAGAGAAACCAGCAGCTTTAAATAATCTCCCTGTTTGCTGCTCAACAGTGGCTTTTTTAATAGCTGCCCTTTTAATACAATTAATTGTTTGACAGAAACTTCCCTAATAAGCCTGGGTTCTTCTGTGCTTTAAAGCACTCACAAATCTTATGATAGTTCGATAATCATTGTTCAGTTTTCGTAAAACATTAGTAGTTTTCATGCCTTTTGCAAGACATTGCAACATTTCATGCTTTTCATCTTCAGAAAGATCTTTCTTCCTCCCCATATTACATGAGAACTGTGACTTGCTTAATAATGTGGAACAATATATTTAAGTAGGTTTTCCATTGACCTAAGTAGACCTGGCAAAATATTTAACAAACCTGTCTGAGATTGATACCAGTTATTAAAAAGATATGGGAAATAAAACAAAGAAATACTTTGAAATTTGAAAAACTAAAATCTGTATGTTTATTGTACTAAAATCCTACTGATTTGTCACTTTCATTATAAGTTGGAACACAATGTATGTATATTTTTAAAAGAGGTAGTCTGACTTAAATCATACCTTGCTTCCTGGCTTAGCTGTTTTTTTCTTGAGTGGACCACTTCCTGTTCTGCTAAAATAGCTTCCTGATTGGCTAGAAAAAAGGAGCAAATTTCTTCAGACTTCTTTACTTTGAATGAACTCAAACAGACTCACCTGTGAGTGCACAGCTTCATAAACACACACACACACACACACACACACACACACACACACACACACACCTGACTGTGCCTCCACTGACGGAGCTCTTCATGCTGTCTAGCCGGCGCAGTTTGGCGAGTTTTCGGCTCCAGCGTTCGAGCTCGTCAATACGCGTCTCCAGATTATCAGTGAGTTTGCAGAGCTCCTTCACCGCTCCCACGTTCTCCATGAAGATCCGGTCCTGTAGCATCAAACACACACACATGAGAGGGAGGCAGAGAGACTGTGTGGGCATTTGTAGGAATGTGTGTGAGCGCTCGTACTTTATTGACCACCAGTAGATTAGGGATGGTCTCTCCGTTAGCACACACCACGTCTCCTCCCTCTTTCACAGCCTCCGGTAGAATCTGCTGGACCTCCTGAGCGATCACCCCTGATAACACACACACACACACACACACACACGTTACAAACTGTATATTCTCTCCCCTTACAGTAACCCTACCCCTAAACCTACCCATCACACAAAACTTTTTCAAAAAACATCACTTAGTGTGATTTATAAGCTGTTTTCCTCATGGGGACCAAAAAATGTCCCCACAAGGACAAGGATTTCGAATATTCCCCCACACACACACATGCAAAAAGTTTCTGTTAAGCACTAGTTTTACAGTCCAAAATTACTAAATAGTGATTATAACGAAATAATCCTTTATGAATAAATCTCACAAAGTAATGTCTGGGTCACATTTCACCCCATAATCGAAAAGAGAATATAAAAAATATATATTTAGCAGTTTACTAAAATGAAAACTAAACTAAATAAAGCTGAAATAAAATAAGATAGAAATATTAGATGAAAAAATTAACTTTAAAAATTACAAACAAAAATTAGAAAGGTTGCCTGGGCAACTAACTGAAATAAATAAGTTTAAGTACTAAAACTGAAATAAAAGTGAAGTAAAGCTAAATATAAATGTTAATAGAAAACCTAATTAAACAAAAGGACAAAAGCACATAATTAAAAACATAAAAATAAAAGCTACTACAAAATATAAATAAATTCTATAAAAAGAAAAATAATACTAAAATAACTGATGTTTAAGTAACATTATGCCATGAAAATTCTCATTACTGTCCAGACACAATGATAAGACTTAAAGTCCCTGTAAAGTCAAAATTAAGTATGTGTTTTGAGTTTGTCAAACCACAGAAAAACTTGTTATTAGTCACCCAGCCAAATTTGAATGATAAAAAAAGCCAGCAAGTACATAAAATAAGCTATCAAAATCTTGAAAAATGAGCAGTAATCTTTGCTCTCAAACGCTGGGGGCGTGTCCGCTGGCTGCGCTGAAACCACGCCCACATTTGCGGGAAAGCTGCCGTCGCCACACTCAACTCTACAGCCGGAATGGATGCCCGCACGGTGGGCACGCACTGCCGAATGGCACCAGTTGTCGGCGCAACGGGAGGATGAAGGCTGAGGCGGGAGTCGGTTCGGCCCCATTCACCAGTAACAGCGGATTATCAGTGAATCCCAGACAGTTATCTCCGACGAAAGTTTATAAAACTATCCCGTGTAAAATGATCACTTACAGAGGCGGGTGTTGGCGGTGATCCTCAGCTCTCCATCAAGGTGGCTCTTCACAAAATTAATCCACTTCTTCTTGATGTAATCGTTTTTCGGAAATTTAAACAAGGACACCGATCTGTTTTGTACGTGATCCGGTGATCACATCCAGGTAGTACGCATTTCCGTGACTAAGGCATAGCTAGTAGCTAGCAATCTGTAGGCTGTGTTACTAATAATAGTACTGACAGTAACTCGCGATTGAGCGGCAAACTGATGTGAATGTGCTCTATAATATTGTTAGGAGCGGACAGCCTCAGCGGCTTTAGTGCGTCATCAAGTAGGGGCGTGTCCAGGAGCTCAAGGGCTCCAGTGCGTCATCGAGCCCTGTTTTAGCCCCGCCCAGAAAATCCGGAAAATAGCAATGGTGAAAAACTGTTTAACGGTCTAACTCCACAATTCAGTACTTCACAGTTCACAGTCTTTGTAATATGTTTTAGCAATACCTTTCTAACATTTATAATGTGTTTAGAATTTTTTTTTTGAAATTGCCTTTACAGGGACTTTAATGATTTTGATAGTCCTACAAATAAGCATAATTTTTTAATACAAAATATTTCCCCCAGCTGGGGACTGGAGCTGATCTGGGGACAGTACCGGTCTCAGCAGTGGTATCGATGCCCACTGTGGCTGCAAACTCAGGCTTATACTGATAATGCACCAGCCTCATTTGAGAAATCCGCCTCAGGTTATCAGTGGTGTCCACCTGGAGAAAGAGAGAGAGAAAGAAAGTGAGAGCGATATTTGTGCATATATATGAGCAAAAATAGCTCAATTATTCCATTATCAAATGAAAAACATGATGAAAATAGTTTCAGGGCCAATTAAAAATGTTTTCTATTCCCCCACTGTTGGTAAGTGTGGCACAAAAGCAAGTTTGTGCCTTGTGTGTGAGATATGCATGCACACACCTCCTTCACATTCTCCTTGGCTCTAATGTCGGAAGGATGCACAAGGGATCCCATGACCTTCACATTGCCATGGACAACCAGGGCCTCGTCCGGCCGGTCCGTGTTGATGCCCACTCGACCGTGATGATACACACAGTCTTGCATCTGCCCTCTCTGCCACAACACTTCACTGTCACTCTCAAACTGACCTGGATTAGATGCCTGAGAGAAAGAAAGAGAGAGAGAGAGAAAGAGAGAGAGAGAGAGAGAGAGAGAGAGAGAGAGAGAGAGAGAGAGAGAGAGAGAGAGAGAGAGAGAGAGAGAGAGAGAGAGAGAGAGAGAGAGAGAAAGAACTAAGTAATAGAGCAATAATTTATGTAATTGGCTGGGAAGGGAAGGTCTTGTGTTACTGCAAATTCAGCTGATTTTTAAATAAATGTACACATAAAACTTTGAATACACATTTAGCATATAATCAAGATTAGGGATGCACTGATACCGATATTGGTATCGGTCCCGATATTGTAGTTGTTTTCGTTAAAATGTTCAGATACGCACTTCTGATTGCACACTCAACACACATGAGTCATTTGGATTAAAACTAAATCATATACGTCCGTATAAAGATTAACTGTTGCATGATTTATGTATGAGTGCTTCACTACATTAGTACAGGAAAACGTCATGTGATCACTGTACCGCTACACTGGAGCAGCTCAGGATGTGCGCTGTGATATTAAATGAAAGATAAAATACAACAGAGCAACAGAATGAACGGAAAGTAACAGAAGCTTGTAGAATAGATTTTTTTTTAACAGGCATACACCGCAAAAAATGATTTTCTTCTTCAATATTTTTGTCTTATTTTCCATTACAAATATCTAAACATTCTTAAATTGTTGCCTTGTAGTTTTCACATTTGATGTGTTTATGTGGGTCTCTTTATGAGCTGTGTTTGTATATGTATTTGGATATGTGTCACCTATCTATCTATCTATCTATCTATCTATCTATCTATCTATCTATCTATCTATCTATCTATCTATCTATCTATCTATCTATCTATCTATCTATCTATCTATCTATCTATCTATCAAAATACTTTTACTCAAGAAGCAAGATATTAAGTCTTGTTTTATGAAAAATCTATCAAAATTAAATGACTTAATGCTTTAATACAAGAACAAATATCTACCAATGGGGTCAGAAAAATAAACTGAATTTAAAGGGTAAAGAAGTTTAGTTTTCTGATCTCATTGGCAGATATTTTTTCTTGTTTTGTGTAGTCAGTTAATTTTGATTATGTTTTTTTTTTTGAAAACAAGCCATGTTATCTGATGTCATTTTGCTTCTCAATCTTGATTTAAGAATGTTTAGACATTTGTACTGAAAAACAAAAGAAAGTGTCATCTTTGCAGTGTAATTAAGTGTGAAAATGACACTTATTTATTAAACAAATTGAGCCAATTAATATGGTTAATTTTATTTTGGTTTCTCTACCTAATATTTGTAAAAATGGCAAATGAACTGAAAACATGTATCGGTAATCAGTATTGGCAAGTACTACAAAGTACTTGGTTTCGTACTCTTTCTGGAAAAAGTGGTTTTAGTGCATTCCTAATAAAGATTTATTACTGCATCAGAATTGTTATCTCTCAATAAGAATAAAAAGTAAAAAATGCCATTAAAAAACAAATACACAAAAAAAAACATTGAAATAAAGAGGCAAGAAATCAAAAATAGATGCAAACAAAGTCAGGAGCATAAAAACGAATCATTTGAGCACTGCAGACTGTAACAGTAATAGTGATTGGTCAGAGGCGGATAATTGACACACAGAAACAGGCTGTGATTGGAGGAGGTCGGTCAGACAGACACGACCAGACTGACAGCGGTTACCCTGACGATGATCCTCTCGGAGACGTGAGCCGCCACCGTGAAGCTCTGACTGTGACTCTGAGCCTGAAGAGCAACTACCAGCATGAAGTACCTACACAAACACAAACACAAACACAAATGTTTTTAATGAGGAATGAAAAGAGCTTTAGAAGACCTTTCTGTGCTATTTCGACCTTACGTAATATCTATAGACACAGTATTAGTGACTCGCTGACAATTTTACAGTAATAAAACTGTATGTTTTTTTATGTATTAACTCTTTCCCTGCCATTGACGTAATTTTAGCTAGAATAAAACATTTGGTTACACTTTCTATGAAGCCCATGCTTATAATGAATTATAGCTCTATTTATACTTATTACTATTCTATAAATATATTTATAAAGACTCATTAAGACCTATACTGCGTTATAAGAACAGTTATAGGTACATTTATATAATTTTTTATAATTAGTTATAATTCATGCATTTGCTTTTTCAATGTGCATGCTCATAATCCATTATACACTGATTTATAAGTATTAATTAGTTACAATGACTTTTTAGCAATTCAGATTCATTTCTGTCAAATAAGTGAATGTATTGTTATTAATAGCCGTGCTGTGTTCTTATAAATACTAATTTTGAGTGATACCGTTACTAACCTCTATAAATGCATCATTGGTGGCTTTAATTAAAGTGATGGATGCAATTTTCCCAAAGCAAATGTTAAGAAATCATGAAGATGAGCTCTATACATTTTTTTATTTTTTTTAAATGTAAATATGAACAATAATTCCTGTAATAAAATAATGGGGGAAAATACAGAAATCCTTAATACAAACGGTTGAAAAAGGTATCTTTTTAATACTTTACATATAACAGGGTTCCTGCACACTTTTGAAAGTCAAATTTAAGGCTTTTTAAGACCTTTTTAAGACCTTAAGAAATCAAAATTAATACCGTACATTAGGGCTGTGCAGTATTGACAAAAATATATCTTGATATTTTCAACGTTTTGTTGATAATAATTAGATGATATTTTACTGATTGTGTTTTTGTGCTAGTGCCATGGCTGGTTTAGGTCTGTTGTTGACAGCTGACTCACGAAGATATTCATATTTTTCATATTCTATGCAGTGGTCAGTTCGCAGCAGTGACAGAAATTAATATTTTAATTAAGGGGCAATATTTGCCACCTTAAATTGATTTTTTCAGGGGCATTTTCACCTATATATGGAATTTTTTTCTAAACTTATTTAGAGTTATGCATCACATTTAATGTCAAATACTATCATTCAAATTAAATTATACAGTAATTATACAATAATACTTAATAAATATAATAATCATACAGTACCACTGTTACCAGTCAAATTAAATCATTCAATCAAAATCCATCTTTGCAGTGCAGACTGCAGAGGTGACAGAAGCGGCATCAGAAGTGGCATTAATATATTTACACTCCATTTACAACTGCATAAATAAAGCTATGAGATATATAGCCTATTTTTAAATCAATATTCAATATTTAAATATGAAATGATTTCTAATTTTAACATTTTATTTAAAGGGTACTTTAAATATGAAACCGCAGCGGCAAATCACTGTTGTGAGTAAGTGAGTTGAGGGAGTCATTCATTCAAAGGATTCGTTCAAACGGCTGATTCATTCGGGAAAGAAGCAAGTGATTCGTTCAAAACGCGGATTTCAGTCAAGAAATCATCGCTGTCGGTTGCATTGAGACTCTGCTACTGTTTCATTTTGAAATTATAGTCGGCGAAATAAAGGGAAAACAAACAATATTGACAATATTGTGTCTAAAAAGTAACTCAATGTTAACTTATTGTTAATTTAACTGTTGTATAACATAAATATCACACTTGGAATTGTGCACGGGAAAACGGCACTCTTTCTGATGTGATATAAGAACATAATATGATATAAATATAAGACAAAAACTAATTTGGGGACATAACAGTTACACTGCACACATCACGCAGTGAAAGCACGAGAGACAAATGCGATGTCAGCTCGCAGTGCCTCGTATATCGTTAAAACAATGATTACAATATCATAATAGACGATACACATCGCACACCATACGCATAAAGAATGAACTTACAACTGAACTGACATTTACGACCTTTCTTCTCCTTCTCTCCTCTCGCGTGCAGGAGACAGCTGCCGCGACTCGCGAGTGACGCGAAATGTCACGTGAACTAGCAAATCCACAAAGATAGAATAATAAATTTTAAAAAATACGTACGCTAATTAGATAGTTTTAATTTGGAAAGCTTTTAGATATGTCTAAGTCAAAGTGTCATCTAAAATTTAAGACCTTTCATAAGTAAAAATAAGACTTTATAAGACTTTTTATGGTCTTAAATTTAAAAATCTAATTTAAGACTTTTTAAGACTTTTTAAGGATCCGCGGGAACCCTGTATAAGTAAGTATAAAAGGGGCTACAGTTAATTATAAGCATGGACTTCATAGAAAGTGTGACCAAACTTTTTGTTGTTGTTTAAAAGCAGAGGGTCTGTTCTTTCTTTTGACATATTGAATGTTCACATACAACAAAAGATTCTGGGGGCCATGAAACTTTTGTGAAAATGATCAAAAATGCAACGGCGGGCAACTTTTTTCAAAAACGCTGGCAGGGAAAGAGTTAAAGGGTTAGTTCACCGAAAAAATGAAAATGATTTTGAATTTGAATTTTTGGGTGAACTAACCCTTTAAGTACTTTTCTCTGTGGTAATCAGATACAGGTGTCATGCAGTGCTTGAAGTGGGGGGGAAAAGGTGCCGGTACTCTCTTGCATTGGCAAATCATGACATTTGAAATTTCTACAGTGAAAAACAAAACTTGGAAATATTGCTGGTACAACAACAACTTATTGATATTTATTAACAACATAAATGTATTTAGACAAGTCGTGTGTGTGTGCGTGCGTGTGTGCGCGCATTTATTTACAAAGAAACATTCTCTTTTTAGAAGTTGCTCATTAATAAACTTGATTCTTGAAATTTGTTAAGATGGGAGGTATACAACAATTACATGTAAATGGTAAACAACAAAAACAACCAAGAAAACAGCTCTGATATTGTCTTTTCAGTCATATGTTTACAAGACAGCAAACAAAAAAAAAAAAGTAAACTCGGGTTTGATTTTGGCATGTCTGTGTAGGCTATAACATAAACTAAAAGAAAGCTTATATTCTGACTAGTTTGCTCGTTTTATTTATTAATAAAACATATAGTTTTACCCAAACTGAATAATTAAGACAAGTTTAAATGGCTAAATCTTGTATAAATATTTTTGAGTCTTCATTTTCTTTTCTGACGTAGCCTACTCCAGTTCATGTTAAAACATAGACATGCAAATTAGTGCATTTTGGGCACTTTTTGTGTGAAATAATATTTATTTTCTCCATCAAAAGTGTGCTTTGCTTTCACTTTAAATGTCGTGAGTAGCACAACAATAGACTCGGCGCCGAACCCCCGCTTCGCTGCTCACGCGACGCTCCTCCTCGCGGTGTGAATGCACTCATTGATTAACGCAAGCCGAAAAAAATAAAAATACCGGTGAGTACCGCCCCACTTCGAGCACTGGTGTCATGGCCACATTTCATACCTCTGGTCGGGGTTCGGCTTGCCTTTCTTCCTCATGTTATTGGCTGTGGTCTCGCTGAAGTGAAGACGACCCACCGTCACCTTTGTAACCTGCTCTGGCGGCAATGTCACTCTGTAAAACAAATGGCTAACATTTATGTTACATGCCTCAAATCCAGACGCTTAACATGTGATATTTCACAGAAACTCCCACAACTGGTGTAAAAAGACTTACAACACTGGTTTAAAGGGTCTTTTGCTCCGGTCAGACTGGGACTGTTCCACATTGATGGACTGATTCATTGCTTCCAACTGGAAAATACGTAGATAAACACATGCTACATTATGCAAGAGTTTCTAAACATAAGTAGCAGTAGTTATGACTGGTTTTCTGGTTGTTTGACTCACCTTGACCCCATTGAGTTTCATGTAAAAGCATTCGATGGGCTGCAGCCCCTCACTGGTCTTCACGTATTTGGGATCTCCCGGCATTCCTATGTACACGGTCACCTGGAAGTGGTTCTTCTTCTGACACACAAATGCATCGTCAGCCAAGGAGAAGTTGAAACCCTTATCTGCGTCCACCCTATAGGTAGGCATCGGACTGGAGAGGCAGAAAGAGAGAAAGAGAAAGAAAACAGCATGGAGAGGGTGTAAAATTTAAAAACTTAATGTGTGTTTATCATAAAACTTACTAAGAATAACCCAAATTCGGAGCTAATTTTTTTGTTTGTTATCGTTGACCTTAAGTCATGCCATTTGTTCATGATCTTTCTCTCAGTTCGTCCTCATTCCTCTCTCTTGTAAGCCAGATCTCTGCTCTTGCTCTACCTCCTACACACTGCTCACCTCATAGGAATTCCCTGGCCGCTACCATCCATCTCTCTCTCTTTTTCTATCTCTTTTAGTACAGCCTGATACCTCCCTATATCCCATTAAATCCCAAACACACACTTTTGCCCTCAGTGTATTTCTCATTCCTCCGTCATAAATCTAAGTGCAGAGGTGTGTAGGATTAGAGCAGCACCCACAGTTCTTTCCCATTGGAGTCGTACAACATAGTCCATTTGTTCTGCTGGTGCGCCTGCCACTTTATGCACTGATAGTTTGGATCCAGGTATGAGTTTTCTGCATCCTGCATCAAACCTGTGAAAGCATGAATGCACAAACATCATATAGTGCTGAAAATGCAACCGTGCTTGTGTACCTGTGTATGTGTGTGTGTACCTGGCTCTTGCTTGATGATGCCCGTGAGTATCTGGGAGTTGAGAGTGCCGTTGGGAGAGTCTGAATGTTTTCTCTTCTTTGCCGGATGTACAGGAATCCCACTGGAGAAACACAAAGCATGCATTTGTTGATGTGGATAATTTTGACCTTTGACTCTGCTGGTGCATCTCTACCGAAGTGGTTCTCAACCAGGGGTCCGGGGTTCACTAAGGGGCAAAATCTGGGGGACCGCAGCAAAATGTCAAGGGGATCGCAGGATTACTTATTATATTTAAATAATCTAACTCTAAATTAATCTAAATTAAAATGCTTAAAAAAACACTGAATATGACTGTGACTGCTGAAAAATAAATAAAATAAAATAAATAAAATAAAATAAAATAAAATAAAATACTTAAACCAGCTGGCTGGGGCTCACTAATGACATAAAAGCATTTTAATGAATAAATTGTTATTAATATATTGAAATAATCTAACTAAATTAAAATGCTAAAAAAAGACATAAAATCAAGATACAAATTCTTTTTTAGACTGCAACAGTACTGCTGAAGGTGAAATTAAATAATTATTTTTTGTTTTTATTCATTTTAATAACTTGGAATAACGCCAAATTGTTGTAAAATAACATATTTATGTATGTATTTAAAATGTATTCAAAAGTTTAGCATTTCTTAAAATCTCAGAGGGTCCTTCAAGTAAATACAGTGTTTCCTCTAGGATTTTTTCCAGCCGTGGTGGCAGGCCCATTTCCCCAGGGGGCGTGGCCCATGAGTGATATCCCCATTGGCCACGCCCCCTTGCCCTAGGTGTTTAAACCTCCCCTAAGCATTATAACATGAAAGGCGCCAATAAGAGTGGCAAAGCGATTATGCGCATCGCGTGCGGAGAATGATGCACTTGAAGCAACGTGAAGTCACAGCGCGCGGCGCTTCGCATTGAAAAGTTCAAAGCGAATAGATTATATCTATCTATGCTTAATGTATTATATCTATGCAACAGTTTATTGAGCCTTTTCTTTTAACAGTTTTAAATTTCAGTTACAGTGTGCATGAAGAACAATTCATAGCGCTCTCTACTCCAGTGCTGTAATCTAATAGACACCCGGGAGAAGGGAATATGATTTAGAAAGCGCTATAAACTCCAGCAAGATAAAGTCATGTTATGCAAACTATAGACCTTTATCTACAAATAAAGTATAATAATGGGAACATTGATCTTGAAGAGAGTGTCGTCGTGTTACTGTCGTAACCGAACGCGACGCGCTGTTTGAATGCTGAATGGAGAATGACTGAGGAGAGATGAGTTTTCATTAACTTTAACTTAACGACTTAAATATACATTTTTACCTCACATTATGCTATTGAATGACTTTAGAAGTCTTGGAATATAGTGCGAAAACTTTATGGTGCTTTACGATGTTTTGTATGCCTTTAGTGGGGCTTAAAAATAACACATATACCGTATTTTCCGCACTATACGGCGCACCGGATTATAAGGCGCACCTTCAATGAATGACCTATTTTAGAACATTTTTCATATATAGGGCGCACCGGATTATAAGGCGCATAAGATACTGCAGTCAAACGCTTGACTGGGTTTGCGTTATGCATCCACTAGATGTCAACAAATGTCAACAAAACAGTCAGATAAAGTCAAACTTTATCAAGCGTTCTGACAACTCCGTTCACTCCCATGGTAACGTTGTTCAAACGTTAAAGGAAAACTCCGGTCAATTTTAACATTGAGCTCATTTTTTGTAAATTTGGAGTGCTGTCAGTACAGATAACAACGACAAAAACCGGTGTTGCCTACACCGTGTTATCTTTTTAAAATTTGCACCCTGTTGACTTAAACGGGAAAAGTTTTAAACCTGCTTTTAGCCTCTTAACAACCTTAATGTGTCATTACAAGTGCACAACCATGTGAGTGAACACGGTGAATCTGACTCCAGTAAATGTGAAAGATATGAATAAAAATGATGTTTATTCAGCCAGCTCACATACCCGTATTTTCTTCCTGTTTTCGGTCGAAGTCCACAGTAGGCGATTGTCGAGTGCGCGCGCGCGATCATTGGTAACTAAGCAACAGTGGAGACTCAGACTGTCAGCTGTCAGCCGATGACGGTGCTGTGTGGTGTTGTGAGAATATCAGCTCAAATGGATAGTTTGGATAGTTCATCCGAATCAGATGTTGAACACACGGAGGAGGTTTGATCGCGCACGCGCGAACTCGACAATCAACTACTGTGGACTTCGGCCGAAAACCCGAAGTAAATACGGGTATGTGAGCTGGCTGAATAAAGAGATTATTCCTGCCTTCGTGAAAGCTCGGATCACAGGAGACTGATATATCAGCCCAGGCATCCACGATCCATTGCCAGATAGTGGCGTAAGTCGGCCGGCGCTATCTCCCCGTCTTGGTGAACGTGTGTTCACCATCCATATATAAGGCGCTCCGCATTATAAGGCGCACTGACGGTTTTTGAGAAAATTAAAGGCTTTTAAGTGCGCCTTATAGTGCGGAAAATACGGTAATATCGAACCGAGAAGCTGCAGCCGGGATGATTTTGAATGAATGTAGCGGAAACACTGAAATAATTTTGTTTAATAAGTAAAGTCCCCAGATCTCTAAAAAATCAATCTCTGAGTGATAAAATGTTCCTCAGATTCTCTCTTCTTACTCTGGTCCTTGTGGATGCTGCAGGAGTTGATGAAGCATCTGACTCTGTTGAATGTCTCCGCCCCCGCCGCTGGTTGGACCAATCGGATACTGCGTGATCATGGGCTCTGGCTTAAGGTACATGTCCCGGTGCATGCTGGGATAGAGGGGGTGTGTGGGGAGAGGTGGAGGACTGGTCATGTGACACATGTTTTCGGGCGTCATTGTCCTGAGCATGTGCGAATCTGGGAAGGAAAAATAAAAAGCAGACAATCATTTTTTTATATTTCCTTAATTCATATATATTTCATCACCTCGACATCATGCCAATAGTACACTCCTTTATTAATAAGCACAAAAAAATGAACAAAATCCAGCAGTTAGCTGTGTTAAATAATTGTATTTATGTCCACATTTATCGACATTTATATATTTAAAACTAAAAGAATAACTAAACGACTTTCTGTTAATGTTTTTTGAACCTTTAATAACTTGCAATCTTGATAATTTCCACTCACTGAAATTCGATTAACATTAAATCATTGAGGTGGATTGAACTTACCGTTGGCTTGCTGGGGTGAATACGGCTCTGAGCTGGAGTCTGGAGGGGACTCGGGTAGCGTTCTGCAAAAATAATAACATTAAATGCAATTTATGTACATTAAACACATTAAATACCCAACAACATGAGTGAGTCAGCTAAGATTTTGGGAGGTTGCACGTTTTTTTTCTTCTTGTTTTAGGTGAAAAAAATCGTCCTCACCTCTTTAATGCATGTCTGTGGGATTTTTTTCACCTGTTTTATAATCCAGCAAGTGAAAATGGTGCATCTGATCACTAGCAGCATAACAGCACACCTCTCCTCAAGCCAACGATTTGAGGAATCATTCAAACGGGGGCAGGACGACACACACGCTGAAGTTGAACAATTAAAAGTGATGCCTTTGCATTGCATGCACCACTAAACATTCAAGCACTGTAGTGAATCAGTTCTTGTTTTAATTGGAAACCCATCAAAAAGCTCACTAACGACATAACTGCTGCCTCCTTTTGGGCAACATTATAAAAGAGCTTTACTGATTGCACAATTCCTCACAGGATATCAGGCCTGACCCATTCATCTAATGTCTCAGCGCTTATTCCCAGTTCACTCCTACGTCTGTCTTACTCAGCCTTTAGTAGGAAACTAAGTGGGTTTTACAAGTCTGACGCAGATTTAGGGCTGGACGTTTTTACTAAAAATTGTACGTTCACATACAAATCTCTTTGTTATATTAATATTTGTCATATTCAGTGGTGGACAGCAACGAAGTATTTTGACTTAGTTACTTCCATCTCAGATGGGGGTGGACCAGTACTACTTTATTTGATCTTTTATTCTAAACTGTTTTAATTATTCTTATTTGTTTTGATTACTTTAATTTCTTCTATGTAAAGCACTTTGAATTGCCATTGTGTATGAAATGTGCTATATAAATAAACTTGCCTTGCCTTGCCTTGCCTTGCCTACTTTACTTAAGTAAATTTTTTAAGTAATTGTACTTTACTGGAGTATTTTTATTTTGAGAGACTTTTACTTTTACTTCAATACATTCCACAGCGTAATATCATACTTTTTTACTCTACTACATTTCATAAAAACACATCGTTACTTGTCATTTTAAACTGAAGAAATCGTCAGGTGCTCCGGGACGCAATCGCAGTGTCCGATTCCTGAACGAGCTGATTCTTCTCAATGAACCTGTTAAATCCATTAAAGGGATAGTTCACCGAAAAAATAAAAATTCTGTCAGTAATTACTCACCCTCATGTTGTTCCAACCCCGTAAGACTTTCGTTCATCTTCGGAACACAAATTAAGATATTTTTTATAAAATCTGAGAGCTGGATCACTCCTCCATAAGCTTCTTAAAGGGTAACTAAACCCCTGGTCAGAGCCTGACTCCACCCACTGGCAAAATTTGAAAAATGCTGGAAAAGTGGGCAGAGCCCAGCGGAGATAGAGGGGATGAACGGATACTCTATCCTGATCATTTTCAATACTCGCAATTCCAACTCCTGACTCGCTACAGTGGTTTTGACGAAACAAGATGGTTTTTATACTGCCATGGACGTGGTAGCTCGTACCAAGGGCGTGGTGAGCTGAAACCTGCTTACGTCAGCTCTCACCGCTACCGTCACGAACTACCGCAAACATCCAATAGGAAAATTCAACTGCAGTAGTCACCGTTCAACCTGAAGAGGGCAGCACTCAGACGTTTTTACACCATATATTGTAGAATTAAAACAGTTTATACCCAAATGTCAAAAAAGTTACTCGAATCAATGAACAGCACTAATAAAGCCCCAGTCTTACAGATCATTAACTAAAAAAAGTTGGTTTAGTGTTTAGTTACCCTTTAAGGGATCGAAACTGACAGGCCCAAAAGTTATTAAAGACATCGTTAAAATAGTCCGAGTGACTACAGTGTCTCAACCTTAAGTTTATCAAGCGACGAGAATACTTTTTGTGCGCAAAAAATGAACAAAAATAACGAGTTTATTCAACTATTCATTTCCTTCTCTGTACGGCCGTGATATTTCACGTATTGAAACTACGCAAAGCTTTTAGGTTGTACGTCACGCATCACACACATGACCAGCGTCGGCCAATAGTGAGCCTGCGTGTGACGTGCAACTACGTGAAATATCACGGCCGTACAGAGAAGGAAATTAATAGTTGAATAAACTCGTTATTTTTGTTTGTTTTTTGCGCACAAAAAGTATTCTCGTCGCTTGATAAACTTAAGATTGAGCCACTGTAGTCACTCGGACTATTTTAACGATGTCTTTCATAACTTTTGGGCCGGCAAGTTTCGATCCCTTAAGAAGCCTATGGAGGAGTGATCCAGCTCTCAGATTTAATCAGAAATATCTTAATTTGTGTTCCGAAGATGAACGAAAGTCTTACGGGGTTGAACAACATAAGGGCGAGTAATTACTGACAGAATGTTCATTTTTGGGTGAACTATCCCTTTAAATCAGTTGACAAATCGCACCGAACGATTCATTTGCGAATTGGACTGTTCTCGAGTCAACAATGATTCAATGATCCGTTCAGAGCGAGTCTCCTGTTAATTCACAAGTCTGACTCAAAACGAGCCAAGAACTGTAAGATTTACGGAGTTTGAGTGTGCGCGCGACAAATGTCGCGAAAGGTAAGTTACAAATGACGAATTTTAGGATTTATTATTGTACATTAAATCATATTTAGGTCACGACTTTCAGTTGTTTGTAAACTAAATCTGCTGTAAAAGGGTGAGCTGCATGTCCATATCACAATCTTAACGGTCTTTAAAAAAAACACCACACAACATAACATTAAAATAACACAAATTGTTGCATTTGGATTCTTCCCCACATTTTCATATGATATAAAAATAGTATGTTTGCATAGCGTTCATTTTAAAATGTTATGCATTTAGCCCTATGTGACGTGTTTTTATTGTTTGTCAACACACATTTCATATTATGTATCTGCATTCACTAATACTAATACTGACTAGTGCTGGCTACTGACAATTCATAATTGAAATTTTGAACAATAGGATTTTATAAAATATATAATATAAAATCAATGTAAGGTATATACAAAATAAACATTCATTGATCAGTACTTTTTATGTTTAATAGTTACCTATGTACACTTAAGTAAATATCAAGTACTTTTGTACTTTTACAACGTTGGAAAGGAGTACTTAAAGGAATAACTGAATTAAACATGAAAATTCTGTCATCATTTACTCGCCCTCAAGTTGTTCTTCTGCTAAACACAAAAGTGTCGGTAACCAAACAGTTGATGTAGCCCATTGACTCCCATAGTATTTTTCCCCTGCTATGGAAGTCAATGGGGACCATTACCTGTCTGGTAACCAACATTCTTCAAAATATCTTCCTGTGTGTTCAACAGAAGAAAGAAAATCATACAGGTTTGAAACAACTTGAGGGCGAGTAAATGATGACTCGTAAATTAAAAAAAAGTTATTCCTTTAAAACTCTAACTGGAGTAATATTTTATTAGGGTATGTGTACTTTTACTCAAGCACTTGATTTGTGTACTTCGTCCACCACTGGTCATATTATGTCATTTTTGCTCCTCTCTGTTCTGTCTTTCTCTTACCCGGGTGCGTACTGTCCGTGGTGGTCCGGTTTGACGTGTGGCTGTTGGTGTTGGGGTGTCTGGCTCTGCTGTTGCCCCAGGCAGGGGTAGTTGTGTCTGAGGTGGCCCAGGGGTGGTGGAGGTGGATAGGGGTTCTGGCAGGACTGGGACAGAGACGGGACGGTGCCCTGGCGCAGGGGGATGGGGGGGCTGACGCCACACCCTAACCCCCCTGAAGAGGATGCCCCGGCCTGGGGCGAGAGATACTGGGGTCCTGGGGTGCTGTGGACCTCTGTGAAACAACTAGAGGAAGAAAACCCAAATCACCAGCTGATGGCCAATATGACTCATTATTATCAAAATAACTACATCATCATGACAAATTTGGGGCCCTATCATACACCCGGCGCAATGCAGCGCCAAGCGCGACGCAAGTGTGTATTGCTAGTTTCAGCCCGACGTAGTTATCATTTTCTGCGCCATTGTTTAAATAGCAAATGCATTTGCGTCCATGTGTGCGCTGGTCCGAGAACGAGGCGTGTTCAGACGCATTGATGGCGCGTTGCTGATTTTGAGGCAACTGAAATAGATTTTTTTTTGTTATTTAAAGAGTGCGTTAGTAATGAGCGCATATAGGCGGGTCCACAACGCGCGTACACTCTGCTTATTACACACACAGGGACACGCAGCAGCACACAAACATGACAAATATTAAAATTAAAAGGATTAAAATGTAAATTATTAGTGTGTACATGGTGAATCCGGCTTGTCCCGTAGATGGTCTGCTTGCGCGCTTTAACCTCGCGCACGAGCAGATCCGGTTCCTCTCTGGCGTCTGCGTTCAGTTTTTCCCCTTGCAAACGCCATGTAAATAGCGAATCCGCCATGGCGCGAGCGAAACTGTCTTTTAAAGGGAATGGGAGATGAGGCTTTGATTGTTTTATTTCACGTTATGTCCAAAACACACCCATTAATCATTAAGAGAACTCATTAAGTGCACTTAAGGCGTGTCCGAATCCACTTTTGCTAGTTTAAACGACAGGAAAAATGGATTCGAACACGCCTTAAGTGCACTTGCACGTGCGCTTTAGACCATGCGCTTAGATCATTAAAATAGGGCCTATGTCTCACAATCCCACAGTCTCCAGATTACACATAGAAACTCATGTCTCTTACATGTCAGTGCTGTCGTCCTCTTTGCTGATGTATTCCTCCAGGATACTGGTGTCAATGTTTGTTGGCTCCAAAGAGCTGTTAATATCATGACCTGCAAGGGAAATAGAGGGAGAGAGAGAGATAGAAAAAGGTAGAAGAGAGTGAGAGAGGAGGATGAGTATCGTGTTCCTACGCACCGTTTCTACAGTGATAAAATAACAGTTTCACAACATCTCTTATTCTGACTCTGATGGCTTCATGATTTATGTGGCTTGTTGCAACACTTCTGATCATTTGTTTGCTTGTTAAATACCCAGATTGATGACATATGTTCAAACTGGGGATCACAGATGAGGTCAATGAAAACATAAATGTCCTGCAGGTTATAGACACAACATGAGCTGTAAAAAGCCTAGAGGGTCACTTTCAAAGAAAATCATTTTCTTTAATTCTTCATCCACAAAGTAGCTCTTCTCTCTTTTCCAATCCTTGCCGCTCTCATCCTCCCCCCTTCTGCACTTCTTTACCAAATCTCTCTAAATCTGCACCACATGACCCGTCTGCAATCACTCTGTTAGCAACACCTGTAAAACGTCACTCTGACCCAGGGCGACTGACCCTGCTCACTTAAGCCAAATAAAGCATCTTTTCTTGCTCAATCTATGGTTCTCTTTATGAAATTTACCAGTGTTATTTCATCAAAAAAGTGCATATTCTTGGGTTAAAAAATTAAAAATTCAACGAATATCATAATATTCATCATTATGAATATGAATAATTGTATGAATATTCATGTATATAAATATTTGTATGAATATGAACCCATATGAATGTTATTTAACTTTTTTTAAATGTATTTAATGTATTTTAAATTTATTATTGTAAAAAAAAAGAATAAAATAACTTGCAAATACATAAAAGAATAAAATAAAAGTTATTTTATCCTTAGGGCCAATATCCTGTAAATGTAAAATTGTTTGGGGGGAAAAATAAAACATTAAAATAATAACAAAAAAAAAAAAGTTTTAATTTATTTTCTCAAGTCGACCAAAAAAAAAATGTTCTAATGGTCTAAAAATTAAGTAAAATATGAGTCCTGATTGGTCACACCATAGGACTATAGTATTTAAATTAACTGCAAAAAGGCTGATAAAAAAACCCTAAAAGTAACGATGACAAGTTACACCACATAATATATATGCGTTCCCTTATACAATCATATAAATTATAACCTAAAATCTTGATGTTAAAAAATAAAGTTCATGTCCATGTATTCATTCACTGAAGTGCAAGTTTCAACAACAAATACAGAATTACACAAAGAAAGCAAGTTAAGGCAGCAAAGGATGGAGAGAATGAGGGGTCAGGTGGAGGTATAGTCGAGTATGAAGAGTCCCCCACTAAACCCCTGATCTCTCTCTCTCTCTCTCTCTCTCTCTCTCTCTCTCTCTCTCTTTGATAGATTAGGCCACTAACGAAGCTGGAATGTGAAGAATTCATGTGTTAGTGTTGGGAAAACTCTCTGGTCCATCCGCCTCCCACAGCCTGAGAGGGATCACATCTCGCCTCCGTGGATGCCCTGACCCAAACATCACACTTAAAACCAACACAATCCTGACCCTCAAAATATCCCAAAGCGGTTTCCAACAACTTTTCATTGTGACCAAGAACATCATGGACAGGTTTGGCACCTGATGGACACCTCATGGATCATTTCTGTAGAGTAGACCCAGCAATCACTTACCATAAACCACTTGAGTAATCTCAAATGTGCTTTACAGAATAAAATCAATAACGAATGAAACTGCTGGGTAAAAAAACAACACTGATGTAATGTTTCGATTGGGGTCTCCGCTCGGACGGTTTTATGAGTGTGCCAGCAGGGCAAATAGGAACGGAGAGGGATGATTTTACTAAATAAGATCCAGATGTTTCCATCCTCCTGCTGTAAACCTGCCAGGCCAGCGCTGATAACGGCTGTGGGATTGACTGACGGGAACGAGAGTGGGGGAGAAAAGGGAGAGAGCGATGTTGAAAAAGAGAGAATGAGATGATTTTAACGAACATAGGAGAAACACCTATGGATTGTTTTTTCAGTAACGTTTTAGAAAACGTTTTAGACGTTTACGATGTTCGGAAATGTGAGCCATATCGAACGTGTGTATGTGTATGCGTGTGGACATGATCTGTGAAGATTACAAAAAACATTATTTTCCGTTACACTGTGAAATAATCGTCACATTCAATTAAAATCACAAGCTCACAAATGTTTCCCCCACTCAATAATGCTGCATATGTGTTGACATTTGTTCAGTGTATTCATATGCTAATTTAAAATCTTGTAAACACCACTAAATCAACTCAAAATGCTAATCTAATCTCAATACATATATATATATATACACTACCGTTCACAAGTTTGGGGTCGGTACGATTTTAAATAGGCTACTTTTAAAATAATTCTCTTCTGCTAACCATGGCTGCGCTTATTTGATTAAAAATACAACAAAAATCAGTTATAGTATTAAATATTATTCCAGTGTAAATCAGCTGTTTTCTGTGTGAATATATAGTAAAGTGTAATTTATTCCTGTGATCAAAGCTGAATTTTCAGCATCACCAGTGTCAGTGTCTTCAGTGTCAAATGATCCTTCACAAATCAGTATAATAGGAGGATTTGATGCTCAAGAAACATTTATTATTATTATTAATGTTGAAACAGTTGTTGGTCTGTCAGTTGTACAGTTTTTTTTTTTTTTTGGATTCTTTGATGAATATGAAGTTCAAAAGAACAGCATTTGTTTGAAATAGAATCTTTTGTGACATTATAAATGTCTTTACTGTCCTTGATAAATAAAAGTATTGATTTCTTTCCTCCAAAAAATAAAAATAAAATTCTCACTGACCCCAAACTTTTGAACGGTAGTGTATATTGGCTGATCAAGAAGTATTTAGCATGAAGAACTGATGATTCTGAACTAAAGCATTTGCCATCATTGAAAGGGCCAAATCAGAAAGTCTCCCTCGAGAGCTCATTAATCACAGCCAACAATATGTCATACATCCCCTCCTCCCTGTCTCCATTTATATCTCTCTCCCTCTATCTCTCTTTACCTCCCTCTGCAACGTACACATACATATGCCCTGTTTCTCTACATCTCCCGATTATTTTCTTTTGTGAAACCGATGCGAGTTCTTATGCATGTTAATCATTAAGCCCTAATTCACACCAGAGTAAAGTATGATAGAGCGAAGTCCACAACATTATCAATCGGTAAACACTACCCAGAATCCCCTGGGTTCCTTAAAAAGACAAAAACACACACACAGCATCACAGTGATCAATACAGCATTCATTTGAGTATCCGCACAGTTAGAGAGGAAAACATTTGTCTTAGCTAAACAATCATTGACGTGATGAGAGAACTGTAAAATCGCAATCGGCACCAGACAAAACACACATAGATATTGTCAATCTAACAAAAATAAGGTTTTTATTGGACATTTTACTGGAGTGTTTCAGCAATCAAGCTGTTTAACCATGATGTAAATGTGTATAGGCCAACCGCTGAGTTATGCTAAGGTGGTTGCTATTGAGTTTTGAGTGTTTTGAACCATTGCTAGGTGGCTGCTCACTGGCTTAAAGGATCCCACCCCCAAATCTCTATGATATTAAATGGTTTGGGTTCCTCCTTCGAAACATCTGAAGTCTGTTAGTCAAAATTCGCAAGTCAAATCACTCAGAAAAGTAACAGCAATGAGCAATCATTCATGTCTTCAGTACACATAATGAAGAGCGAGTTACATGCTAAAGGGTTAGGAGTTTGTTCTTCTAGCAAGTAACACTAATAATATTTTCTGTATGAATACATGCATTTTCACACAGAAGTACACACATTTATATATACCACACATGCACACACACTCATATACTGTATAGGCTACTGAACAAATGCCTGAGGTCTGGCAATGTGAATACCGGTAGGAAAAGACAAGAGAAGTTTACTAAAAGATAAATAGGGTGTGAGAGACACAGGAAGGAAGAAGAGAGAAAAAGAGAGACGGTACCTGCTCGAAGCCACAGCATTTTGTATTAGGATAGACACAACCTACAAAATTGATGTGTATATGACCCAGTACGTCTCTCATATCCTTCCAAACAACATACACCTTTCCATCTCGGAGCTCAGCTGGCGGGTACAGGGTTACGTGAATGTGTGTGTGTGTGTGTGTTGTAATGCAGGATTAGGTCTCAGTCATGAGACAGAGCTGTACCAGGCCACCACACACAGTTCTAGTCGCCCACCAGCACTGAATGCACCGGCCGACCTGAGCTGCTTACCTACACTTCACGAACACCAGAGAGAGAGGTAAAGAGAGAGCAGTGAATGCCTTCACACTGTCAGCAGAGGAAGGAAACATGCAAAAGTCGGGTAACAATAAGGAATTCAAAGAATGATACATTTTCGGAGGGGTGTAACACATTAACGGTCCCACATGCATCAACATTGTCAACATCTCGGCCCAATTTCAACCCCAGTGCCCCGGTTTAATCCCCTCTAACATGCCGAGTCACTAGCCAGATTATCTGGTGTGGTCCGATCAGATCAGAGTTTAAATGTCCCATTTTCAACTAATGAAAAGATCTGCATATCAGCGCTGTGGCAGAATCTACGCAGCTGAACCTCCAGCGCCATGGAAAAAGAAATACGATTTTATCCATATGTGTGGATATAATGAGTTGTCCTTGAGAGCTCCACAAAAACAACAACAACAACAACATGACCAGTGTAATCTGATTCATGAGCAAATGACTCTTTTGAACTGATTCTTTTGATGATTCATTCAGAAAGATCACACCGGCTGCATCTGAAATCTTCCCTACAATATAGTAGGCGAAAGACAGTATGTGACAAAAGTTGTATGTCCGAATTCACAGTACTCAAGGCAAAAAGTGCCCGGATGACCTACTACTTCCGATGAGAGTCTGAAGAGCGTATATGATGGACACTTTACTATCCCATGAGGCCACGGGAGAGGATTTGTGAATGGAGAGGATTTGTGAATCACATGGTAATGACTTTTTTAGCGATCATGAAGTAATTACTTATTCAAAATAAGTACCTACTCAAGAGAGTATGCCATTTCGGAGATTCGGACCCAGTCAAACTCAGGGGTTACTGGTTTGAATCAATCTGATCAATCTTTTACTGAATGAACTAACTGAATCAGGTAAGGTTAATGAATCAACATCTGACTCACTTAAACTGCAAGTTACTTTCATTACTTTTAGTAAAGAAGCAGAAATATAAATATTAGATAAAAAACTAGAAATGTTGAAGTTGAAGTATAACTAAAAATAAAAAAAAATAAAACGAATAATGTGGGAATCGGATCACGGTCACCTGAAATGTGGAAAGTGTGTAATTTTTGGTTTGTTGTAATGGCACTGGCATGTGAATGTTACAGGCCTGGCTGCTCAAACACAATGCATTCCAGTGACAGCAATACACTGTTACATGAGAGAGACCACGCGCAACGGCCAAACCATTACCTCCATCAAACATCAGCCCCAGGAACCATCTGTACCCACACACAGGAGTGATCCATGACTTGCTGACATCGGGCTAAATGTGACCTAACCTGCCTGAATATTCTCACAAAAGTCAAGAAGTGCAGGACTGATATTTTAAGAACATCCCACAGGAAAGAGAAATCACAAATGAGATTTAGTTATTTGACTCCCAGACAAGCGGAGTCTTCTTTTTTTTTTTTTTTTTTTTTTTCTATCGGTTATCTTTTGAATCATTAAATATTACATAATAGTGAAATAATTTAAATACATTTTAACGAGGAATGTTATCAAAATAAATAATGTTAATAAATTGGAAAAAACTTTCATTTTGCGATGACAGTGGTGCAGAATACACATTTCAACTTTGAAGTTACCATGAAACAGAAGCTGCGATGGTCTTTTCTTCCCCATTGTGACGTTAAATCTGAGTGAAACGGCTTCTCGGATGAGAAAAAATGTGGGGCGGGGCTTGATTTTGTCCAAAGGGAATTGATCGGATGGTTGTGGTGTGCTATTGGTGGATCTCATGTGATTGACAGTTTGTCCCGCATTCGTACCAGTAAACACATCATCAGAGAAGAGATGAGATGTTGCTACAAGAGGGAGGGGAAGCTTTTTTTGATTAAAGACAACAACAAAAAAACAAGAATTGTCAAATTTGATGTCATGGCGACTTTAAATTGAGGATGTCTGAAACGAAGTTACTGTAAATTTTAAAGTTGACATAATTCCCCAAATAATTTTAGATGCTTTTACCGGTAAGTAGAAAAGAAACTCTTTAAAGGTGCAGTGTGTAAAATTTAGCGGCATCTAGTGGTGAGGTTGTGAATTGCAACCAACAGAAGTTACGGTGGCCGACAGGAGATGATGTCGTCGTCTGAGACAGCAGAGAGTAGCCAGTTGAGCAATGAGGTTTCTTTACAAAGATAAATTAAGAAATTATATTTACTTAATTATTCTGAAAGCAATATTTTATTGCAAATATTATTGTTACTTGTTCATCATTGTGTCAGTGTTTTATTCACTGACTTTAGCTAGCTTCTTTGGACGAAGAACAACAGTGGCGAAACGCGTTTGTCCGTTTAGGGCCACCGTAGAAACATGACGGCGCATTTCAATGTAAGGGGACCCGCGGTGTGTGTAGATAGAAATGGCTCATTCTAAGGTAATAAAAACATAACGGTTTATTATGTAAGGTCTTGTTACACCACTGAAAACATAGTTATGTTTATGATATTGCATTTTTGTCAAGAGAGCCTCCTAAATATCACACAATGTACCTTTAAAAGTAAAACTTTGCTGGCAGCCATCGCCTTGGGTGGCAAAGGGGTGAGTTTCGTGTTATGGATCTCACGGATGGGTTCAGTCTAAAACATCAACTCTTACGCTGGTGTTTCGACCAATCAGCTCTGTGATACACAGTGCCCGAGTGCTTAATGTGTGCTAGTGTACCAAAACTGATACATGTGCGTTTCTGCTTGTGCATGTTGGCATGTGTGTGTGTGTGTGTGTGTGTTTGTATGACCTGTGCCCTGCCCTTATCTCACCCCACCCACAGCATGTATGAGTGTGTGTGTGTGTGCATCCATCTGTGTGCGCGTCCATGTCTGTTATCTCTCTCCCTCGCCCTGTCTGCACACTGTCACACTAATGGAGTCGGAATGAGGCAGCGATAGCGAAAAAGAGACGCGCGAGAGAAAGAAACATTACTCGCACCTCATTCTGTTTTTTAACAGTCTTGTAGGAATGCCAGGAATGATCCAGTGCATTAGAGAGGGGGCAAGCGTACCCTCTATAAGCAGCTTATGGCTACACTCAATCAGTCTTTCTGAGCGCTTTTATACCACAAGGGGTTTTGGTGCTAGATATGTTTAGAAAAATATTCTCTCTTCATCTCAGAACCAAAGGAATAGAAGCCATTAACCATTTCCCAGAGTCCCTTTCAACACCTTTAATCGTCGAGCCATCCTTGCGAATAATGAAAACACAGAAGTTTGTTTGTTTACTTTGTGAATGTCAATCCATTCCTCTCAAATGTATTCGCCAGCTTGAGACAAGTGAGACAGTGTCTCAAACTGTGCTCAGATTTGCCAAGATATCAAAGGGTGTGTTCACACTTGTAGTTCGGTTCGTATGGTCCGGACAAACGCTTAGCGTTCACATTGGCATTTTAACACCGAACCTAAAGATACCGAACCTAAAGGCATAGAGATATGTTCACAACCTGATTGGTCAGCTTTTATAACGTATATTTTGCGACAGAACTTACAAACATCCAAAACAATGCTGTGTTCTGGGCTAAATGCGCTCGTTGTATATGCGCTGCTACATATGATGGTATTTTGACCAGCTGAGAACTCATGAAGCGCTTATAAAATGTGTAAAAGAGTCAAAACAGTGTCAGGAATCCCTCCGTCACACACACTAACACAGATCTGCTGTGATCCTGTACTGAACTGTGATGGGCAACATCAACTATGATGAGAAAAAACAGGTATCCGTTCTGTCTTTTTTAGGGTCGCATCTTGTGACATCATGCCCTGTTTTTGGTTCGTTTACATGTCTTTGGTCCGTGTTGCGTTCATATTTCAGTCGAACCGCACCAGAGTTTGTTTAGAAGCGGAGCGAGACTCATCTTTTCAGCGTCTCGGTCCGCTTGTTTGTTGAGCACCAGGGTTCGGATGGCAGCGTTCACACTTATTCAGATGAACCGCACTAACAGAGCAATCGCACCAGAGTTTGTTTTAATCCAAACAAACATGCCAAGTGTGAACACACCCTAAACCTCAATCAAAAGTCTAATATTTCCATATAAACATTTCTCATAGAATTCCTTAAAGATCTGAGCTGCTATCCTTTTACTGTATGACAACTGAAATGTGCCTGTTTTTTCCTAAGAATTGTCTGAGAAACATCCAAGACAAACTTGATATTTGAGTGAAGCTCTATTACATTGTTTGAATTTCGATAGAGCGACCTCTGAGCAATAAAACTTTCCTCTTGGACAGCTGAGGGTCAAATCAGACAAACGGCTCAATCTGCCTCTTCTTTTGTGCTTTGTGTTGCTGTACTCCACAATGGATGTTCATTTAAGACACCCCCCTCCCCGCTTCACTAAACACACAAACACAAACAAACAGAGAACAAACACACGGAGCATTCATTGGGAATCGTGAACGTGGAGCACAATCAAAAAACAGCAACCAGTCATCAATTCAATACACACAGTCGAATAATAGAAAAACTTCGACTGATATGAATCAGAATCTAATATTAAAAACACAAACAAACCATAAACAGACTCCTGAACAAAAACTGTGAATTTGTCATATATTTACAAAAAAATATAAGTGTGTCCACACCACAATTCTTCCATGATTCACATCGCACACACACTTATACTGTTGTTTCCCTATTTCTGAGTACTTGTGTGTCTTGGCTGTCAGAACATCTCCAGCATTTTCTGCCTTACTCCCCAAATGAAGAATGTAAACATGTGAAATTCTCGTTAAAGAGCAGTTCTTGACGGCCATGAACTCCAGAGCCCAAAGAAGTCAACAGTGTTTACAGTGAAACACTGTCATATATACAAACCGTTACACCTGCTCTGAGAACACGCACTCACGCCTAAAGATGTGCCACAAATTATGGTTGGAAAATCCCTCCAAAATAAATAGTTCGGCTTAGAACTCGCCGTAAAAAACGACGGCTTTTATCTGTCAGAGAATGACAGCGAAACGAACATGACCACTCTGAGGGGACAAATGAAGTTAAAAGCTTTCTGAAGAAAAAAACCATTACGATAAGAAAAGAGTGAAGAAAAACTGCAGAAAGCACTAAAAGACTAAATAACACAAGAAAAAATATATCCAGGTCACATTTTAACCGAAAATGAAAATGAAAAAAAGTAAGAGATTACATGTGAAGTTATAAATTAAATCTTTGTTTTAGGACCATCACAGATTTTACATTGTTTTCATGACAGCTTAGCACATTTTCTCCCCAAATTGTCCTTCCCGCAATGCATTTATATATTTTTTTGTAATTCTAATTATTCGCAAAGTTGATTCTCATAATTGTCATTTAAAATAATACTAATACAAGAAATACTGTAATAAAATATGTTAATGTTTAACTCAGACAAATACTACATGATATATATATATTTTATCGTTTAAACAATATTTTTAATTTCTTACATTATATTAATTATGAGTTGTTGTTTTTGTCGGTAATTGTGCTTAATATGTATTAAACTGTCATGAAAACAATCTTCATTTTCTTTAAGCAAAACATAATTTCTTATATTCATTCTTATTTTGACCGATGGCACGACAGGGAGAAATCAGAAGATATCACATCTGATTCATTATTGTGTTTTCATCTTATTTTCTTGCTCAACAGCCGCAACTATCTATTCATTAATCCATCTATCTCCTTAGTTCTCTTATTCTCGTTGTCTCTGCCTTAACCATTACAAACACACCATTTATCACATTCCTCTGTCCTTCCCAGTGTTTCTCCTCAAACCCCTCCTCCTCTCTCCTCTGGATTTCATCCTTCGCTCCCTGCATCCGTACATCATCTCTCTCTTCAATCCTCTCCACCTTTCTGCCCTTCCCAAACATTCCTCCCTGGGATGGCTCATCAGTGGCTTTTTATGTCTCTTGACAAATGTAATCCTCCTTAAATCACACGACAATAATGTCTGAAACATGTCAAAAACATTATCAGTGAAAAATGACAAACAATATGTTACTTTGAAATAGATCAGAACATTCAACAACAATCATCACTAACAAGAGTGATTTCTTTCTGAATCACTTCAGGTGCATCTCCAGCATACATAAGCATAAAACATCATCAATGTTTGTTGAACATAGACAATAGCAGGTTCTTGAACATGGCAATACCATGTTTTTATTATTCTTGCTTGTTCTGACCCTTAAAATGACTTTCACTGGTGTAACTAATCAATGCAGCAGTCAGGTTGACTCGGACATACGCTATTAAATCAGACTTTAAGTTTGCATGTTACCTGGGGGGAAAAACGTGATGGTAATGCCAATGGTGTAAATAAGAGTACCATGGTATTACCATCTGATCCATCACTGCATTAGTGAAGAAATAGTGATCTGACAAGCAACATCATTTTGAACTACTTTTGAACTGTCACATCAACAGGTCAATGAACTGTCTTACCCTCGAAGAATCTCTGTAAGGCCTCCGTTTCATCAATCACTGCATCCATTCTAGCGGCTCCCGCTTATAAACTCCATGAACGTGAACGGACGATCCTCCGGCGCGCGGGAGCGGCGGGAGTCGCGTGCACTTCAAACTCTCATCATCCCTGTTCAGCAACTTGACGCACAATTATCTTTAAATAACAACACGCCTCGGAACTTCCTCGAACGAATTCACTATCAATATCTCCTCTGGATAATTAATGAATGTTATTTAAAAACAGTTTCAGTTCCTTTCGTAAGTAAAAAAAAAAAAAAAAAAAATCCTTTTTCTGAGGAGATTTTACCTTTGAATGTCAGGTGGAGGCATATTCCAGTTTTTCCCCCAGATGAAATCGTTTATTTGTTACTGCGATACGTCATTACGGACTTATTTAATAAAAAATGGTAATTTGAAGTTGGAAAGTATTTTTATTCGATGAAATATTATCCTGTGAGAGGGTTTTGCGCTCACCAACCTGCGCTCGAGCGGGTTTCAGTGGTACGCGCTGAACGTCCTTCTCTGCGCGCTCTCGCTCGTCTTGCGCTGTGCGCGCGCGCGCTCCACGGGCGAGCGCTTGGGCAAAGACAAATGCCCCTGAAAATATAGTTTTAACAAGGATTTCCATTGCAGTTTGCTGTTTTAAATGTGAAAGTGACTTTTCGGGCCAACTACAGTGGCAGGTTTTCTATTAAAATAAACCTCTGCAATTGATATAAGTAGGCTACTGCAAAAGACAAATCCAAAACACAAACGAGACATACAGCCTAAACAAAGACAGTTAACTAAACAGACACATAAACAGACATAATAGCATCATCACATAGGCATAACTGACAGTGTTTGCAGTGTTTACAATATGTAAATGAGTGATTTTAGGTATAGGCTACTTATATTAGGCTATCTTTTACAAATTCTGATGTTCATTTATCATTTACACTACTCAAAAGTATAGGCTACTTTCAAGAAAACCATAGTATTTTAAACTTTTAAGTTATCATTTAGTACCATGGTAACCATATATCAAACTAGCATGCATATTAAAAAAGTTGAAAAAAGTTGAAAATTGCTTAACTTATTTTGATGAGTTAAAGTAATGTAAAAACATATGTTGTCATCACTTATTGATCATACAATTTTTTACAGCTTTTATATAGCTATTTTACATATTTTATTACACATTTAGATACTTTACATGAAGTGCACATACAAAACCTATATGATTTCGAACAGTATGATGATAATATCATGGCACATGAATATGGTAATCATACTTCTTTCACTTATTTCATATTTATCTTCTCATATATGCCTAGTTTTCATGGTTTAATCTTACAAATATTGTAGTATCACATCGGTTGTGTTGTGTTGGTTGAGGGATTGTGAATGAATGAGGTGTAACGCCATCATTTATCACTGAGCTGAGTGATCTGTTTCTCTCGTCTCTTTATCCGCGACCTCTTTACGAACAATGACCCTGTGTCCATCACACCCCCCTCCCAATCAAATGCAGTTTTGTTGTTTTTACTCACAGCTGGAGCATCTTTCTCTCTCTCTCTTTCTCTCACCCTTCTTTTTCCTCTGTTTGACCTGAACAACACGCCCGTTCTTCCCACGACACACTGCGTGGATTGTTTGGGAGGACGCAGGCGAGAAAAAGAGAGCTTGAGGCTGCAGAGACAAAGAAACATCTGGCTGTGTTAATGCACTTCGTCTAAATGTGAGCGTAGCTGTATATGTGTGGCCGCACACATGTGACCCTGTCCTGGTAGTCCACCACAATGAATGTGTGTGTGTGGGTGTGTGTTCAGGAGTGTGTGCATGTGAAGTTACAGAATGTCTTATTCTGGCTGTATACTGCTATTGTTGATTTGGAGTCATTGAGACCATGTCATTCAGTAATCTATAACCAAATGATGACTGTACAGACACTGTTGTTTGAGAACCCTGTGCTGCTAAAATAAGTTAGTAGTAAAATAAAACTCCTATGGCTACCATCCCTAACCTGCCCAAAAAAGAAAAGAAAAAAAGATCATATTTCACACAAAAAATGGGGTGGTGTTAAAATTTGCCCTCTCTCTCTTTCAGCAGGTGTGTTTTTTCACTACTGACTAATGTGTCTTATCATACATTCCAGTAAATTACGAAGTGTGTGTTTGTACTAGTTGTGTGTTTGTGCTTACATAAATGTGCATGTGAATTTGTATTTGTGTGTGTGGTTACTTTCAGTAGATATTTTATGTAAACGGCTCCTAAGATAAAACCCTTATGTTTCCATATGTGTACAGTATTAAGAAAATGTAATTTCATGTAACTTCAGTTGGGTGTCAAGCATGCAGTGCAAATCTTTAAATTCATTTATGAAAGCATTTTAACCCCTTAATTGTCCGTGTCCCACTAGCCGGACGCTTGGCGCTCTTTTTTATTGCTTTTTTCCATTCCAATTAAAATTTTTTGTGATATCAACTTCAAATTTGGTTTAAAATGACCAAAAAATAAAAATATTTTGTATTAATATTTACATTTGTGTAAAATACAAAATGTTTACTACAGTACATTTGCTTTACAGTAAACTTAAACTTTAACTCAAACACTTTAATTTTTTGAAGTGCTTTCACTTCAGCTGAGTGTTTTCTTTAAAATGAGACCAAAATTAGATCTGTATTCCACAGCCTTCATGAATTACAACCATTTAAGTTTGGATAATGCATTTTCACGTCTGTGCCCAAAGTTAAAATCAAAACCCAATTACAGCATCGTTTCGATTGATTAAAAATATTATCCACATTGATTGAGTCTGTCTTATGAAATAATAAAACAATTATAAATAAACAAAATGATTGGTTACACTGTTAAAACTTTGCTTTCTTGTTCTTTTTTTTAAAGTAATGTTTTAAGTGCATTGGTATGCTGTGTTATATATGTATTTTGTTTTAAATTTGCCTGGCATTAATTTTAAAAACCTCTAAATAAAATCCTGTATTGCATGATTGCATTCCGTTCTGTAATCACGTGCTGCGTTGACGTCACTCCTGTTCACTAGGAGGCGCCAAAGACTGAACACTGGGCGAACGAACCGGAGAGAGTGAGAGAATCAAGATGGCGATCGGACGTGCAGGTAACCCGCTCCGTTGCCATAGATACTGATTTTATCAGCGAAAATAAACGCAAATTTCCTCATATAAGATGTTATTCGATCTGCGTCATCAATGTTCGCGGCGGCCATATTGTTGACATAGAAACCACGGCAACTGTCAGTCTGTCAATTGACAAGCGAGGCAGCGTCGGTATTATGCATGGTATTATTATCACTGTATTTTTTTTTTAAACAGCGTGATGGTGTGTTGTGTAATACACGGCTGTTCTAACAACAGCAATAAGAACCCCGGAGTTAGTTTTTATGATTTCGATAAGTTACCGACTGTTAGAAAACGTGAAGGGAAGGAGACAGAGTTGAGCCAGCGCAGGAGAGGCTAGCTAGGATAAATAGGCTAAACTTTCAGCCAACTCCCCATAGAAAAGTCTGTTCCCATCATTTTACCACAGGTTTCACACATAATCCGTGTGCAATGCGTGTGCGGTGTGTATACAGTACAGAAGCAGGACGCGCAATACTTTATATGCTGCGTTTGCAGTGCGAACTGATCCGCGGCTGTACCACAAACACCCTTGGACTCACTATTTTTATTTTAACACATACTCACTATTTCAACAACGTAAGCCAATTATTCCATGCATTACTTCTATATAAGTTGCTCAAGCAAGTGGTCAAATATGTAACCATGTACTTATATTAAAATCGCAAACATTTTAAATGAAAACTTAAAATTGACAAAAACAACCGACTCTCATGCCTTTTCTTTTGCATTTACATTTTAATACAACAAATCTTGCATGTCACAAAGAATTTGTTTTTCCACCTCCACGAATGAGACGAGTGTCGTTCATTATGTTGCCTTGTTGAGGTGCATTGTAGTTTGTATAGCTACGGATACTGTATGAACGAGATCGTTATAAATATCCGGATAAGTTACGGCTGGCAAAGGTGGCAATAAGGACGGATCTTTACTTAAGCTTGATTGGTGTGGACCCACATCAAATAATAGCATTATCTTCTCTTGATACCGACGAGATGAAGCCAGGCTACTGCTCCCCTCAACTCAAATCTGCGCGCGGTTAGGGGCAGCAGGACAGATGTCATGTCAACAATATGGCCGCGGTTAGCTACTTCCGGTGTTTGCGAATAAGGTCTATTACAGTGAAAGCTTTATGTTTTTGTAATATTTTTAATGGTTTCAAACTGTTGAGGTTGCTGTGCTGTATGGAACAGCGAAATGTAGTTTAATATGGAACTCTGAAAGTGCCAGAAATGTTTACTATTTCATGCATTTAATTCTCTTAGCTTGTTTTATTTAAGATGTCAAATGTAATTGTGCTTTCCCTTTAGGCAAAACCAACAGTGTTGTATCCTTTGTGAATATTCACGTAATAACAGTCCCTGAACAGTAATAAATTAATGGATGGATGGATGGAAAAGTGAGAGGGAAGATAGAAATAATAAGCAGAACAAAGCATTATTGAACTTAATGAAAAATCAAGAATTATCTATCTATCTATCTATCTATCTATCTATCTATCTATCTATCTATCTATCTATCTATCTGTCTGTCTGTCTGTCTGTCTGTCTGTCTGACTGTCTAGAGGACCATAAACTTTCAAACTTTAGTCTTTTAAACTCTCTCTCTCTCTCTCTCTCTCTCTCTCTCTCTCTCTCTCTCTCTCTCTATATATATATATATATATATATATATATATATATATATATATATATATATAGTATATAAAACAGTTATATGAACTACTTTTCATTTCAATTAATATTAATTTTACTTTCTTAAATTCAAATTTAAATGGCATTTCTTCATCCTGTTTGCCAACTCAATTCAAATCAAATTCATAATAATTAATGAATAATTCGATTTATAACATAGTAGCCTCATGTTTAATTACCATATTCATATACTCATATGTTATTCATAAGAATACTTTTGCATGTTTGAAGCCTTAATCAACACCAGCTCTCATCTGTGCTGCTCCAGATCCTGCTGTATCTCTCTGCAGCTTTCAGTGTGTTTTACTTTCTGTCCACCCTCTCAATGATCATCTACAAGAGTGAGTACTACTTATCAATGTCCTTTAATTTTGTATTTTGTATTTTTTTTTGTGGGTAGTTGTTTTTGCTTAGTCAAGCATCACTTACTATTACGGTTATGAATTTGACCTAACCATAAGTATTAGGCTACATTTTATTGTACATTTTAACTCTTCCTGCTCTGTTTGTGCTACAGACATGCATGATACTTCAAATCATTTGTCTTGTTAAGGAGATTTGTACAAAAATCAAGAGATGAAAATGCATGTATATCTTGTGGTTTTTATGCTGTTTGACAGCTCATGTATTGAGTTACCCTGTTGGCCGACTCGCTCTAGACGTGTGTCTGCTGTTTCTTATGGCCGGTCTCGAGGTCCTGAGGGTGTACTGGGGTGAGATCCTATTTTTGTTTAGTAAAAAAAACATATTTTAGTAAAACATTTTCATTGGCCTCATTGTCAATCTCTTTTCCTCAGGGTTCAGGGGAAACCTACAGGAGAGCGAGGGCTACATGGGTTCGAATCTGATCGCCACAGGGGCCACAGTGCTGCTGGCGCTCTATTTTGTCATTTGGCAGTCGTACGTCCTGCGAGCTGATGTCATCATTGGCGCCATCTTGCTCTGCTTTTACGGCCTGACAGGAATTGTGGGGTTTGGGACGTTGGCGGGCTTCACCAGGTCAGAGTTCACATGCTTGTAGTTTTGGACACCTCGGTTATGTCACAAAATCTAGTGAGCTCCCTTGCTTAGTAAAGCTGCATAAAATGGATTTAAAATGTGTGTCATCCAAACAGCATTTCTCCCGCAAAGTTCACAGGACTCTCAACTCGCAATTGATTTCAGTTGAGTTTGTCTGTTAGCATGTTGGTAAACTAATGACACATAATAAACATAAAAATATATAACACACATGAGGTGCTCAACATTAACGCTTGTCCGCTTGTTCGGGACAAGTGGATTTTTTGAAGGGCCAAGTGAAAGAGAATTTTACTTGCCCGACCTGATTAAAACGTCAATAACAAAAAATAACTAGGGAATGATTTTATATTACATTTAATGTAAGTGGCGATTGATGCTGGATAATACTATATAATGTATAATGTACTGATGTTAACAAGGTTGTGCTGTTGAGGCTTGTTTAGATTCCTCTTTGAGGAGAAATCTAAACAAATGAGCGCAGCACACACAAAGAAACTCAGTTAACATACTGCGGAAAAAATATTACCGTAAATGTGGAGTTTTTATAATTATAACATATTATACAGGTAAGCAACATCACACGACCAAGAGTGCTGTTTTCATTACTAAATAATTCAGCGTTTTGAACGCATCGGTTGAGTCAAAGATTCAATGACCTATACAATCTCATAATATTATTTAATGCATTTGTAATTTTTCAGTGAAAATTATTTAATTTGATTATTAATGTCTTATTATTCTAATGAAATTTATTGATCAAATTAAAATAATTAAATTTAAGAGGAAGGATACATTTAAAATGATCAGGAAAAAGGGGCTTTCTATAAATGAAAAAAAAACCCCGTAAATAACACAAATATGAAGATTTAAATATGTCAAAACTCATATACTTCATAATAAAATGTATTTTCAACACGAAAATCCTATTTCTTTCCGAACAAGTAACTTTTTTGTACTCGGACAAGTGAATAACTGATTTACTTTTTCTTAAGGACAGGCACATGACAAGGCTTAATGTCGAGCCCTGCACATGGATATTTCCATTTCGGTATATAAATTATATTACACTGTTTTACACAAGAAAGACTTAATGTGAAATGTTAATTTTAAATTATTTTCACCTTACTGTAGTAGAGTATAATGTGATTATCTCAACAGAAAAGTCTATTGGATATTTAAGTCTCTTTATGTAATGAGCTCTGCGAGTTGTCTTTGTAGAGCATTTATTTTTACGTTCTACCTATGTAGGCAACTTGCTAGGTTTTGGAACAAAGCCTGTAAGTTGTACTATATATATATGTTTTATGTCTATGGCTTGGCTGTCAGACTAACCCAGACTGTAACGTCATTGTCAGAACAAAAGAAACGTAAAATGAACGTGGGGACAAAGCAAAGTAAATGTGTCGACCCACGCAGAGCTGCAGTTACAGTGAACGGCCTCCTGAATGAACCACACTTTAATAATTCAAACTCAGAGACTGGCCTTCAGAAAATGAGCCGAGTTTCATTTACGAGAAAAACACGGGAAACAAAAGAGGCGGACGACATTAGAAACATTAGGCTCTTTAAAGTCAGACAGCGCAATCTCACGTTTCTTACAAAAGTCAGATATCTCAAAACGCCTCATGAAATTCTTCCAAAACTCAATCTGAGCTGCTATCCAGTTTGCTGTATACTCTTACTGTGTGTGATCTGGTTTTACTTATCCTTATTGTATTGAGAAACATCTGAGACAGTTTGATACTGAAGTGAAACAACCATTAAGTCTCATAAGCATTATGTCTTGTATTTGCTTTAGCCTGGTTTCTCGTGAGATGTATGCACACTATTAAGTGTGCTTTATATTGAGCAAGTGTCTGTGGTGTTGATTGTGTGTCTTGTTTTCTTTTCTAGTGTTTACTCCTGACTGTGGCTACAGCTGACAGGCTGCCGGAGATTTTCATTGCTATGCAACCGACTACTGTTCCTTCTCTGTAAGTTTGATTACAATTTGTAATCTGTCATAGCATTTTAGCATTTTCATAAAAAATAAAAAAACCCTGGCAACTGATGTTGTATTTAAACAAAACCCGATGTAGAATTGAACAGCTTTTTATAGGTCACTTAAGGCTGGTTCACACGGGACGATTTTAAAATTGTCGGCCGATTTTACAAACCTGAGAGACCCCACACACGGCGATAAAAAATCACGGGTCTAACAGTTTTGGTCGTACAGTGTGTGGTGCGCAGCCACACGGCAAAATCAACACATCACACACGAACCGATTTGACTCCCGAGCATATCGCCACTGCATCCTCGTCTGGAAGAGGATGCAGTGGCGATAATTTGTAGTTTGGAGGCATGTGAATTATTTGTTTGTTATATGAGATATGACACTGTACATGCCACCTGTTGTTGACAATAAAGCATAAAAAATAAAATAAAATAAAAAATAATTTTTAACCGGGGGAAAAAAAAACGTTATCAAAAGAAAAGTGCATAACTGGATGCACGGGATACCATTGTGTTTATTTTTCAAAATGGATAATTTCTTGAATTTTCAAAAAAACGACATTTAGCCTACTTGTATTTTTAAAGTCAATTTTTTAGGAGGAAAAAGCTCAGTATAATATAGGCTAAGCAATAAAAGACTTCACATATAAAAAATTAATATAGGGTAGGCCTAGCCTAAAACAAAAACATTTAAAAAAGCTGTAAAACGTTAAGTTATATAAAAATAAAACATTAATAAATTATTTTTTGATAAACATATTACTGTCTTAAGTGAACTCATGTATAGTTATAAATGCAAATAATAATTGTCATTAGGCTATTATTATTAGCCTACATTTTGGCTAGAAGACACTTTTATCCAAAAAAGGAACAAAGCAATTCGTCAGTCATAATACTGGCTAGACAATAATAATACAGGGCTAAGATTATCACAAATTAACACAAGATTTTGACTCATAGGCCTATCCAGGGTTTGTGCGAGTGGAGCGCGCACTGCATGCCAGAGGCGCGCGGGCGCGAACACTTGCGTTTTTCTATCAACAGTGGAAACAACTTAAAATACTCTTATCATTTCTGGTCATACAGAAAATAAAAAATACATCATTCGCAACTACTTTTATTTGTGTAAACTCACAATAACAAGAAAACGTGCTTTTGTAAAATAAAATAAAACAATCAGGCGCGCTTTCATGGTCTCCGTGAACTGGATCGCGTCTCAAAAATGAACTGAAACAAAATATAGCCTATGTAGGCTAAAGATTGAAATGTCCATTTTTAAACGAACAAATTCGAATCGAAAGCAAATGCAGTCTGATTATGTAATCCATATGAATTTCTCATCTAAAGGCGCATCCGCTTTACAGCGGAGATGGAGATATGTTTCCAGCCAATTTAAAAAATACTAGGCTAGTTTATTAATAAAAAAATTAAAATGCCTCGTTACTTTTTCAGACACATTTATTATTATTAGCCTATAAATCATCTATAGCCTAAATCAGCTCTTGTATGGTTCCAGAGACACGGGTCTTCAGCACTGCGGGAAAAATATAATTTCCGCATTTGGCCTTAGAAAACCAGTAATACATTTTTTCCATATTAATTTGTGAATATTTTAAATGTTTAATTTAGGGGCAAAAATTCATAAACAAAAATCTGAAAATATGTCAATATTTTTTTTTTTTGCGCAGCATTTAGTGTAGCCTATGCAGTTCAAATAAAAATTTTGGTGTTCAACTTACGTTTTAGAAATACAACAACCGTTCATTTTTTAATTACTGGTTGAAAAAGGAAAAACGAATGGACGCAAAAGTACACGGACCAATGGGTAATTTTAAAGCTTGTTCATGATTTCAATGCGTTTAAACGAGAAAACAAGCCCAAAAAAATGGGCATTTTTTTGTGCATTCTCGCGGTTTTTGACGAGGTTTTGGGCTGGAAAACCTTGCTGGCATCTGGGGAGACCACACAGAAGGAGAAATCGGGCCAAAAAAATCCAACATGTTGGATATCCCCGATTTGAGATCGGAGCGGTCCCGACGTCCTTCCGAGCAGATGAGAGCAGTCTTAACACACCACACACGACAGGAATATCTGATCAGATTATTTTACGATAATCGGAGCATCCTTAAGATTGTCGGAAGGGGTGAATCGGGGCTAAAATCGGCCTAGTTATCCTGCCGTGTGAACCAGGCTTTACTTACCTGTCATTTAAAAACAGATTTGTCAGAAAATCTTTTGTTTGAAACAAAATTAGCCAACTGCACTTTTAATGTGTAAGAAACCTGTAGTAGTACTGTTTATAAACATTTGTTCAAATATTAAGAATGCATTTCTTTTGTCTTTTGCACTTTTTTTGTTTGTTAGACAAAAGAAAATGAAGAGGACTTAATTTAAACATAAACTTGTCTTATGCTTTGTTCATAGTGTCGATCATGTGACACAGTTTACTTTGGTGTGACAAACGGAAAAGGAAAAAGGTACTACAGTACATATGTTTATTAAACAATTGAGTGTTATAAAAGTTACATTTTATAAAAAAAACCTTACATTTCACATAATTTAGAAAAATGCTGCATTTATTATTTAAGTTGAAAACTTGATGACATATAATCAAGACAAATCAATAATGATGCGAAATATTTTACATCTTTTACTAAAAGATTTTACATTATAAATAGGTTTAAAGGAATAGAACAAGTTATTTGATATCATGTTCTCTCCATTACTCGAAGATCCGTGAGCGAGCAGCATCTGGTGGCTTCATCACAATGAGGTACAAAGTCAAAAGGACAAGCAAATTTGGACGGCTGTGGCAGGAACTTCAGGAATGGAGTGGCAATGATGGGAAAAACCAAAAGAAGTATGTACATATACAGTATACAATATGTACATATCCCTCCGGAAGCAGTACCACCAGACACAAATACTGCTCCCTCAAGCCACGGCGCAAGACGCAAAGGCGAGAAGAGGGATGATGCGTCTCCCATTGCAGCTTTCAAGACGCCAAGCTGCACGAGAGACGTCGACTGGAGTGGCCTTATGTGACGACCTGAAAAAAGAACACATTTAACTTGGCAAATTCTTCCTATGAGATAATAAATAATTCTTAGGTTCACTACCTTAAACCAGTTGTGGGACAGGATTCTCCCCAGACTAAGTCTCCGGCTTGGCTTGTCCTTTAGCAGAGACCTGAGGAGGCGACAGCATTCTGTGCAGGAAGACGTCTGATTATTACCTTAAACTTTACATCTGCTCTATTGGATCTTGTTAAGATGTTTTGTATGATTGTGAATTATTAATTCTAGATCTCACCTGTTGACAGGTTTGGTTTGGACCAGAGCTTCTGTTTCAGCAGCATCAGGTCATAGTCACTAGGGAAATGTCCACACAACATCACGAACATCAGAATCCCTAGTGACCATGCCGTCGCCTGCCTGCCGTAGTACTTCCCCTTGGCATGGTACTCGGGAGGACTGTACGCTGATGTGCCTGAAGAAAGAGGTTTTGTCTGATGTGTACATTTGCAATGCATTACAGCATAACTGGAGTTTTGATTTACAACACATACCGGAGTATGACCTGTACGCCGAACTCCTCAGAATGTCCCCACACCCGAAGTCTATCAGCTTGACTTCAGACGTCTCACTGTTAATCAGGAGATTTTCCAGTTTGATGTCACGGTGGAGGACTCTGCGATCGCAGCACATGTTGGCAGCGTGAGCCGTCTGCCTCATGATGTGCCGGACCTTCTCCTCATCCAGTCTTCCACCGTGACGCCTCATGAACCGGGCCAGATCCTCACAGGGAGAGGGACATTCGAGGACCATGACGAAGTGGTCAGGGTGGTCCTGCCAGTCCAGCAGCCGGATGATCCCCGGCACGCTGGGACCTTTACTCGCCAGGATGGTGAGGGCGATCTCTTTAGGAAGGGGCTTTGGATGATCAGGCTAGAAGAATTTGGTTTGCAAATAAAGATTTAGCTCAGTCTTGGACCAGTTTGTTAGTTGAATAAACAATCAAATATCTGTCTGTGGTTAATGTTAATATGAGATGTTTTATATTGTGCAGCCTACTCACAATGAATATACATTTAGCGTCTTTCGTCTTTGTGACGTATTTCACGGCCACCTGATGAACAAAACAAACAGTTAATTTGTGTGTAGAAGCCATAAAATACACTTTCAGAAGGATGAGATTGAGTCAGGGCGAAAATTCACAATCTAGATCATGTTTGATTTATTTTGACTTACTTTAAGATCATCCTCCAGACGTCTCCCTTCGTACACCACACCAAAACCACCTTTCCCCAGCTGATCACCAATAGTATAGTGACTGAAGATGTAGTCTATTAAAAGACAAAATAACATGATGTTTCAAACTGAGAGGAGTGTCTTGAGATATATGCAAAATTGTATTCATATAGTTATTCATTTTAATGTATTTTAAATAATTAGCAGAGACTATATTGAATATTTACAGTTTTAACATCAGTACATATAGACATATGTAATGTTGTATCATATAATAAAGATCTCATGGCATTGATGTGGATTTTGGTATGATTTGTACTGACGTGTATTTGATATTGTGTGTGATACAGTAAAAGTTTTTACGAGGTCAAAACAGAGATCTAGTAATGTATATTCTCATAAGATGGTCTGGTGTAATTTACCATCACTACTTCTTCCTGCCCATGCTACCTTCCTCTTCTCTCCCTCATCCCTCTGCTCCTCCTCTCCCTGACCTGAGCTGATCTCTGGAGCCTGTTTTCTGTCAGCTCTGAGGAAAGAGACCAGCCTCCTCCACCACTTCCTCTTTCTTCTCTTCAGCACTCTCCCTGACTCCTTCCTCTCCTCCTCATCGCCTCCTCCTTCTCCTACTCTGTCCATCAACCTCCTCAACTCCTCATCAATTTCTTCCTCTCCTCTCTCCATCACACTCCTCTCCTCCTCTTTATCTCCTCTCTCCATCAACCTCCTCAACTCCTCCTCACTTTCTTCCTCTCCTCCTCTTCTCACTAATATCACCCTCCTCTCTTGGCTCTTTCCCACACCAGCAGCATCAACAGGGGTCTCAGTCTCATCGCGAGGATGAGGATGCTGAACCGCCGTGTTGGTGCTGGGTTTTGGGGGTGTGCTTTGATGTTGATCGCACACCTCGCCAATCATCGGACTCACTTTACAACCTCGCTGTCCCATCGCTGTGAAAAACCACTGTCACTCTCGACCACTACAACAAACCCACAAAGTGTGTAAGACTGTGACGCGCTTATAATCCACGAAAGTTCTATTCGAACGCGCTTATGACGTCATCGGACACAAACACTCAGCGGCTTTGAGCGTCTCAATACTGTATGATTCCCGTTCAGCCCCATCAATAAAATATAATGTTGAAAATGTATGTTTTTATACTAAAACCCAAAAAATGTTTTTTAGGACCAAAAATCGTTCAGAACATTGAGATAAGGCAAATATGATATTATATAAGCCCCATGTTATATTATAAATGCTGAATATATACACATAACTATGCATTATCCAGGTGTTTCCGATGTTTTGACTGGTTTTACAAAAGGATATTTTAAAATTACATAAATTTTTCTTAAATATCATGGTCAACAAAAAAGAAAAAGTTTTGCTGAAGGGAAAACCTTTTATTATTAATATGAGTTGTTGCTGTAAATACTTGTATTTTGACTGTTTCATGTGGCCAAACTTCTGTAGCCGTCAGTGTTTTTGGCACTTGTTAGTTTCTCCAGTAGAGGGCGTCTATTTACTGTAACATGTAATAAGTTCAGATTTGATTTAGACCTATCGTGTGCACTCGTGTTTTACTGTGAAAGCTTTATTGGTTTAAATCTCTTCTTTATCATACTAAAATGTTTTTCCTGTGTGTGTGTGTGTGTGTGTGTGTGTGTGTGTGTGTGTGTGTGTGTGAAATCATGGCAGTGCCCTACAGTCAACTTTGCAAACTGTACATTCAAAGCCACAGGCAAATCACTGCTTTCCTTGAATTCCCAGTTCCACCAAACCTGAACTGAATTTATCACCCTTTGAGAAGTCATTCTTTTGTGCAGTTTAATGACTAATGTTTAACAGAACTTGCTTCTTTCAGTAGTCAAGGTAATCCTGAGAAAGTGAGTGTTTCATGTGTCATAGTTCTGTCCTCTGATGTTAATTATAAACCAAAACTCAAGGTTCTCAAAATCAAACACTCCACTGGTCTGTGTGCATGTTGCCGTTCAGTGTGTGTGTGTGTGTGTGTGTTTGTGTGTGTGTGTGTCAAGTCTTTCTGTTTAGTTTGTCATAAATTTTCCCTTACTTTTTAATGTCTGTTTTTCTCTCCATAGAACAAAAAGGAGTTGTTTACCATCCAAGCTGCTCTTTTCACTGTGACCACAGCTGTCAAGTAATGCAAGATATTATTAAACAACATAATTGGTCTATTTCTAAGCTGTTGTATGACTTCAGATGATTTATAGTGCATGTATAGTATTTATATAGAATATTCTTGACAGCTGGTCCCCATCCACTTTCATTCCACAGAAGAACATTTTACGGGTTTACACTTTTACGGGTGTAACAATGTGAGGGTGAGCAAATTGTGACATTTTTATTCTTAAATAAACCCATCCTGATTTTACACTCATCATAGAGTGTATGCCCTGAGGATGGTCTTGTGACCGAAAGCTTGGCGATTAAAATTGCTTTAAAGGATTCAAGTGTGCAGACAGTTTATTTATTTTCTGACACTCATCATAGAGAAAAGTGTGTTTGCAGGGCGAGTTGTGCTCCTAGTGACATCCAAACCTGTGCAATGTTCCAGCCCGTTGCTCTTCTTTCACACCGTTCTTTGAAGATGCCTCTCCTTGATCATACAAGGTTACAGAACTGGACCAGGACCAGGAATTTGCTTACACTCCTAAACAAAATTCACAGGATGCCATGCATGTTCTGTTATAAATGCAGAGGTTGTTGTGATTTCAGCCAGGAATGTTCAGTCAGCTAATTGCATGTACACAGTAAAAAAAATATTAACAAGTTATGACAACATATGTCATCAAAATAAGTTAAAGCAATTTTCATCTTGTTTATGTTATACAAGAATCAACTAATGTTTTTAAAAGTCAGTTCAATGTAATTTAAGTTGATTGAAATGAAATGATTTAAACATTCAAGTTGATTGTACTTAAAAATGTAAGGCAGCAACTTTTTTATTTTACAGTAACACGTTTGAAATTTTGAAGTGTAAATACTGAAATTGTATTTTCTTATAAAACACACTCCAGTAATCTTTGTTTTATTTTACATGGTTTTGCTTTGGAAAAAAGCAGACAATTTGATTCTCATTCCTTAGTAAGTAAACTTAGTTTTAAAACATTTGCAGTCAAATAAATTACTTTCTATGTTATGAGGAATTACATAAAATGCAGCACCTTATATAGAATTTTCCCAATGTTTTTTAATTCAGTACTAAGTATTATTAATATAAAATTATTTAATTTCAGTTCACTATTAAATATTATTTGCCTCTAATAGTATTTGCTGTTTAAATTTTTTGTGATGTCAGTAAATAATGGATAGTCATTCAATCTCAATGCAAAATTAGGATTTTTAAAATTATTATTAGCGGGGTGTTGCCTCAAGGCGTTCCCCAAAAGCATCATTTTAGAAGAGAAGTGAGTACATTTTATGTTAACATTCCGTTCATAATGTGTACAATAGAAAAAATGGCTATTCAATTATTATTTTTTAAAAGCTACAGGGTGAAGCTCTATAAATACTCCATGACTGAGATGTTTTGTGTATGTTCCAGTAACTGCATTAAATGTGCATGCGGTCATACGCAGGCTCCGCCCCCCTCTCGCGCTGCAGGTAGAGTTACGAGCGCGAATCACCTGTCACTCGCGCTCGAGCGCACCTGTTGCATCGTTCTAGCCTTTTGTCCTCACTTTAAAATTTTGTTTTTACATTTTTGTCTGTGTCAGCAAGGTCGCCTTGGCTACCCAATTCGCATCGTGTTTGGAGCAAAGTTCACTTTTGTGAGTAAACAGATTGAGATGGAGTCTTGAAGAAGAGTTTACCTCAGGAGTTTGGGAAACGGGAGGAATTATCGGCGAACTGAAGAACGGGATCTTAGATTCTCTCAGCTGAAAGGGTAAGAGTTTTATCTTTATCAGCTTTATCAACACACACCGTCACCACTGAGAATGACGCGACGCGACGCGACTCGTCTGAACCCGAACGCTCCCGTTATAAGCTTGTAAACTAAAGCGCTCTTATTTGCGTTTCTGTACAAATATGAGTGCCACGCAAATAAGTGCAAATGTTCTTTGAGTGCTTTTGGTCATTGGTGCTAGTGAAGGCTTTAAATGACTTAAAATGCGTCTATGAGACTTTGTCAACATTTATATTTTGGCTTTTTAAATAGAGTGTATGTTATATTAATATTTAATGTCTATTAAAGACAAGCAGTGACATTGGGTTTGTATTCTGGTGAACTTTCATTACTGATTCAAGAGCAAACATAATACAACAAATGGTCAAATATGGTTGCACCATTTTTTTAGTCCGTCTGTGGTGACAATTCAATAGATGGAGGTAAAAATCAGTCTGAAACCATCCTGTGGTCTCAATTCATTCATTTATTGCATGCAATCATAGGTGAACACCTCTGAGCAAGTTAAACAAAATAGCCTAATAAAATAATCAGTGCTAACACCGTGGCATTGATGGTTCATGAAGAACCTTTAACATCCATGGAATCTTTCCATTCCTCTAAAGGTTCTTTGGGAAAAGGTCCTTTAGATTTTTAAAATGTTCATATCACTAAGGGCCAGATTTACTAACAGCTTGCACCAGCGCAAACCCTCTTTTGGCGTTAGTGTCTGGATTTACTAAAGACACACAGTGAAAAATTAGCGCTGAAAGGGTGTGGACAGGGTTGTTTTTGTGGCTGACCTTATTGCATTATGCATTTGTTGAAGTTTCCCTTTCATATGCAAAATATTTGGGAGGAGGGTGTTTAAATGAATCATGCAAGGTGATTTACTAAGGTTTGCGCTAGTCAATTTACTGGTATTTGCGCCATTATTTAACGCCCCAAAAAAAACAGACGGTAATTTGTGCTGCTCCTAGTAGATTCTCTGTTTGAGTTTGAGTTGGTCATTATGAAAATTATCTGGCTGTGTCTGTCTTCTTTAATTTGCATGTCATCAGTGGATCACGCGCAGAACTTTACACTCCCATCGGCGCTTTCATGGAATTGCGCTCTAACGTTAATTTGCCCTGTTTAATAAATCTGACCCTAAGAAAAAAAAAATAATTGTAAGAATGTTCACTGAAAGTTTCAAAACAAAAAATGGTTCTTCTATTGCTGCGGAAACCCTCAAACCTTTATTTTTAAGAGCATGATATCCTAGTGTAACCAGTCGTTCTTGACCCGCTCCGAGCCGGAGTTGAACAGGGGTCTCCGGCGTGGGAGAGGGACAAGGACACAGCCTCTAGTTCATCACTTGAGGCCAGGGGAGTGAGGTTTACACACTCAGCTCTTCCTAGCTTACCTCTGTTACACTCACCCCCTTAAACCGCACTCCCATCTGGGTCACGGCACCAAATGTATCCGGTCCTACTGGAGCTGCTCCGAGCGGGATTCGAACCGGGGTCTTGCCAGGCGAGTGAGGTTTTCACGCACAGCTCTTAAGCTACGTTCACACTACAAGCGTCTTTGTCGCTGCAGGTCGCCAGTGGCTGCGCTGGAGGGCGTTCCCACTACTGGTTGCCTAGTAATGTTTGTGAGTGACATTCACGGATGTTACTCTATGTTAGACAACAAATACGTTTTCTTGCCGCTACAAACAAATATTTTGGAAGGAAAAGTCTACTGTCTACCGGTCTATCTTGACATCATGACTTTGCGTAAACATACACGCCACTTTCAAGTCAAGTGTTATCTATACGCATTTTGAGCTATCCGCGTGTATGTCCACGCCAAAACGGACCGTCATCTTTTCCGTGTATGTGTACGCCGTTAAACGTCCGAGTGATTCCGCGTGTATGTCTACGCCGTTAAACGTCCGAGTGATTCCGCGTGTATGTCTACGCCGTTAAACGTCCGAGTGATTCCGCGTGTATGTCTACGCCGTTAAATGTCCGAGCGAAACGAAGCAAAATTCATATCTACATCTGTGGAGCAATATTTTGTTTCCTAGGATGGTAGGGGAAGACTCATAAATGGTATTAACCCCAGTGACGGGTAGGTTTAGGGACGGGGTTGGGGTAGGTCATATATTTATATATATAGCTACAGTAATGTAACTTTAAAGGGTCACTTCACCCATTTGCATTAAGGTTTGTATTGTTAGAAACCCAGTCATATATTATAATGATGGTGGAATTTTGCTTGTTTTTTTTCTGAGATGGGAGAAAAAAGGATTTAAGTGTTTTACTTCCGTCCTATCGTGACGTAAATATCGTCATTTTGCGTCACGATAGGACGGAAGATAAATTTCATTGCATATTAAGAAAACTACAGCCTTTAGCTCATTATTATTCAAGGGCGTGGGACCCACTCACCCCACCGGCCTATTACAGATCAGTGGGTGGGACTAAACCTGAAGAAACTAAACTATTAATCCGCCATCTTGCTTGGAAGACAGCAAGCTAAGCTAACAAGCGCTCAAGGAGTTAGATGTACCATAATGCCTGAATTTACGACACACGATATGGAAGACGAGGATTTTTGAAAATCTTTTGCTCGAAACTGATGTTCGTGGCTATTTATACGAGCCACAATATAGCGAAGAGCAGCTGAGGCTGATGGAGGAACAAGAGGCGGCGGCGTCGGCTGCGGCAGCGGCCGCCGCAGGAGACCAGCCCGGCGCAGACGAGAAGCCCGGACTGGCTCGAGCTGGGCGGACTGCTGATGCCTGTGCTCTCGCTGTGCGCTACAGACACAGATAGAGTCCGTCTGCTGCAGAGAATTTCAACGATCGCAATATCTCCTGGACGAAATCTCTGAATCAGACGAGCACACGGACGTTTGTGTTGTGATCCATCCAAGTTTCGCACCGCATATGTTCTGACTGAACATCCAGGTATCATCATCATACAATAATTCACCATATAGAAAGAAATACAAACGAGGAGTAATTCAATAATGAGTTTGCCAATGTAACGGGGTTCGTTGTTGTGGGAAGAATGAGGCGGGAACCGGCAAACATTTAAACATTTTAATAGTAAAATAAACAAATACAAAACAAAAATATAAGCGAGCAGCCCCTCACTGCTGGCCACACACAACAGAAACAAAACACAACATAAAATCAGGCCTGTTCCTCTCTCGATCTGCCCTGTCGTCGCTCCTCGTTTTATGCGTCCGCTCCTCGGTGAGAGACGCGAGACAGACCGGTGCGTCTCACAGCTGTCGTGCATTATCACTCGAGCCACCGGCCTCGCGCTGTCCTATCACATCCCTCGCCCTCGTCCTGCTCGCCACAGCCAACTAACTAGAAATTTTGTGTGAAATGAATTTCTAACTGGTGGCAGCTAACGTTAGCCTTGTAGACGGAAAAGTGATTTCTCTGATGTTTGCGCTGTTCTGGATTAGTGGGAGTGGCTTGCGGAGCTGTGCAATGTGGTGCATTGTGGGAGTTGTTGTCTTGCATACAAATGCGCACTAAAGTTATTTTCTGTCTTTTCTCGGTCAAGAGTAGCCTGGCTCCGCCCTCCTACGCACTTCCGCTCAATTTTATTTTCCTTCAGTACTACGTCTGGGATTGTGCTGTAGACTTTGGTTTCCAGAAATAATTTTTTTACCGGTCCAATCAGCGAACAGAGGGAGTGGCTGAGAACGATGACGTTGATGTAGCGCGTCAGTTTGAATTGGAGTTCAGTAATGGCAGCGGAGAAAGACGTGAGAAAATCTATTCGGTCCGTTGTTGCAAAACTGCCGAATATCCAGAAGTTAAAGCCGGAGCAAGATCAATGTTTGCTAAGTGTTGTTGGTGGCCATGATGTTGTGGCCCTCCTCCCCACGGGGTTCGGGAAAAGTTTAATTTTCCAGCTCACTCCGCTAGTGGTGAATGAGTTAGCTAAGGCGAACGATAGGATGCAAAGCCGATAGCTGTTGTCTTCTCCTCTTGTTGCACTAATGGAGGACCAAGTGAGGGAGGCAGAAAGGTTAGGAGTTGGTGCTGGGCAGCTCGGCGTGCACGATGATCACTGTACAGCATTTGCGGCAGATCCGAAACGACCGCAGCGGCGTATTGTTAATGATTACACCCAGCTTCGACAGTTGACTGAATACATCACTGTCCTCCTTAGTGTCAAATATACATTTAGAATTTAGAATTGTTCCTTGAACTCTTAAATTCGATGAACAAAACATGCAGCTCTCGTTGACAGACATCTTATTCTAAACATAATCCTCTGATCATTCGGACTTGTTATTTTTATTGCTTAAAACAATACACAAGTAATAACAGAAAACATAATACAAAAACAAACAAAAAATAATAATAAAAACAAAACAAAAATAAAACAGTAGGGGGATAATATAAAATAAACATGAACAAGTTAAGAGAATTACATGACACTGAAAAAAGGAAAATAATTACAAACAGATAATGTTTTTAAGGCTTTTTTTGTTCTCAGACAACTTAATTGAAAAGAGGTATTTTTAAAATTCTTTCACAAATATAAGAAAGAGAGGTTTAGCATTTAGATATTTAGATTTATGAATATGGAATTCGGACTTGTTGTTTCCAGCCGGTTTCGGCGCATGACATACGTCACGACCACACGTTAGCGATTGGCTATGGCAGATCCTGAGTGACGCTGGGCAGATCCAATAGTTTTGAACTTTAACAGAGAACCCGCCTACAAGGAAGTAAACGTTTCTCAATGGAGCGAGGCCAGACTCTCTGTACAAATGAAATGTACGAGAGTCTGGTAGAACCAGGCTAGGTCAAGAGGGCATCAAATTCAAAATTTCTTTTACATTTCGACTACATATATGACCCACTTTCAATAAAGATTAATGTTGAAATGGGTGAAGTGTTCCTTTAAGTCAACGGCGTTGATAAACACGCTGAAAAGCGATTATGCGTGTTGATAGCACGCCAAAAATGGAAATACGAATTGGCCATTTTGTCATTTCATGAGACCAGTCTGCTATCTGGGTTCCCGAAACCATTCAGGCACGGAGTCAGTAAAGTGAATACCACTGTATGTACACGGAGATCATAAATAATAGGACCGTTTTTTGACCGCTAAAATGAACTTCTCGTTCAACTTGCCTCGGTCAGACTCAGCACTGAAGAGTGACGTGCTCCACTGACTTCACTCCTATTGGTTGTCGCTCCCGAAAGTCGCTCTGCATTTGCATAAAGTTAAACAGATCTCAACTTTGTCGCGTCGCCAGACACGCCCCATCCAGACTCGCGACCGCGTGTGTCGCCGGAAGTCGCCCGCTCACCACTGAAAATGAATGGTATCGTGTCGCTTGGTCGCGTGTAGTGTGACGGTACTGATCCACTTGTCCGTGCGACACTTCAGTCGCGTCGCAATCCACTTTATTCCTATGGGTGACGTCACGCGACTTTAACGCGCCCGCAAAGCATCCCGGGAAGGCGGCGCTTCATTTGGAAAAATGCTGCGCGTCAAAAAGCTGGCCGATGCCCAGCTTTATGCAAATGAATCCGTCAAACGCGACGCGTCTATCCAATAGAAGTAGTCTCTCGAGGGGCCTTTGTTCTAGACTGGCCGCTGGGTCAAAACCACGCCCATAGCGGTGAACTTGAGGAACGCGCATCAACTTACAAATGTGGAGAGGGTGCGACACCACGCTTCAGTCGTGTCGCAAAAATGGATCAGTACCGTCACAAATGTGGAGAGGGTGCGACACCACGCTTCAGTCGTGTCGCAAAAGTGGATCAGTACCGTGAACGCAGCTTTAGCTTGCCTACGTTACACTAGTATTCAAGAATCAGTAATATAATACTTTCCATATTTGTCTGGTTTTGCAACTTATATTGCATGTTTTTTTACTAGTTGACTGACAATATTTGGAATGATAATCAGATATGTCACGTGCTCTATTCTTTTTATATTCCTTTGGAAAACATTTACAAAGTTCTAGGCAAACGTGACCACCTTTTCAATCAACAGCAATGACCCGAGTGAGAGTCCTCCATCAATCACAAATCGAAACTTTTAGCTTTCCATCTGGCAAACAAGCGACACAAACGTCCCTGTTGTTACTCTGGTCTGTCCTTCTGCTACCCGACGATCACAATACGAGACAAACAGACTTATCATTCACAGAAACCCATCATCATCATTACACGTGGGGAATAAAAGCCTTTAGCTGGCACTCAGGCTTTTTGCTCATGATTCACATTATAATGCCAATTCACCCCTGCAGGGTAAAGGTCCTGCTGACATTATCTCCGCTTGCACATCTGTTTGAGGAGGCATTACATCATTTACCGAAGTCAATAAAGGTGAGCTTAATGGTCATGGGTGCTTGACGTTTTTGTTTATAGCTTTTAAAGCTCGCACAGATCTCTGGTTTATTCAGGCCTGGGCTCACTCAGACTGGCTGAGGTCACACAAAACGTTTAATTGATTAGTCGCTGTAATTCCTCCCACATCGACGAATAGATTTACTGAACCGATGATGCCTAAAAATGAGCACAATGCACAATAGAGCATCCGAAGCGAAGACGCTCCCACCAGAGGCTGATTGTTTTTGCTCGGTCACCTAAGTGAAAGCAAACTAAATGACATATCATGTTCCTCGTCAAAAGACGGCGGTGACTCTTTCTGAACGTGGGTGGTTGGTTTGTTGTTGCACATTTGCTTGGAAACCGAGGTGGTCATTAAGATATTCGCAGGTTCAGATGTGACAGTTCTGTGTGTTTGTGGATTTGATCATCAGCTTCATGCATGTTTCAGTGACTGTCGATCAAGTTAAGCACATTTTAGAGTTAGAAAGCGCCTTTCAGTTCTCAAATAGGAATTTGAATTGAATTGATTTGCATTGAATTGATCACAATAATTTGCCCAAGTGGTATGACAGGAAGATGGATTTAACGAATTGCAATTCAGAGAAGTTTAGCACAGTCATACAACAGGAATTTTCTTACTTACACAAAAACACATAATTGCATTATTAATTGTGACTCATTTTGCCCATTTCCTGATATAGTTACAGTAAATACTCTCAAAACAATTAAGCACCACAAAACTACACTTTCTATTTTATTCTGCTGTCTTAAATTCTATTTCGAAATTATAGTTAAATTCATGTAACCAAAAAAATTTTTAATAATGAAAATAATATTTTTCCACTATAAAGAACATTTTGTAGAATAGGAAGTTTCCATGGATGTTAAAGATTCCCCTTACAAAAAAATTTAATTTTATTAACTATACTTAAGTAAAGTTTAAGTATATTTTTAGGTGTACTTTATGTATAGTATACTAATATCAATGCACTAGTAAGTGTACTATTTCAATACAACTTGGGACTAAATTTGCCCCCTTTTTAGTGTATAAAAGCATACTTTTAAGTATAGTTTAAGTGTAACAGTAAACTTGGAACTACGTTTGCACTGCAACTACACTAAGTAATCTTATAGGTATAAACTGATAGTTATAGCAAGTAACACTTTGAAGTATACTCTCAGTAAACTACTAGTTTAGTAGTTTTATACTGCACGTATAGTTGTAAGTTTTCTTTAAGTGATCATAACTTATTTTTTTACTATTTTTGCACTTTATACTACTAGATTCCTATTTAGATATTAATTTTTATACTTGAAATATACCTTTACTTTAAGTAGATTTGAAGTCAATTCCTATGTACACTATACCAGTGGACTATCCTACACAAAAATTAACATACTAAGAATTAGGAACATATTTAAAAAACTTGGGAGTCATTTTTGATTCTAATTTAACATTTGACCTGTATGTACGTAATACTGTTAAAGTCTCATTTTTTCACCTTAGAAATATATCTAAATTGCGACCCATGCTGCCCTTCTCTGTAGCAGAAAAATTAATTAATACTCTGGTTTTTTCAAGGATTGATTATTGTAATGCCTTGTTGGCGGGAGCATCGAAATCTATTCTGCACAGACTTCAGTGGGTACAAAATTCTGCTGCACGTATTCTGACCAGGACGAGAAAAAGAGACCATATAAAACCTGTTTTAGAGACATTGCATTGGCTGCCTGTTAAATTTCGTGTTGATTTTAAAATTCTTATGTTGACCTACAAGGCGTTAAATGGACTTGCTCCGCAATATCTTTCTGATCTTTTAGTACCCTACGTTCCGACACGTAATCTTCGCTCAGCCGATGCTGGTCTTTTAGTTGTTCCGGTAACGCGCCTGAAAACTATGGGTGACAGGGCGTTTTCTTCGGTTGCCCCAAAGGTATGGAATTCACTGCCCTCACAAATTCGAGGTGCTCCATCTCTGAAATTGTTTAAGTCATCCCTTAAAACTTATTATTTTAAAGAAGCTTTTGGGTGAAACATGATTGTTGTGGTTCTCCATGTAATATATTTTATGGTTTTGTTTAACTTATGTTTTGTTTATTGATTTTAATTTTTTTTTTTTTAGATTTATAACATTGTTTGTATGCATATACTGTAATAGTTTGTATGTCATGCTTATTTTATCTATTGTCTATGTTAAGCGCTCTGAGAATTAACTTTTAAAAGCGCTATACCAAATTAAAGTTATTATTATTATATTTGTTTTCTTTATAAATCAATATCTTTAAACAATTGAAGTGTATAAGACTTAAAAGACTTTACTTTTATAAGTAAAACTATGTGAAAATATTTCTTAAATAGGCTGCTCAATCTAAAGAGTAAAGCCAAGTATACTTAATTGTACTCTTAAGCATATCTCGATCAAAAGATTGAGTACAAGTATAGGCCAAATATACTTATACTTTTCTGTCAGCATAAGTCAAGTAAAAGTATATTTCTGAGAAGTGCATATAAAGTGTAGACTTAAAGCATACTTTCTTATGTATTAGTTGAAAAGAAGTATACTAATAGCACACTTGAACAAACTTGTTTTTCTAAGGGTTTTAACGGGACCATAGATGGCAGTACAGAACCTATATTTTTAAGAGTGTACCTCCTTTCAAATTCAAGAATTGAATTAGAATAATATAGAAAAATATATCTTAATCGTGCACAACATTGTTGTCGACCGATAGTAAACTTTTCATGTTGTTCTTGGCAGACGTTGTTTTGGTTTTTCTAATGAAGAACGTGTCTGTCGAGAGCCTGATTTTTGCACACGTTTCCAAATCCCCACAGATTCCTTTGGGCTGTAAACGCTGACGTGTGTTTATCATGCATGGAAACGTCATTGTGGTGAACAGCCGGTCAACCGTGACACCACCACAGCGAGACTCCTGATTGGGAGAATCTTTGACTTTTGAGCACAAATATAACTGTTGTGAAATGACTGGTTCTTTAGTATTAAAAATGAACAATTTCAATTCAAGAATTGCTGACAATGTCCTCTTTAATGTAATAACACGAATGTCTTTTCAAGAACTCTAGACTTTGCTCATTGACGCTGATATTCTCGATGATGACACACTTTTAAAGTCCTGAATTAAGATTGGTCTCAGTTGCTCTTTAAGAGACCAATGGAGAGTTTTATTTCATCTCTAGCAGTGTTTCCTCTAGGGTTTTTTCCAGCCGTGGTGGCAGGCCCATTTCCCCAGGGGGCGTGGCCCATGAGTGATATTCCCATTGGCCACGCCCCCTTGCCCCAGGTGTTTAAACCTCCCCTAATTATTATAATATTAAAGTCTTCAATAATAGTGGCAAAGCGATTATGCGCATCCCGTGCGCAGAATGATGCACTTGAAGCAACCCGAAGTCACAGCGCGCAGCGCTTTGCATTGAAAAGTTCAAAGCACAAAGCGAAGAGATTATATCTATCTATGCTTAATGTATTCTATCTATGCAACAGTTTATTGAGCCTTTTCTTTTAACAGTGTTAAATTTCAGTTACAGTGTGCATGAAGAACAATTCATAGTGCTCTCTAGTCTACTCCAGTGCTGTAATCTAATAGACACCCGGGAGAAGGGAATATTATTTAGAAAGCGCTATAAACTCCAGCAAGATAAAGTCATTTTATGCAAAGTGCAAACCATAGACCTTTATCTACAAATAATGAATAATAATGGGAACATTGATCTTGAAGAGAGTGTCGTCGTGTTACTGTCGTAACCGAACGCGACGCGCTGTTTGAATGCTGAATGGAGAATGACTGAGGAGAGATGAGTTTCCATTAACTTAAAAGGTGAACTAAGTAACTTTTTTACCTTAACCGAACAGCTTTGGAGTCATTGTAATGTTTATATTACTGATTTCGTGTTGAATGGTGGTCGTCTCGCACCCCCCTGGTGCCTGTGAGCCGCAAAACCACCCTTGCAACTTTGGGCCGCGAGGTAACGAATTGCTTTACGGCAAAAAACAGATCTGATAAAATTCTGATAAAATGAGCATCAAACAGAAATAACCCGGCGCCGTAAACATGTGGTGTTCGAGGCGCACATACAATACAGACTGCCGACAGTTAAACAGGGCGCGCGCGCAGCTCTTAAAGGGGCCATACCTTAATTCCACTCGTTACAGCGTCCATCCTACTGAACAGGTACCGGTGTACAGGGGGAGGGGATCCGGCCGTGAGTGCGAGCCATCTCTGCGTGAGTGCTATTCACGACAGTACAAGTACTCCACAGCGACTCTAGGGGTCGCTGTTTGACAAAAACGGAATTCCTACTTAGTGCTGCTTTAACTTAAAGACTTAAATATTCATTTTTACCTCACATTATGCTATTGAATGACTTTGGAAGTGTTGGAATATAGTGCGAAAACTTTATGGTGCTTTACAATGTTCACAATAGTAGCCTATACACATTATCAGAGCTCACTGAGAAGCTGCAGCCGTGGCGGGATGATTTTAGGTGTGGCGGCCCGCCACGGCAGAACGATTGTAGCGGAAACACTGTCTAGAGTTGGAGAAGATCTCACGTGTGTCTCAACCATGTCTCAAACTGTACTCAGATTTGTCTTCAATCAATCAGACCTCTATCCACATTCATTTTATAGCTCATTATGACAACAATTCACATTTTATTTCACCTCATACATTTTAGGAGGAAAATCTGAGACAAAATTAGATGCTTAACTAAAACTCTCATTTAAGTCTCTTGAACTATGAAAGAGCAACTTTGGATCGATGTAATTTTCTCCTGGCAGGTTTTGCGGTGTGTAGCGGATACAGGGAACTGGACTCTGATGCAGTGATAGATTAGCGTCAGATCGGGTTGCTGAATGGACACGGTTCAGTCACTTGTTTTGACTCAAAACTTCATGAGATGTGAAAATATGAAGCTTAAATCAACCGTGAAACCTGTTCGGCCGTCTTCTGCAATTGTGTTGACACAATCTGTTAATGTGTTTTGAAGTTAAAGCAATAATTTCCTGATTACAGGACAATACATCTGGAGAAATGCAGATCAACAGGCACAAACTGTGGTCATTAAACAAAGCAGCCTAGACAAACAAAGCTAAAACCCAAATGAAAGGTGGAGTGGGTGGAACCAACAATCAGCGCTTATGGTTAAAAACTAGTTCAGGAGTGGTGGAGGTGTGTGACGCGGCCTTAAATAGAGACGCTGTGAGAGGAGATTTTGGAAATGCCAGTCCATTCATCCGCTCAGGTGTGTCAAATACCACAGGGCGTGAGTCAAAGAGTGTGAAGTCTGTATAAACCAGGTTTAAAGAGAGCAGCCATTTAAATTCACCTTGAGAAAACATGAGATGTGGGAAATGCCTTTGAACGGATGACATAATATCCAACCAGTGCGGTGCGTTTTTGCATTACCCATTTTTAGGTTAACCCGAACAAGATTTAAAGGGACAGTTCACCCAAAAATGAAACCCGGTCATCATTTACTAACCCTTTGAATTGTTCTAAACCTGTTATATATTCTTTCTTCTGTTGGACACACAAAAAAGAATCAATATTGTCGGTGAACAAACAGTTGATAGTCCCCATCGACTTCCATAGTATTTTTTTCATACAGTACTATGGAAGTCAATGGGGACCAGAAACTGTTTGGTTTTTTTGTACAATTATTTTTATAAACACCCAAACATACAGACCTTCCACACATTTGACTTAAATATTGCTCATTGAAATATATTTGTAGAGTAGTGTGCATGATTTCTATTTTTTTTTCTCTAGTTTATAAGGTAATTTCATCCAACACACCTATGATTGATGCAGGTGTGAGGCCCTACATATTTTTCGCATAATAATAGAGCAAAAGCTTGTCTGATAATACGGTGATTAGTCAGAAAGTTTTTCCTCACCATGAGGTTACTGTAGCTTTTTTATTCAAAGTGGTATTTTTTTTTCTCCCTGTGAATAAGACCATTTCTTTATTTATAATGGCAACAATCTTTTTGGAGAACGGCTATCTTTTTTTCTTCGCTTTTCTTTTTAATCTTTAGCATTTTTAGCGACAACGCTTTAAAGGTGATGAATGTGAAACGCATCGTCCTGTGCCCAGCTATCTAAAATATGTTCTAACATTTTGCTAACGTCCCCATTAAGGTATGGAAATGTCATTTCTGAACGTTCTAAAGATTTGGAATGTTTTTAAAAATGCTTTTTTCTTGGTTCTGCGAACATTCCGTTATGGGATTGTTACTTTTGAATGTTCTCTGAACATTCTGAAACAAGTAGTGACATTTAAAAATGTTACTATAAACCTTTTAGAAAAAAAAAAGGTTCCATAAACGATGTGTAGATAATATTTGAAAATAGTTTTTTTTTTTTAAATGTTTTAAAAACGTTTTTATTGGATTTGCGAACTTTAAATGATCATTACATTTTGCAAACATTATGGGATTGATACCAAAGAATTATGGGATTCTTTACCATGGCTGTTCCCTGTTGGTGGAATGATCTGCCTAACTCAACCAGAGCTTCTGAGTCAGTAGCCACTTTCAAGAAACTGCTGAAGACATATCTTTTTCGGCAGCACTTGATTCAGTAGAATTAACACTTTCTCTTCTCTTCTATTCTATAAAAAAAAAAAAAAAAAACTGCACTAAAATTAAACTGAGAGGGGTTATAGCACTTACGTATTGTTGTCCTACTGTTAGTTTAACTGCTTCTATTGTTCTCATTTGTAAGTCGCTTTGGATAAAAGCGTCTGCTAAATGAATAAATGTAAAATGTAAATAAATGATACTTTTGAATGTTGTCTAAACATTCTGAAACAAGTAGCAACATTAAATTTTTTTTTGCATGAATGATGTAGCCTATAGATCATGTTTTTGTGCTAACTTTTTGAGAACATTATTATAGACCACATAACTTTGTAATGTAATGTAATCTTTATTTCGAACAATAATATAATAAAAAGACAGCAACACATATAAAATTTCCAACTGTAAAATAAAAATAAAACAATAGAAAAAAAAAATGTTGCATAATAATCAACCTGTTCGAAAAGGGATAGGTAGAAGCCCAGCCCGATCTCATGAAAGTGCGTATTTATACCACGAATTAAATTTTTTCGTGTCATTTATACGCCAAAAGTAGTTTTTGCGTGTTTATGATACGCAGTTTTTCGCGTGCATATGATACGCATTATTTAGCGTGTAATACGCACGCACTCCCCATCCCTAATCCTACCCAAGAGATTACAGTGCGTAGCATATGCACGCAAAAACCATTTTTGGCGTATAAATAGCACGATAAATTAAATTCGTGGTATAGATACGCACGTTCATGAGATCGTGTTGTAGAAGCCCTATAGGCTTATCAGGACCTACCCCCAGTTACTAACCAAACCAAATCACAATCGAACAAGATAAATCAACATAACATTTAATAAAATACAAAACAAAATTACTGAATTAACTGATGCATTATCCTAATATTAAGATAAAGAAACAGAAACCAATTGTCGAGCATGCTTTACAAGTTAAGAGTTATCATTCGCCCTCACCACTTCTGTAATTATCAAAAATAAAACTTATGTACCTTTTTTTAAATTGCAACATATTAACACTTTGTTTGATCGAATTGCTCAGACCATTCCACAATAGCACCCCACAAACAGAAATACACATACTTTTCAGCTTTGTCCGAGTCCTATGTTGTCTCAATTGAATGAATGTTCTGTTAAAGGGGTCATATAATGGTACATGCACTTTTACAAGTTGATTGTACTGAAATGTGTGTTGGCAGTGCCTGTACACAACCATCATATAATGATAAAAATCCATCCAGTGTTTTTGTTTTAATCTCCTTATATGTTTTCCCCTGCCTCAAATTGAGCCGTTCGATTTTGTGACGTCACACGCTCGGAAGCCCCTCCCACGATTGTTGATTGACAGCAGCGTTTCAACACAGACCCGCCCTCGCTCGTGAGCTGTCAATCATAGTCCGCGCGGACCGGCGCGGTCATTGTTGATATGCTGGAGCACTGTCTATGAGCAGAATGGCGTCTAAGCGATTGTGGTGTTCTGTTCTTGGCTGTAATAACGAACACAGTCATTTTAATGTTCCTAAATCCGAACCGCTGAAGACGCAGTGGCTGAGTTTGTTTTCGAAGGGAATATTCCCCACGAGCAACGTCAATGCTTTCATATTTGCGCGAATCATTTCTCAGCAGACTGCTTTATAAACGAGGATCAGTATAAAGCTGGTTTTGCTAAGAAGCTGCTCATGAAAAATGGATCGGTACCAGCTATTCGTGTTCCTGCTGAACCTCTAGAACAACTGAAGTGAGTGTAACGTTTTATTAGGTTTATATTAATATTTATATTAATATAAAGCTTTATGTATATCTTTGCAAATCGCTAGCTGCACGCTTCACAATGAATGCGTCTAAGGTTTACACTCAGGGTACATTACGGCATGTTTTCTATGTATGATGTTCTCAATATAATTCATAATCCCACGTTTATACTGAACAATGCGTTATAGTTATTGTGTTACAAACGTTGTACACAGAACAGAGAGGCGGGGTGAGCAAAGCTCATGATCATTTAAAGTCATATGCACTGAAACGGCGTGCTGAAAACAGAGCTGTTTTTGACCAAGTAAAATAACTGTTTTCTAACAATACTAATGAGAATTTTTAATTAAAGTATATTACAAACTTTTAATTTAGACCCTAAAGAATCATATTAGCTTGTACAAAAATGGCATTATATGACCCCTTTAACATTACTAGAAGAAAGTTTGTTTACCTTGCCAGAATGTTAGCTAAAGTTCTGAGCACGTTCCCTGTTATTTATGTAGTGAGTTTTATCATGCTCATACCCGAAGAAAATCCAGGGAGTGTTGAGATTTTTACTGGAAACACAGCAGCACTTCGATCTGAGCCCTGAATAGCACACTATTGTGTTCGACGGACGTAGGTGTAAAGATCTTCCGTGAGGTATCAGCTAAACGCGCGCTATGTGTTTGGATGAAACTGATAGAATCTTTACATAGTCAAATGCTTATGCTCAGAGCTTACATAAGTGTTTTGTTCTGAGAACAGACTTTGTTTTTGCTTAAGGTTCAGGATTTCACTGATGTAACAGCTTTCAGATCATTGCAAAGGGACTCAACTGATACTGTTTGTGTGACTCTAATGATGCGTTCTATCATTGTCAACGAACCGACTCGGCCCTCGGATATGACGCCATTTCCACACTTGAAGCGTTCTGGTATGTTTTGTGCGTCCGAGTCGGAGAAAAACATGGACGCCACCCGGAAAGCTGTTGCTATGGTAGCACTGGCCGAGTACCAGGCGCTTATCAAAACTCAGCCATTTGAACTTCTAAAATGTTCACTTTATTTCATGTTTTAGTTTATCTTCTGTTAGCAACACTAGCCACGTTAGTAATACCCGTTTGAAACAAGGCTTCATTCAATATTGCACTCACAACAAGACCGATTCCCATACCCACAGGCAGTGATACGGACGCAGTAAGGTATTGCACTAATACGAGTGATTAAAATCTTCATTTAAACAACCAAAGCGGTCCAAAAACAATGAAAACAATTCATACTAAGTCACACAGGGCGCAGCCATCTTGGATTCCGTATCAGAATTGTTGCTCGGTGTCCTCACGGTTGTCCGAAATCCGAGCGGGAAAATCCGAGGAAAGGGGGCGTGTTGGTGCGTGTTGCTAGGCAACGTCTGTCTTCCTAGTCGGAACTCCGACACGGATAAATAATAGAACGCACCATAAGTAGCCTGTTGAGTGTCATACCGAAGGCTCTGATTGGCAAAGCAGGCGGTTTATTGTCTGGCTTAAGTGATCTGTTGTAGTGTGTGTGTGTGTGTGTGTCTCGTTCTTTCTCTTTGAGTTGAATGGACTAGTAATGGACAGATAAATGCTTTCATTCATAAAGCAACAATCGACAGTAGCTGGCATTTATTGACATAAGATGATTGGAAAGTAAATCAAAGTATATATTGGAAGTAAACCGTTGTTTGCTCTGTATCTGATTTTTTGTGTGTGTGGATGACAGTGAGAACATTTGATGAGTGATAGTTTGAGGCTCTTCACACACAGATATCTCTGAATACCGACCAAATGGGAAAATGGCGTTTCGGTGATTATCAGTTCATTATGTAAAAACAAAGAATGGTAATTTGCTTTTATTTGGTTTCGACTAGGAACTAAAGCATTGGAAAGTGAAGCTAAAATGTGAAGAGCATTACTGAATCCTTTTGCTGGTAACATACACTTCTCGTTTTATTGCTGTTCAAGTAAATGTTTAATGTTGACAAACAACAGACAGTAACTGGACAGTTTCGTGGTACTTTTTAAATGTTTAGGCTCATAGCATCAGTTTTGTTTTCTCTGAACAATCCCAGTGATACCAGATATCATCCAAATTACAGCCAATGAATAAAACAACAAGATAAGAGATACACCACAGATTACAAGCTCTGGATGCGCAGCTGTGTCATTGAGAGGTGCTGCAATAAAACCAGAGCATTGCAATCTGTCTCACAAAGGCACTCATTTACACACACGCACGCACACACACACACACACACACACACACACACACACACACACACACACACACACACACACACACACACACACACACACACACACACACGTTTGACTATCTAAATAAGGACATACCATAGGCCTTTATTGATTTTATCTTATAAAGGTTTTAAACATAAAGCTTACTAACTCAAATTCTTCACTGCAATTAAAAAAAAAAAGTTGGCTTAGAAAATCAATGCAACAAGCTGCCAAGCATTTTTTATTTTAAACTTGAAAGTCATACAGGTGTTCAACCAAAATAACATTTTTAAACCTTTCTCAGCAAGTTCATTAAGTATTTGTTGAAACATTAATAAGGAATTGCATAAACTACTATTCTAACTTTAGGAAAAAGGTTTCCACAAATGTTCAGGAAATCCAAAAGGAACATTAATCACAATAAGGGTGACTTATATGATCAAAAACAATATGTTTTTACAGATTCGGATGCTTTAAATTTAAAGGACAATTAACTATTACCAAAAACTAGTTTATTTAACAGCCTTACCTTGTATTGTTTATTCATCAGTGTTAGTGATATTCTTACAATTTATGTGTATGTTAAGTAAAGAGAGATGGTATGAATGTTTGTATAAAATGTTTTTGATAAATATATTTGCTTGGTTCAAATTCCTAAATGAACGCACACAAAATGAATTATTTGTTGGAGAGCATCAGCATCACAAACTAAGACTAGACTATGTCACACGTCATGATTTTGCTGATGCATTCCTGAGTCAACATATTTTGTTGATCCTGGAACAACATGTCTGACAATTAAGTCCTAACTATATCCCTACCCCTAAACCTTACCCTACCCATAACTTATACCTAAAATCAGAGGGAAATGACTGGTGAATGACACTGATGTCGAAGCATCTAAACCTGGTTGTAAGCTTAAACTTGACATAAACTGTAAACGTGTCCCTCAAATCTGATTGGTTGATTGGAATGTTGTTCCAGGATCAACAAAGATGTTCATCCAGGAACCTGTTGCACTTGGTGAAATCAGGTTCTGCCGACTGTCCGTGGTTGGAGTCTACTACTACTGTACTTGTGCATTGTGTACTGCATGTTCTCTGATGTTTTTAATAATAGCATGCAAAACAGCAGGTAGTGTACCATAGTAAACTTTTCAAACAACTGCTGCATTGTTGTCACATGACCTCATTACATTGCATATACAGGTGAAACAAAAGGTGCAAAAGTTCATTTATTTCAGTAATTCAACTTAAAGGTGAAACTAATATATTATATAGACTCATGACATGCAAAGTGAGATATGTCAAGCCTTTATTTGTTTTAATTTTGATGATTATGGCTTACAGCTTATGAAAACCCCAAATTCAAAATTAGAATAATATTGTGAAAAGGTTTTCATAAGCTGTAAGCCATAATCATCAAAATTATAACAAATAAAGGCTTGAAATATCTCACTTTGCATATTCTAAGTTTAGTTTCACCTTTTAAGTTGAATTACTGACATAAATGAACTTTTGCACGATATTCTAATTTTTCAAGTTTCACCTGTACATATCAATCCAATTTTCTGTAAATGAGGATTTGTTGAAAATTGCAGGTGATTTTGCTTTTGGCTCATTCACTGCACTGAAAATGCATTGTGGGATTCATTGCCGCTCTGGTTGCACGCTTTGGCAAATTTATATCTTCCAGGTATTACATGCATGCAGAAAATTGGTATTTCTGCAAACTGTAGAAATAGTAGTATTGTATGACATTCCAAACACAACAATAAAATGAGATGACATGTTGAAACCGGTTCATGTGGATGAGGAAATGATCATTTCATTCAGTAATTCACAGCTCTTGGCATGCGTCAGTCTGTCTCCTGTTCCTCTGACACACCTTCCCCAGGGATTTTAAAAGCAGGTTGACTCCAGGAACACGAGTTCAAAGTCCTTTTATGTCGATCCTCATCTCTTTCTGAAAGTGACTTATGGTTATACATCTATACTGTTATGATTGAGTGTACGTGTTTTTCGTATCACATCTCCTTTAGTCTATAGTCCACATCAACTCAGCTGATGATGTTTGTTATTTATTGAGGTCAGTGTGTGAATTATACAATGACATTTCAGACCCGCTAAACCTTTTATTTAGGGTGGATGTACTTTTATTTTCTCTATAGATTTTAAATGTATATTATTATAAACACACACACACACACACACACACACACACACACATGCAAAGGTTCCTCTGTGATCCAGAATGCACAGTCAAGTGCAGAGCCAGGGAGTGTATTTGTGTGTAAAGCCTCAGAGTGTGTAATTAATTAGGTGTTTGAAAAATGTGCGTGTCCCGAGGAGAGGCAGGTCTTGTTTCAGGCTGGGCTGCCAGCCTGCTGTTGTCTGGTCCAGCATCTTTACGGGACAGCGGACAGCAGAGCAGATACAACCAAAACAACACTGCGGTTCATCACACCCCTAGTACTGTGTTAAAACAGGCTTAGTGAGGCGTTCGACACATTTGATAAAGGAATTGCTTGTAAATGTCGCAGATTATTACAAAGAAATGGCAAGTAACATTGAATTAAACATGATTTTAGTAAAACATACTCCAATAATCTTTGTTTTATTTACAACTTTTATTTACAAAAGTTTTACTGTGTAGGAAGACTGTAAATGCTCCGGCTAACGTTGTATAAACATGTTCCTAAAATGTTATTGGAACGTCCTTTTGATGTTATTAGTATTTGATGCAAGTTCTCACAATGAGAGAAAACGATCTTGATACGACATTTGTTGGATTTTTTTCCCCCTTCGATAGATTTTAATAGTTCAAATAATGTGGATGGTAACTCTAAAGTCCCATTGAAGTGCCTTGAAACGCGCAGCATTATTTAATGTGTTGATGTAATTTCCACTGAAACAGGAGGACAGGGCGGGACATATTGAACAGCTCCGCCCCTTTAAAAAAATAGCCAATAGCGTTTCGTTTATATCACGGCTCGGCCAGAGCTGTTGAGCTCGATAAAGCCGCAGTTTCCTCCTAATCTCTAATGTTTCTCCTCCTAATCTCCTCCATATCGCTTTAAAATACAGCATTTTGTGTAGAATTCAGATGGGTCCGATACGTTTTCTGGTCTGCGCTGACTCGCACATATGATCCGCTCTGTGCTGTCATATCGTGTCGCTGGACCGGAGCTGCGGTGGTTCACGTGAAACCAGACTTCATTCGCCCCAATGGAAAGCATATTTCAAATAATCTCAATCGTTCCCTATTCCCTATATGGTGCACTGTGCCAAAATAGTAAATGTGTGAACAAGTGACAGATTTCAGCCACAGCTTCAGCCTCTGTTTATAATGTAGGGGGTGGAGCTTCAGATTCTAGAGATCATTTGATTGGACAGAATCTGATGAGAAGCTGAAGTGCACCATGATGTCATCAAAATCATTGATCCATATTGGTAGAAGTGAGAGACTGTAAGTTTTAAACGCTTATATCTTCTAAATGCGAATTTTGTCATTGTTTTAGAGCACACTAGCTTATAGACAACCTTAAGGCAGAAATGTTCAAACTAAAAGCCAAAAAAACTTCAGTTTTGATGTCATGGGGACTTTAAAGCTGCAGTCCGCAGTTTTTCCTCTTTGTCGCCATCTCTGTTCGAAATCTTCAATTGCAGTCATTCGCGTAATTATCAACTTTACGTGAGTTGTACTTCGACACCCTCGACACGGCACAGCGCGGATGTACACAATGTTTGAGGAGAGTGTGAGGCTGTCAGTCGCCGCGCCGGTGTGGATACTGGCATTCAGAATCACAGATTATTCTTTTTGGAAGTATGACCAACATAAGAATTTTCACCGGAAAATGTCATCTGAACTAGTAAGAAACATCCACTTTTGTTCTGGTTCTGACATTGCAGTAAATCACGCTGATTAAATCTAACATATCACGCAAAACCGTGCAAATTATACTTTGTTCTCAAATTGTTAATGTTAAAGGCTCGTACACACCGGGACGAATATCGGCGCGCATTATTCGTCAGCGTTTTTCAACGCGTTTTTTGTGTTCACACCCAAGCGATTTTCGCTGACGTTGAGCCGAGTGAACATGCAAATTCATTCCCTGACATTAGATGGCGCTTAATGTAAAACAGAAATAGTCCTATGTTGTAGTCACTGTCGCGTTTGTCATAGTTCTTTATGTTCCGACACCAGCGAGACCAGCAGCTCTACATTCATCTTGCCTTGTATCTTCCTCGTCTTATTTCTTCCCGGCAGTGTAGACCATAGATATCCATAATAAAGGCCATTGGCCAGCAGCGCGGATGAGACATCTAGCCTTTATTATGGATATCTATGGTAGACGCTACTTGGCACATCTTCTTCGCCGTTACGTTTGTGTGCTCGGCACGACCGTTTTGTGTTTGAGCGCCCCCAAGTTGTGTTTTACTGTAACTTCAGAAGCTCCAGACACGTGAGTAAAAGCGGCAATCTCATTGGTTGGATAGTTTTTGACGCGGCGCGTCAAACCAAAAAAACGAACCCGAGGCGTTTTTTAAAAAAATGACGCTTTTACGCGTGGCGTTTTTCGCTGCGGTGTGCACACTCACATAGGCGCCCTTTGTTTAGTCATGAGGCGTTAAACGTCGGTGAATAACGCGCGCGAAATTCGTCCCGGTGTGAACAGGCCTTAAAGGTCCTGTTCTTCATGTTTTTTTGAAGCTTTGATTATGTTTACAGTGTGCAATATAACATGTGTTCATGTTTCGTGTGTAAAAAAACACAGTATTTTTCACACAATTTACTTATCTGTATACCGCTGTTTTCACTGTTCAAAAAACGGCCCGATGACTTCCTTGTTCTATGAAGTCCCTCCTTCAGAAATACGTAACTACTTCTGATTGTGCCAGCGGTTCCTGTGTTGTGATTCGACAGCAGCTTATCGCACGTTGCCCGGAAAGGTCACGCCTCTTACCATAAATTGGAGATGCATGCGCAGCTGAAGTGCTTCTTCTCCGTTTGAGCGCAACAAGACCACGCCCCCCTTTTTTTGTGTATTCCTGTGGGCGGAGATTAGTCAAAAATCTGTTCTAGTTACGTCATTAAAAAAGGAAGGGATGTAGTCCAAACCGGCCGTTCGCTGGATGCTTTGAAAGGGGACTTCTGTTAAAGTAACACTATGTAGTTTTTCAACCTTCATAATATATTTCCAAGACCCTTGTGATGGTACATCGACTTAAAATAAGTTAAATGACACGTCTGCCATAGCCTGGTCTGTATCGCTTTTACTGGCACTATGTAACTTCGGGTTTCGGGTAGGAACCCGTGCACAAAAAGAACTACAAAATTCGACTGCTTTACGGCATACGTCACTTCCCCCACCACTTCCTCAAATTGTCTGTGGCCATTGCAGACATCCCAAGTCTCCCGGGAGTCTCCCGTATATTGATAGCGTCTCCCTGATGCCCGAAAATTAGTTCAAATCAGACACAACATACTGCGCGCATAACATACATAGCGAGAGCACGGCAGAGAGGGAGAGAGCGAGAGACCTTGCGAGTGTGCCTCACGAAAGCTAGTCAACCCGTCACCCCCCCGTCAACAATCCAGTCACCAAAATATACCTCACTGAAATGACTTCTTGCAGGTTGGGATGTCTGCCATTGTTGATTCCAAAGTCGGTGCTGGATAAACAGCGAGCGTGCGCGTGCGACAGTAGGCTGCGCTAGGCTAAATTATTTACGAGAGCGGTAATGGACAATTCCGCTTCCAACCTTTAGGGCGACCGCTGAGGAAAAGTTACTTGGTGTTACTTTAAATAAAATATCTCGCTAGGCATTGAACTTTGAGCTTTATAATTTTACAGGTATTATTTATGCTCTAACAGCAACATTACACACTAATTAAAGTTTGAAAAATGGAATCGCGAAGAACGGAACCTTTAACAACGTCAGCATTGCGTGACTACATGTAATGTCCTTCCGATATGTATCCTTGTTTTCGCATGGGTCCGGTTGCAGTCTCTTTTTTTCTGTAGCCGAAGTCCGAACGAAGTCTTTTGCGTTTTACAGCGGGTGAATCTCCAGGTGTCACTGGTGATTGTCGTTTGATAATGACGCAAAGACATGCTCGAATCTCCCGCAGAAATCCACCAGTACCACTGGAATTAAAAACATTATTACAAGCTTACCGTTTTGAATCGAGCTAAGGCAAGCAGATAGCGTTGAACACTGGCCTGTTATGTATTTTCTCAAATATGTATTTTGGATTATTTTAACCCCATAAAAGCTACGGACTGCAGCTTTGAAGTTGTTGTAAAATGCTGAAAAACTTTATGCTAACGTTTAAATAATGTTCTACTCAAATTAAGAAAACTGGATAGTTTAAAGGGTTAGTTCGCCCATTTAAGACATGAAGTTGTATGCAATCCTTACCAGCACTATAGTGCATACACACTGACCCACTCTGTTGTCACCTCCCTGGTCAGAGTTCTGGCCGCTGGAAGTTTTTCAATAAAGTACTCCCGGTTATTTTCCGGGGCCACAAAACTGTGCGTTTTTACGTGAAAAAATGATTTGCGTTTCAAAGCTTGATTAATTTACCACACAAAAAACACGCCGGTCAAAATTCATACCTCAGTTTTAATCGGCACTATTTTCTATCCATTTCTATCAATCCGCGCTGCTGTCAACGTCAACAGTGCGCACGTTCCGATCAGCTGTTGATAGCGCGACTCGCTGACAACATGTCTGACTGCGAAACTTCTGATGATGAAACCAATTTTAGCACATCGACAATGTTATTGATTGCAACACAAAACCTCAATTGTGTGTGTGGTCAATCAAATAGTTTTCTCAGCAAATTGTACCAATATCCCTATACTGTTTTTTATATTAGACAACTTTTCACGTGTTTTATAATGGAGTCTAAACATCAGCTTGTTTACCGTACAGTTTAGACATGGGATCATAAAGTTAGTAAATAGAGCTTGCCCGTGGTACTGGTACAGCAAAACTCTTTAATTTTCCTTTTCCTCCTTGGCTGTAATCGTCTTCGCTGAAGTGAGCACTACACTCACGAAAATCCGTTATTCTGGATATTTTAGCTCCCGCTGAGTAGCCGATGTCAACCAGCTGTCTCATAGCTATATTTGAAACAGGAAAACGATGGAATCTGAACTTTGATCCCGGCACATCCTTGTGGTCACAGCCTGGGAATTTACAAGTTCGCACCATTGTTAATTTAATACTTTTTACGTCGTTGTCAATCGATTGTGTAAACACTATGGAACAGCTGATCGGAACGTGCAGCAGCGCGGATTGATAGAAATGGATAGAAAATAGTGCCGATTAAAACTGAGGTATGAATTTTGACCGGCGTGTTTTTTGTGTGGTAAATTAATCAACCTTTGAAACGCAAATCATTTTTTCACGTAAAAACGCACAGTTTTGTGGGCCCGGAAAATAACCGGGAGTACTTCATTGAAAAACTTCCAGCGGCCAGAACTCTGACCAGGGAGGTGACAACAGAGTGGGTCAGTGTGTATGCACTATAGTGCTGGTAAGGATTGCATACAACTTCATGTATTAAATGGGCGAACTAACCCTTTAAAGTCGTGCTGGAGTGATTAGAAAATGTTTTTTGAACCTCCATTTGTTTGGAATGACTTGTTTGTTTATAATGACGTATTTATTGTTCAAGAGCTGAACCAATTGCAGACAGGATGCAGACAGTCGGTTCATGCTCTGTTTGGTACATTTACCGTTCTTCAAAGGAGTCGTGTGCCTCAAGAGTCACACAGAGATCAATTATTCACAGCGGCCAGAACAGAGAAAGAAAGAAACAATGGAAAGGCCTTTGAAAGAGGGAAGTGGAGACGTGGAAAACAAAAATAGCTTGGTGTTTAGCGAGAGATTAACACAAAGTAAGGTGGCAATTTGTGACAATTTAAAGAGGCCAAAGTGATGACGCAGGTCTTAACCAGCCTCAAATTATTCAAATTAAGAGTCATTAGTGCATTACTGCACAATTCATACAGGTCAGACGCACCCTGTGGGAAGTTAAGGGAGATATTATAGTACAAAATACAGGGATTTACTGTAATTGCTGTGCCATGTGTGATGTGTTTCATTTCCTGAGTGAAGTTTGGTGTCAGTGACCCTGTATTCTTCTGTCTCGCTCTCTGTTACAGGTGGATGTCGTAGAACATGAATGTTTTGGGGACCCCAACAAAACCAAGCAAGTAAGTCTCGCGCTCGAATACACACAGTTACGTGAATGGAGAAGCATTTTAACTATGCAAGCTCAACTTAATATGTTGTCGCAATTCATAACGCAATGCAAGTACTCAATGCACGGTCAATAAATGGTGCAACAGTTTAAAGTTAATTTATCTCGTTATGTCTTTTATCTAGTTACCTGGATTGCATCGTACCTGGTTTAATAGAACAGACATTCGAAGGAAACTATAGCGCCCCCTATACTGAGCAGTTATTATAGTTCACTAGTTGATTTTCAAAATCAGTTTAGCTCTAATTAGGTTTACTTTTAATTGTTCATATTTTATTGTTTAAATACAGTTTTAGTTACATTTTAGTATTGTTTTTTTCTCAAATGTCACATTATAGAAAAATTGAAAGTTTTAAATCAGACCATTCAATATTGAATTATATAAATACGAAGACAAGCAATTTTTGGTGTATTTTTCAATATTTTTTCATACCGTATTTCATGTATATATATAATTACATTAGTAATTATTACATTAGTACATGTCATTTTTTATTGTAGTTAATAAAAAAAATTCACAGCTTATTTTTATGTTATGACGATACTTTTTCAAAATAGTAACTTGCATAGTGAGCTATTTTATGAAACATGCTCTTGTTAAATACACCAAGCTTGCAGTGCATTGGCTCAATGCATTTTGCGTACTTTCAAATAACATGTTTCTGGCATTATATGCATGTAAATTGAACGTAGCTGATGTTTTTTTGGGACCTACACACACCTAGCCAAACATCCTGTAGTTAGTGATTTTTTTTTTTGTGAGATTGTGTGTGTGTGTGTGTGTGTATGTATGTTACAGTCTAAGTTAACAGAGCTGCACTGTTTGGGAGTGTTTGCTTTCCTGCCCTGTTGGAAACAGCCTGTCTCTGTGTGTTTGTGTGTCTCGCTCATACCCCTTCCCTCACTCGCCTATGCTCTCACAACCTGTAGATCTCAGTCTCAAACAATCTGTGCCATGCAGCGTTCACTTTAGACCAGTGCAGCGAGTGTGTGCCGTCTAGAACATTTCAATCAAAACTAAAGACTGTACAGCGATGAAGAGCAGACATCGTCCACCACCCTCCTCATCCTCATCTGCTCTTCTTTGCAGTGGGGTGGCCAGATCGGACAGCAAGATCAGTGCCAAGACCCTGTTCGGTAAGTAAACGTCACATTTATTTGTAAATTAAAAGTGCTGTGAGCAAATAATGACCAGTAAAATAAAATAAAATAAAATATTTAAATACAAAAATTTTAAATAGATAAAATAAAATAGCCAAAAGCACCTTTAATATATTTTGTACATTTTATTAAGTTGCTATGGTAAGAAATTAAACAAACCAAAACAATTTTTTTTAATATATATACTTCTTTTTTATATTAATGCATTTGGTAGATGCTTTTAGCCAAAGCGACTTACATTGCACTCAAAGCTATACATTTTATCAGTTCTTGCATTCCTTGGGAATCGAACCCATGACATTGGAGTTGCAAGCGCCATTCTGTTTGTTCTGCTTGTATTTCCTGAATGGTGAACCTGATTTCACCAAGTGCAACGTGTTCCTGAATGAACATATGTATTGATCCAGGAACAACATTCCAATCAACCAATCAGATTTGAAGGACACGTTTACAGTTTATGTCAAGTTTAAGCTTACAACCAGGATTAGATGCTTCCACATCAGTGTCATTCGCCGGTCATTTCTCTCTGATTTTAGGGATACCTATGGGTAGAGGGTTTGGTTTAGGGGTAGGGATAAGGATAGGGTTAGGACATTTTCTGACGGGAATGTTGTTTCATGATCAACAAAACAAATTTTACTTCAAATTAATCACTGTGACCTTCATAAATAAGTCCCAATGTTTACCTGGGTTTATTGCATGTGTGTTTATATGGCTCTTCCCCCTTCTATGACATCACATCCTGTTTCCTGCTTTCTTTAAAAAGGCACTCTGTATGATATGTCAACGTGTGCGTCGTACTGTAGGACATTTGCATGTGTATCACACACATACTCACGGCGCTCACAGGCCTCGCTGCGATTCAGATAAACCACAACAATCAGACGTTTGCCTATCAAATGAGTGCGCAAGGACATTTCAGACTGACCTCACACTATTGAGGTCATGAGTGACAGACAAATCACTTATAATGGGAACGATTTACTTCCGGTGTATTTTACTTTTGGTGTTACTGACTTCAATTGATGTTTGATCACAGATTTGTGTATAACTTTTATTTTACAAGGACTTTAAATGCAACTTAACCAATCAGATGCGTCGTAGAATGGAAGGTTTTACATATTTTACTTTAAATACTCTCTTAAAAATGAAGGTTCCAAAAGGGTGTTTTTGCAGTGATGTCATAGAACAACCATGTTTGGCTCCCCAGAGAACCATCAGTGAACATTCTAAAAAGAACTATTGTTTTTTCTTAGGTTGAAGAACATTTTAATGATCTAAATAACTTTTTTTCCTACTATAAAGAACCTTTTATCCAATAAAATGGTTCCATGGATGTTAAAGGTTCTTCATGGAACCATTGATGCCAATGAAGAACCTTTGAGCATATTTATTTTTATATTGACATAAATGGCCTTTTTTAGTGAGACTAATGGACAACTTTAAATGAACGCATAAAGCAGGGTGTTTATTATGCACCTGCCGTCATGACGACTAGGTGTGTGTGTGTCTCCGGGGGTGTGCGTCTCGGAGTAAATGTACACACAGTCTGCCTCTGTGCCCAGTCGGGTGTGTCTGGAAAAAGGGGGCGTGTGCTCGACCCGGTCTGACATGCACATAAAAGAGGCTTTTGAGCTTTTGAGAAAACAAGAAAAAGTAAGAGAGGGCAACATGCAGAAGAGGGCAGAGAGATCCTTCCTTCACTGAATTACATTTATCATTTCAGAAGCTCAAACACTTAAAGGACATTTGGCTAATGGTTTATTGTAATGAAGTCGAGAGAGAAACAGTGACAGTGATTTAACAGGTGATTGATGAGTTTTGGAAGCTGGACAGTAATACTAACATGAGAGAGAGACAGAATCTCAAGGACGATTTCACCCCAAACTCAGAAGAAAATAATAATTTTTTAATTTAACTCCGATTGTGTTTGACTGAAACAAGAAAGTCATTTACACCTAGGATTGTTTGAGGGTGAGTAAATTATGGGATTTTTGGGTGAACTAACCCTTTAATAATAAAAAAAATAGCATAAAAGTCACAATGCAAAATATTTTAATGGCCTTACAAATAAACCTAATTTTCTTTATGCAAAATATAATTTCTTATGTCTCTCTTTAGATTTGGGGGTGAAAAATGACTAGGACATGTTCTTTATAGGATTTGTGCAATTCATCTGTGTGTTTATGTGAGTCTGCATTTATGCACCTGAGACTTACAAAAGAGACACAGCATGTTTTTGTGTGTTCTGCACTCTGGCAATGACCCATGGGACCCTAGAGAGCTCAAACACACACACACACACACACACACACACACACACATACACAAACCTGATGCTCTTGCAAAGTTTCACATTTCTGTTTGCTCATATGCGATGAGCCGTGCCTTTAAATCTGTTGGGGTTTGGTTTTACTGTGTCGTGTCCTCGGTTTAACTTCCCTTCCCATCATTCCCCTGCAAACCAGCACAAGCACATGCAAAAAAAATCTCCCATCTATCACCAGATTCATGCAATGCAAATGAGCAGGATCGAGCGCTTCAAACCCCCACACACTTATCACACCATCACCAGATAAAAGAGCGAAAAACATTGTGTTAAGATTGATTGGCTCTGTCAAGTCAAGTCAGATTATTTATATAGTGCTTTGTACAATACAGATTGTTTCAAAGCAGAATCATAGTAATAAACAGGATAATTAACAAAATCAATCAATCATGCAAACTTCATCAAATATGACACAAATTTATATTTTGCTATAAAGCAGCGCTAAAAAGACAATGGTCATAGTGGCAAATTTCAGTTATTTACACAGAAACGGCAAAACTGAAATAGTATTTTTATTGTGAAACGTACTCCAATACAACTTTGAAAAATCATATTTTACAGAGTGTGGGTAAAATTCATCAGTTATGAAACGAGTTCAATTCAACAAGCAGCTCTACAGAAGACAATCATAGGGAATGTTGTGGTAAAGTTCTCTCAAAGTTATGAGGATAGTAATGTAATGTTAATAAAACATTTGTTTAGAAAATATCTGACCTTTTAATAATGTTTTCAAAAAGTTCGCACAAAAACATTATTTACACATGGAATGTTTTTACTTGAAACTTTTAACTGGACGTTTAGAACATTCCAAAGTAACATTCTAATAATGTTTGAAGAATGAATGATGAAATGGAATGTTCACATAACCTTTCAAAACATTTAATAAACTGGACGTTTTGAACGTTCAGAGAGCATTCAGCAATAACATTTTCATAACTTAATGGGAACAGATCATTTTTGTTAGCTGGGATAGTGTCACTATTCAGCTCAAGTCAGTTTGGTTCAATAAATTCGTCAATCGTCAGCTGTGAAGCAGCTCTTGAAGACAATGGTGTCATTCAGCTCAATTCAGTTGAAGTATTGTCCTCATCCGATTTGTTCTCATGCTCAGGGCAGCATTACGACTCCTATACTCCTTTAAACTGTAATGTAATACATTAAATCGCTTTCTTCTCTCATTTGCCTTTACCTTCTGTCCGTTTTCCTTTCTATTGGATTTTTTTGAGGGTTGGGATCTTTGCCTGTGGTAGTTAGAGGTCACTACCTCCATACGACTCAAATTTCCAGTAAGCAACCACATAGCGAAAACCCAAAACACATTAGCAACTGCAAAGCGACTCCCTTGTGGTTTAATATATCGGCGTTTACTGTGCATGTTAGAATGGTGCTCTGAAACTGTAAGCGCAGAGGATGGCGTGTGTGTGTTTGGACGTTTGTGGGTGTGTCTGTTGCTGTCCATGTGTAACAGATGGCGTTCCCTGAATTGTGTCCAGATGGGACACCGTATCCGATTGGCACGACAGCATCACGACAGGTGACACTTGGAGGGGTTGTGAGACAGGTTTGGTCTTGATAGTTACAGTTTGGACTGTTCCTGTTTGCTCGACACGAGACTGTATTTGCAACCTTGGATATTTTACCTCTGTGATTGTATTTATGGGGGAAATGGGATATTCAACTGTTGGCTAGGACTTGATTTTATCCATCAGGAATGGGTGAAAAGTTTCTCTATAGGTGGTTGAAACATAAAAGGGCTTGTTGGGGTCAAGAAAATGTTTAATTATCTTATTTTCGGTTGCGTTAAATTTATCAAATGTGACAGTAAATATATTTAATGTTACAGAAGACTTCTATTTCAAACAAATGCTATTCATTAAAGAATCCTGACAACATGTATTGCAGTTTCCACAAAAATATTAAGCAGGACATTCAGAAATAATCAGAAATGTTTCTTGAGCATGATAGGATCATGTGACACTGAAGACTGGAGTAATGATGCTGAAAATTCAGCTTTGATTAATGGAATAATTAATTTTTTACAAATATATTCAAATAGAAAACAGTTTTTAAAATTTAAAAATATTTCACTGTTTTACTGTATTTTTGATCAAATAAATGCAGCCTTGGTGAGAAGAAGAGACTTTTTTTAACTTAATCTGAATGGTAGAGTATATAAAACAAATTAGTGTTGTTTTGTTAAAGGGATAGTTCATAAAAAGAGACAATATCTTCATCATGTCGTTCCAAAGCTATTTGGCTTTTTGAAATATGATATTTTGAAATATGTCTCTGTTTGTTTTGTTCATACAATTAAATTAAATGGAGTCCAAACAGAGTCAAACAGAGAAAGACTGTTGTGTATATTGTGAAAGTGAGACAGGTGAGAGACACGCAGAGGTGAGAGACGCTGAGTGACAGAGAGGTGAGACAGATAGCGTTACTAGACCTCCAGCAGTCATGTTAGGACAGCGGTTTGCCTGACGGTGTGTGTGTGTGTGTGTGTGAGAGTGCAAATATGTTTGTTTTTTAGGGTCAAAGGTTTCCAGGGTAGAGATTTTCAACTGAAGGCCATGTTTTCATCCTGTTTAAACTGAAGTTTATATGTTGTAAAGTGCTGAAACTTAAGTGTAAATGCTGTTAGGACGGAGAAGAAATGTGACAGTTAAACCTAAAATCTATTCTACAATAAATAACTTTATTACCCAAGGCAAAAGTAAAATACTGCTCAAAAGATGCTCTTTCATAGTTTAGGATTTTTAAGTAACTTTTCCTTAGATGTTTCTCCTGAAATTCCTTAAAGGTACAATATGCAGGATTTTTCGTCACCAGGGGTCGCTAACCTCTTACAATAACAAAGGCGTATATTGATGACGCAAAGCGTCATATGATATTTCACGTAGAGAAACTACGCAAAGCTTCTAGGTTGTACGTCACGCATCACACACATGACCAGCGTCGGCCAATAGTGAGCCTACGTGTGACGTGCAACCTAGAAGCTTTGCGCAATATCACTACGTGAAATATCACGGCCCACAGAGAAGGAAATGAATAGTTGAATAAAGTCGTTATTTTTGTTTGTTTTAAGTATTCTCGTCGCTTGATAAACTTAAGGTTGAGCCACTGTAGTCACTCGGACTATTTTAACGATGTCTTTCACAACTTTTGGGCCGGTCAGTTTCGATCCCTTAAGAAGCCTATAGAGGAGTGATCCAGCTCTCAGATTTAATAAAAAATATCTTAATTTGTGTTCCGAAGATGAATGAAAGTCTTACGGGGTTGAACAACATGAGGGAGAGTAATTACTGACAGAATTTTCATTTTTGGGTGAACTAACCCTTTAAAGAGATCACATTGGTGTTTTTCTTTGGCGGCGCTCCAGTTACCGGAAAAGTCGATCGACGAGGTTCATCTCAGGTAGACTGCAGGTGTGAGTTTAATTGCTAGTGTTAAATTAGCACAATTATCGCGGACCCAGAATCCCTCTCGGGTGTGTGAGGCTGGAGTTGGTCCCATGCAGCATTTAGATCTCGCTGTGAGCTGTCGACATGCTGTGAAGCGTTTGGAGTAAATGTCAGACATGAATAACACATGCACGCAGCTCGACTTACACAAAGATGCCGTGGTGCAAACCGTTCGACTCTCTCCATCCAACAGGAAGAGAGGAAAGAGTGTGAAGAAGACTTCCTGGAGAGATGGCGAGAGAGATAAACGGAGGAGGGGCTGTGAGAGAATGTACCTCTGATATGTGATCCCGTAAAGCAGCTGATAAGAACATGTGCTCATTTAGAGGTAATGATTAGCTCTGGTCATTTAACCCCGGAGACTCGCGCAGGGCGATGACCCTCTCTCACACTATCTCTCAATTCAGTTTCAGTGTAATGTATTGGCACGCCAAAATTTCCGTTCGCTTTGCTTGGCTGTATTAGTGCAATAATGGTATATAATTTTGGTGAAAAATCAAATAAAATATAATTTTATATGATACAGTGTACTTTTCCCCCCCCCCAGCAGGCCAGCAGGGACGCATTCAGCGGATCAAAAGTGTCAGGAAAAACATTTATAATATTACGTAAGATTTCTATCTCAAATAAATGCTGTTCTTTTAAACTTTCTATTTATCAAACAATCCTGAAAGAAAATGGATCACGGTTTCCACAAAAATATGAACTGTTTTCAACATTGATAATCATCAGAAATGTTTCTCGAGCAGCCAATCGGCATATTAGAGTGATTTCTGAAGGATAATGTTGCACTGAAGACTGGATTATTCTTAATTTAAAGAATAATATAAAATAAAAATAAAAATTATGTATAATAATAGCTATTATAATTAAAGGTGCATTGCGCAACTTTTCATGTTAAAAATACCTGTTTTTCTATCCTATACATGCTTAAAGAACTGCCTGATGGGCTGATTGAGCCCTTCTCTGATCACTGAGATTGCCTCTATAATCCTGTACTGTAAAACATATAAGAGGGATTCGGGCTCGAATTTGAGACGTGACGTCATGCGCGTTCACGCTCACCAGGCTATGTCTCGCAGGTTTGTGTATTCGCCGGCGCCGCCATTCTCAGCATCAGCGAAGACAACTCGTGCGTCAAAGGTAGAAGATGGATTCAAAGAGACCGGCTTGTAGTCCATTCCAAACCCCAACGCAAACTCCACGTAAAGAAAAGAAAAGAAAAATTTTGTCGAGTGCCACCAAAAGGTCCAAATTGGAGTTAGACAGGTGTCGGAGTAAGACGAGAGTCAACCTCGGGAAGGCTTTCAACAAATGGAGAGATCTCCGGTCTGCTCTTGGTCTCAAACAGGATCCTCAGTTGGCTTTTTTTCTTGATAAAACGGTAAGATATAGCCCAGTCTCTAATGTGTGATACGGCCAATCTATGTATGACAACAAATGACGATGCGTAAAATGTGTTATACTTTAGCGTAAGCTAGATACATGTACAATCAGAATTGGTTGCAGTTCGCTTGTCGCCAGAGGGGGCGTAGTTCTGCAAAAACTCAGAGACTTGCGTTTTGCACCTTTATGTAATTAAGAAAAATATTAGTCAGAAAAAGTTCAAATGTGCCAATAATGGTAATAATAAATAATAATTCGTTACATTTATATAAGGTTTTTTCTGGGTACTCAAAGCGCTTTACATTGAAGAGGGAATCTCCTCAACCACCACCAGTGTGCAGCTCCATCTGAATGATGCGACGGCAGCCATATTGCGCCAGAACGCCCACCACACACCAGCTTACTGGTGGAGAGGAGACAGTGATGAAGCCAATCAGTATAGACCCCTTTTCAGTTGGTAAACATGGTGATGTTTTTTTTTGTGGGCGGAGCTTAGGTGGAGGCAGAGCGATACCTCTGGCCGCTTCCCTAACGCTAGTTAGCAAGTTTTGTTAGCTTGTTTTTTAACAATGACTGGAGAAAATCAGATTTTATCTTAATGGGTAAGGTCACTCACTGTCCAGGACCGCAATTGTTATTTGCAAAAGTTAATTTTAAAGGTGCATTGCGCAACATTTCATGTTAAAAATACCCGTGTTTCTAACCCATACATGCTTAAACAATTGCCTGATGGGCTGAATGAGCCGTTCTCTGATCACTGTGATTGCCTCTATAATCCTGTACTGTAAAACATATAAGAGGGATTCGGGCCGGAACGTGAGACTGGGCGTGACGTCATGCGGGTTCACGCTCAGCTGGCTATGTCTGGCAGGTTTGTGTAGTCGCCGCCATTCTCCGTATTAGCGAAGACAACTCGAGCGACAAAACTTTAGTCAATTTTCAAAAAAAAAGAAGATGGATTCAAAGAGACCGGCTTGAAGTTCATTCCAAACCCCAACGCAAACTCCACGTAAGACAAAGAAAAGAAAACTTTTGTCTAGTGCCACCAAAAGGGCCAAATTGGAGTCAGACAGGCGTCGTAATAAGACGAGAGTCAACATCGGGAAGGCTTTCAACAAATGGAGAGATCTCCGGTCAGCTCTAGGGCTCAAACGGGATCCTCAGTTGGCTTTTTTCTTGATAAAACGGTTCATGAACGTGTTTCCATAATACAATCAAAAGTGGATACAGTAAACACATTAAACAGTTCAACATGGAGATAGATGGAAACAAAAACCGAAGTTTTCTACTACCCCCGTTTTCCCCTCACACATAAGCGTGTAATTTACTCAAATGCCTTTCCTTTCATATATTTAAAATTATAACTTTATTACCTCTGAAGACATTATGACTGTAAACAAAAGATTTGTGCGGCTGATGCTCCTTTGGCTATGAACAGCTCGTGCAAGCGTGCGTGTGGTCCATGAGCGTGCACACCTCTGGTTGCAGTTTCGCTTGTCGCCAGAGGGAGGCATAGTTCTGCAAAAACTCAGACACTAGCGCAATGCACCTTTAACGGACGGAACCAGATTGGCCCACCCGTAGCCTACACGCTCACTCAATGCATGGACGATCTGACAGGATTAACGTTATGTTACCTCGGTTGAGTGGCCTGACTTCTACACCTAACCGATAGAGAAACCGATCGTAAAGAAAAACGTATATAAATCTTTAGATGCCTATATAACTATGTGCCGAATGGTCATGTACAAGACTTGTGTGGTGCGATCCGCAGTTCTGCCGAGCCAGCGCCAAGAAGACGACAATGTAAAGAGTGACATTACGGTGCGTTTTTAATGAAGTGAATATTTTCTAGAAATAAAAATTCCAGATACAGCATATTCATTTTTCATCGATTCTCGCACCAAACAACACAACAATATGACATTTAATAATAATAACAATAATTTAAGCTCCTTATTCTGTAGCCGAATCTGTGCTGGTTTGTATTGGCCGCCTCCAGTTTTCACTTTGTTTTGCCTCCAGCTAGCGCCGTGACGTAACTGTGACGTCGGCGCAAAAGGGGTCTATATGGGGATGATTAGGAGGCCATGATGGACAGAGGCCAAGGGGCAAATTTAGCCAGGATGCCAGGGTTAAACCCCTACTCTTTTCCCAAGGACATCCTGGGATTTTTAATGACCACAGAGAGTCAGGACCTCGGTTTAACGTCTCATTCGAAGGATGGTGCTCTTTGACAGTATAGTGTCCCCGTCACTATACTGGGGCGTTAGGACCCACACAGACCACAGGGTGAGCGCCCCCTGCTGGCCTCACTAACACCTCTTCCAGCAGCAACCTGGTTTTCCCAGGAGGTCTCCCATCCAGGTACTAACCAGGCTCAGCCCTGCTTAGCTTCAGTGGGTGACCAGTCTTGGGCTACAGGGTGATATAATGTACATAAACTGCTGGAATTCCATCACTATTTCCCCTATACAGTTATTTAGCAGCTGCAGTGATTCATTCATATTTCCAATACCACATTTGATCGGCTTATCTGAATGAATCAACCAGTGAGAGAGAAAAACCCTCAAAAACATTCAGTCACCATGACATTATGTCCATACTGGTGTTTCTGTAACTATTTTAAACACACCATAACTTTGTTATCATTATGGCGAACTACAACTCTATAACTAGAACTTAGAAGAACACCATAAACATTGTCCTGAACTAAAACATGTTTTCAAGAGAGAATCGCCTTTGATTATGCGCTTTACCTTGAACTCAACTTAATATGTCTGTTAAATGGCTTTTAAACCCTAACTGAGTCATTTACTGTAGTCTTCAAGTGTTGCCTAAGACCCCGATCATGTCATGTTTCTCCTCTAGATGTCAGAAGAGATCTCAAGAATATCTCAAACTGTGCAAAAGATACCAAAGTTTGCAATGAAAAGCAATAAAAGAGCAACATATGGGCACTGAAATTTGGGTACGACTTGATCCGTTCTAAAGCAAAAGTGAAGTTGCGTGTTTCGTGCAACATGCAGCACTGAGCTGATTTATAGGACTGCTGTAAAACAAACAGCGATATGATATTGAAGTCATTGCCAGAAGGGAGGAAGGGTTTACATGTGTTACATGGCTTGACCTTTGACCTCGCATAAAAGAGGCAGGCGAAACACGATTCCAGCCTGTCATAACATTTCCTGTCCGTAAGTCCATCAGTTCGAGCATTACAGCTGGAGTTTTTAACACAATGGAGATGTTTAATGCAGATTTGTAGACAGAAAGTTTCATTTGAATTCACTGGTTTGAAAGGTAAGAGTGAGATTTTGTATTCCTGTATCTCATATGATTTTGACTTGTATTGTATCGCTAACTGTATTGATGCGTTTCATGGAATCGATTATAATGCAAATGCTGGTGTTTCGTCAGTTTGTCTGTCCGTGTTCATGAAACGTCTCGCTTAAGTGACCTAGACGCTCCTTACACCAAAATGTGGCACTACTCAGGTTAGAGTGTGTTTGTCTGCACATACAACTTATACTAGTATTTATATTCGTTGCATGAATGTCTGTCAAAAAATTACTTTGCATACGAGGAACTCAAGATAGCGTCTTTTTCCTCTGGGAAGTCTGTGAGTATAGTGTGTCTTATTTGCATCTCTATTTCTTTCAGAACAACGAAAGAAGTACTCAAACTCGAATGTCATCATGCAAGAGACATCGCAGTACCATGTGCAGGTGAGCGAGATGCTAAACCCTTTTAATTCTGCTTCTTCTCTCCAAGCTTGTTGATTAGCTAAACCTCACCACCGAGAGTTTGGTTTAATATTTAACATGATTCAACTGATGACTTGATATCGTAATAAAGCAATCAGGTCACCTGATCAGATTTGTAAGGGCAGCGTTTACCTCCATCTGAGCTGTTGTCAACCGAGATAACGCAATCTGAAATCTGCATTATACAATGGCTAGTTCTGATCCTGGAATTTGATTAGTTGAAATGCACTGATGTCTTGTATGCACCTGGAACCTGAAAGAACCTCAGCAGAACAAGTGCTTAATTTCCGCAAACGCTAATAAAAGGGCACCTTGATCCAGGTCTGACTCGAGACCTTCTGTTGAACTTTGTTCTGATCTAGATGCATTATTTTCCTTGGTCTATTTTTCCTCACTTTCACCCTTCACTCATTGGCCATATTGTCTCTCTTATCTCTTTTTCTTGCTCTCATATATGCATATTGTTGATAAAACGCCCACGCCAGCAGCAGTCATATCAGGTCTTGAATGCTTAAACACTCTTGTTATATCAGAAGCGTCATGATCTGAGTTTAGGCACTTAAGGCTTTTTTTTCTTTTCTTTTTTTTTAACAGATTCACAGTATTTCTTTATACAAAACTCAAATGGACGTTCTTTTAAAAATCATTCTATTTTTGCTTTATTAATGAATACATTTAAAAAAAAAGAAGAAAAGATTATTTCTTCTATTTCTTCAAAGATTTAGTTCATTCATAGCTGGTTGTTAGGGTGTTTGAGTGGCTTTCAGCGACTGCTAGGGGGTTGCTAGTGTGTTGGAGTTGTTTTAGGTTATTGATAGCTGGTTGGTAGGGTGTTGGGTTTAAGGGATTGATAGCTAGTTACTAGGTTTATAAGGTGTTTGTAGGCCACTGCTGGGGTTTGTTAGGGTCCTTGAGTGGCAATTTAGGGCAATTTTAGGTGGTTGTGGTTCTATGTTGTTGCTAGGGTGAATGAGTTTATAAGTGTTTTTTTCTTCTTCTTAGAAAACCATCTATGTTCTGGCACTTTAAAAACCCAGAAATCAAATAATTGATCTGAAAGACCTACAATAAACCATTAAAAATACTGACCTACCCTCTGGTAAACAGATCATATTCGTGCAAATATCTCAAAGCAAGCAAATGTACGTTAAACTTCCCTTTGTGTAGTTTGTTAGTTGGACTACATCCTGTTAAAGTCAGATGTGTCAGTAAACATGTTTGTGGTTGGATGGTCTGGTTAATCCACGGCAGCCATGCTGAGATCTTCCCTTATACAACTGGTGACAAGACTTAATCTGCTTATGAATCATGCATGATGCTTTGAATAATTTGTTCTCTTTGATGGGTAGGGATCACTGTTTGTCACATAGTATTGTGACATGTAAATGACATGTATTGTGACACACACACACACACACACACACACACACACACACATAGGTGTGGTTAAAGTGCTGAAGTGGATATATAAATATTATAAGGTGTGTGCTAACATTACTCACTCTATTAAAATAACAATTAATTCCTTTAAGATGCCGACACAGAGCAACGCCCAATGACAATATGTAGGCATGTTTTAGACAAACAGGACATTCACCTGGTTTTCTACTACTAAAAATCAATAATAAGATCTCTTTAATATCCCAGTTTACAATCTCCTAAACTCCAATGGAATTAAATATAGAGCAGCTCAAATTTGTTTAGTTTTTGTAGTTTGCACAGGGAAAAAACGCAAGAAGTACAGCTTACAAATCCAATCCAAATCACATATGTGACCGATCACGGAAACTAGGGACACAAGTCGGTTCTTCGGCATTTTGAGTTATTCATAGATTCTGAAAGTGTAGTCTCCAAGCTTTCCAACGATGTGTAACACGTGGAAATCTGATAATATTTGGAGAAGTTGTGGCCATTTGAAGGTAGGAACTCAAAAAAACTAAAATGGGAGAAAACGGCCTCAAAAGATTGTGCATTCTCACCTCTCTCTCCTGCTGGGAGTGACAATAGGGCTCATTTACATCTCATTTAGATAAGCCATACCCCCTGTAAAGCTCCCCCTGTGCTTTACAGCTTTTTTTTCTTTCCTGAGCTAGCTAATAACAATAGGTAGGTATGGGAAGGTCTAAACAGACTAAACATGAGATAACATGTACGTGTTCTTAGAATTAAAACAAAACGACAAACTTTAATGTTTAATGCAAACTCACCCCCAGAACCGGCGAATGCACTTCTGCCGCTCTAGGCGAAAAACAATTGTGCTGCCCCTCTATTTGCAACGTTTACCAGCAACAACACACAAACACCAATATGCCATATACATATAACGCAAAACCAGCAACAACACACAAAGACCAATAAGCCATAGGCCTACATATAACGCAAATAGTGCGCAACGCACGTGTGCCCAAAATGTCAACACTATTAAAGTTTATGCAGGAGGTAAATGCCTGCTGGCATTTTTCTTTAAGCAGTCATGACAGGAATTTTCCAAATAATCATATTTCCTCCTCAGATTACTGTTGCAAATCTCTTTACACCACTTTCTTATGTGCGTATACACACACAAATGAAATGTCCGCAAGCACATTATATCATCAGCAGGTTCAGCATCTTACATAACGACTAAGGAGCAAATAAAGCTTAACTTACGTTTCAGAAACGCGCACGGCAGGCATTCATCGCAGCAAAGGTCTTAACTGCATCCTCTATTTCGATTCTCTGTGCCAGTTCATGTTCTATGGAGATTGTTGCCAGTCCATTAAGTCTGTTCCCTGTTCACAAAACGTTCCCCATTCAAAGCAATCGGGACGTCACATATGAAACAGTTAGCCACCGCTGTCAGCGAGCCGAGCCGCCGTATTCAAGCACCGAGGGCTCGCGCGCCGCGCCCATACCTCCGGTTCAGTTTCCCGAGCCCACAAAGTGCGGCGAAAACATTTTCGGTGTAACGGCCACGGTTCAGCTCGTCTGCGACAATCTTTGCGGCATCGATCTTCATTGAATTTTGATATCAGATAGAGCCGGCCAGAGCGCTGCATATTAAGTAGCCACGCTGTTGGGGGGCGGGGGCAAAAGCGCCGGCGGCTATTCAGTATGGAAATACACACAGACAATGACACGCCCCTACTGCATGCTAGAATCTCCGAAAAACAAGCCGATTTCAACCTCAAAATGTACGCTTTTAAATATACCAATACTGTTATCTCAAACATGGAGAGGCTTCTTCATGATCTCAACTAACAGATTCTGCAAAAAAGCGGAAATCACCAATTTTGGAAAAAAACGCTTCTTTCTCATTTTGCTCGCAAGTTGTGCTGCCGACTTGTGTCCCTGGTTTCCGTGACGGGTCACATATATGTGTGCTTTAAAATCTAAATGGTCAGATCAAATGGCAAATATTTTTTTGCATTACAATTGCAATCCAAATGAGTGCATCCAATAGTCAGTTATGTGACATTTACTGTATAGAGAATATTGGATAAATTAACATTTTGCAAGTTTTTTACAACATTTGCATGAATGTTTGAAAAAAAAGGTTGCTTATGTATCCCCCAGGTGGCTCGCCAAAATTTCCTTTTGTCTCTCGTTGTATGAGAAACTCTTGACATTGTGGTGACATCATTACTATAGCAATATGTGACCCGTCACGGAAACCAGGGACACAAGTCGGCAGCGCAACTTGCGAGCAAAATGAGAAAGAAGCGTTTTTTTTCAAAATTGGTGATTTCCGCTTTTTTGCAGAATCTGTTAGTTGAGATCATGAAGAAGCCTCTCCATGTTTGAGATAACAGTATTGGTATATTTAAAAGCGTACATTTTGAGGTTGAAATCGGCTTGTTTTTCGGAGATTCTAGCATGCAGTAGGGGCGTGTCATTGTCTGTGTGTATTTCCATACTGAATAGCCGCCGGCGCTTTTGCCCCCGCCCCCCAACAGCGTGGCTACTTATTATGCAGCGCTCTGGCAGGCTCTATCTGATATCAAAATTCAATGAAGATCGATGCCGCAAAGATTGTCGCAGACGAGCTGAACCGTGGCCGTTACACCGAAAATGTTTTCGCCGCACTTTGTGGGCTCGGGAAACTGAACCGGAGGTATGGGCGCGGCGCGCGCGCCCTCGGTGCTTGAATACGGCGGCTCGGCTCGCTGACAGCGGTGGCCAACTGTTTCATATGTGACGTCCCGATTGCTTTGAATGGGGAACGTTTTGTGAACAGGGAACAGACTTAATGGACTGGCAACAATCTCCATAGAACATGAACTGGCACAGAGAATCGAAATAGAGGATGCAGTTAAGACCTTTGCTGCGATGAATGCCTGCCGTGCGCGTTTCTGAAACGTAAGTTAAGCTTTATTTGCTCCTTAGTCGTTATGTAAGATGCTGAACCTGCTGATGATATAATGTGCTTGCGGACATTTCATTTGTGTGTGTATACGCACATAAGAAAGTGGTGTAAAGAGATTTGCAACAGTAATCTGAGGAGGAAATATGATTATTTGGAAAATTCCTGTCATGACTGCTTAAAGAAAAATGCCAGCAGGCCTTTACCTCCTGCATAAACTTTAATAGTGTTGACATTTTGGGCACACGTGCGTTGCGCACTATTTGCGTTATATGTAGGCCTATGGCTTATTGGTCTTTGTGTGTTGTTGCTGGTTTTGCGTTATATGTATATGGCATATTGGTGTTTGTGTGTTGTTGCTGGTAAACGTTGCAAATAGAGGGGCAGCACAATTGTTTTTCGCCTAGAGCGGCAGAAGTGCATTCGCCGGTTCTGGGGGTGAGTTTGCATTAAACATTAAAGTTTGTCGTTTTGTTTTAATTCTAAGAACACGTACATGTTATCTCATGTTTAGTCTGTTTAGACCTTCCCATACCTACCTATTGTTATTAGCTAGCTCAGGAAAGAAAAAAAAGCTGTAAAGCACAGGGGGAGCTTTACAGGGGGTATGGCTTATCTAAATGAGATGTAAATGAGCCCTATTGTCACTCCCAGCAGGAGAGAGAGGTGAGAATGCACAATCTTTTGAGGCCGTTTTCTCCCATTTTAGTTTTTTTGAGTTCCTACCTTCAAATGGCCACAACTTCTCCAAATATTATCAGATTTCCACGTGTTACACATCGTTGGAAAGCTTGGAGACTACACTTTCAGAATCTATGAATAACTCAAAATGCCGAAGAACCGACTTGTGTCCCTAGTTTCCGTGATCGGTCACATATTAGTAGACTGTCAGAGTAAACAGATCTTATTAAATGCACATGCAAAATATCAGTCCATTATACAGACCAGATGTAATGAACCAAATCGCATTGCATCATTCTAGCAATGACCTTTCACACTTGTCTGTGCGTATGTTTGCAGCATCTCTCTACGTTCATCATGGATAAAACAGAGTCCATCACTACGGTAGACGATGCTATTAAGAAGCTGAAACTGCTGGACTCCAAAGACAAAATTTGGACTCAGGAAATGCTGCTACAGGTGACGGACAAATCCATCAAACTCCTGGACTGCGAGACCAAGGTGAGCGTGATCTTTCCCTGTGTGTTCACAGGGGTAGAAATTAGCACAATAACTTTTGTAAAGTAAATATAAAATTTAACTGAACTTAATCCATGTTCCTGGTCTTATTGTTAAAGTTTCATCTGTGTGTGCTATTCCAAAGAAAATATTTTTGTCTTTGTAATCTTTTGTAATGCATTGTCCTTTTCCGCTGACGTAATTTATTAGACAATTATTGACTATACATGACAATATAGCAGACTATTGGGTAATGTTACCAATGTTAACAAGCAGCCTTTTCACATTCCAGTCAATTCTGGTCCATTTTGTCTCAGCCAACATCGTGAATGATTCTGGGCTTGCAAGTTTATGCCAATTTAAAACCATTTGCACCTTGATGGTCAATAAAAAGTTAAACACACACTTGAGATCATGGAAATAAGAACCGATTAAAGCATGTTCCACACCTGTTGACCAAGTGTAATCCGATCTGATCTGGAATAACTGGATAGGGAGCGTTTCATCCGTGTGAATCATGTGAAATGATTTTTAGTGTGATGTCATTATTCTGGTAATATGTGACTGTTTCGATATGTGCCAACATTCCCAGACCTTTGACCTCATTAATGATTATAATCATTGTTTTTTGTGTCAAAGGTCGTCAGTGTTATTTTATTTTAATTTAAGTTTATTCAATTGTTGGAAGTTGCAATAAATTAAAATTAAATTAAATTAAATTTGTGAGAAACATGAACATTTCCACAGTAAATTTATTTGTTTTTTAAAAATATTTAAGAATCAGGTTTAGGTACTTAATGTGTTTATGTACTATATTTATCTATTTTTGTACATTTAGCATCTTGGTTTAATTTTACTTTTAATATACAACATAATTTTTTATTTTTTTTTGCAAGGCATTTAGGGTTAGATCATATTGAAGTTAATTTTAAAGGTCTAATTCTCCTGATCTCTCGTTTCTCTTTCTTTCTCTCAGGAAGAGCTTGAAAACTTTCCTCTGGCCACAGTCCATCACTGTCAGACGCTGTTGAACCAGACGAGATACCCCTCCGTCCTTCTGCTCATCTGTCAGGACAATGAACAACACAAACCAGACATTCACTTCTTCTACTGCGACGAAGTGGAGGTGGGACACAAACACAAACTTGTATATATACTTCCAAAACAAAAAAAGTGTTATGATACTTTAAAATGCATGATATTTCATGCATGATATATTTTAGGTTTAATCATGTGCTGTTATTATTCTGCAGATATTTCGAGAAATGTTGTATCTCCAAGTAACAGCAAAACATAGACACTCGTGTACATACAGACACAATGATCAGCCGGTGGAAACGTCATAATTTCCCAGAAATACCATTATGAAAAAGCTGCTTATCGAGAAAAAACACACTATTGAGAGCTGCTTTCACTTAAACCATGCATGTGTGTTTGTGTTTTAGGCCGAATTGGTGCATGCTGACATTGATAGCGCTCTGGGAGACAACTCACGCGGCAAGAAGAATCGACCGCAGACGCTAAAGTGAGACCCAGACCTCTTTGACACTACTGGAGTGGTTTTTAAATAACTTATTACTAGTCAGATTGACTGACACCAAGTTTCACAACACTTCTACCTGCTGAACAGACTGATTGTTCGTCTATTGACGACACTGAGAAGTCCTAAAAACACATAACAGGATCAACAGATAGTAAAGACACATTTACCCTGAGGTTGCTGTGATCTTGTGTGTAATAGTTGTTCATTTATTTAAGGATGCTACAGTATCAGCACTGAGCTTTGGTTACATGCAGACTTGTTTTTTGGAAGCAGTGTGATTTTCTTCCCGAATAACCGGTTGCAGGGTCATCAGAGAAAGAAGACCGTACAGCTACACACACACACACACACACACACACACACACACACACACACACAGCTCCGTTCCAAATCCCAGTGAGCTGCCTTGCTGTCAGCTTAACTGAAATGCAACCTCAGGTGCACAGGAGATGTGACTTGCAATTGATTTCAGTAGTTTGATAGTTAGCATTTTGCTAAGCTAACTAAGCAGTAGGCCTAAGCATAAAAATACACAGCACACACAAATATTGAGTAAAATAGTGGGTTTAAACCATTTTGATTATTTACAGTATTGGATGAAGTATATTTATAATCAGCATTGCCCGCATTCTCCACCATCTGAGCTCTTCACAATGCATTAAAAGGATTGTCTTCACAAAATATACAAAGCTTATAGTTTGGCCAAAATTAGCTATCTTTAAAGGATATGGTGTTTGGGTAGTTTTATGCCAGTGCCAGGTGGTTGCTAGGATGTTTTAGGGTGGTTTTAGGACACTTCGAGGTGATTTTTGGGGTGTTTGAGTGGCTTTATAGTTTGTCCAGTAGTTTGCATTCTCCACCATATGAGGTCATCACAATGCATTCATGGATTGTATTAGCAAATTATACAGGCTGAGAAGGCAAAGTTGATCATTTAGTCAAAATTAGCTATTGTTAGAAGATTTAAGGTTTAAGGGTGATTTAACAGCACTTCTAGGTAATTGCTGGAGTGTTTGAGTGGTTTTAGGACATTTCTAGGTGGTTGGTTGTCAGTTTTTAGTTGAGTAAACAAGTTTGATACTTTTCAGTATTTAATCAATCGTATTAACCCTTTCCCCACCAGCGTTTACAATTTTATTTTTTTTGCCAGCTACCGCCAGCATTTTTGATCATTTGTCTTTACAAAATTTTGATGGGCCCCAAAATATTTTGTTGCGTGAATAATTGAATATACAATATATCAACAGAAAGAAAAGAGCCTCTTGCCTAAAAAAAAGTTTTATTCTAGCTTCATGCATTCTTTTTTTATCAACACTTGAATGTGGGTAAGTTTCGTTATAAAAAGCAACATTTTGAGCAAAAAGCAGAGCAAATTCAACGTTATAATCAAAGACTACATCCAGATTGGATTCAGAACGATGATCAAAACACGGATGGATTAGATTGAGCTCATCAACACCCCCATAGCTTCAGTCCTATAGCAGTCCTTCAGATCCTGGGTCGACATTTCATTCAGTAACATTGAATGTATAACATTGAAAACACGGCAAGCTGGAAATTTCCATCAATGGCGTTGTCTCATAAATGATGGAAGATTCTGTCAATGGCAGGGAAAGAGTTAATAATCATAATTTCCCACATTGTACACCATCTGAGCTCATCACAATCCTCAAGGGATTGTTTTTTAGCAAATTATACATGCTGGGAAGACAAAATTTATAATTTGGCCAAATTGAGCTATCTTTAAAGCTGGCTGGCAACCGTTTGGAACAACCCTCACACCAGGACTTCCTAAAATGTTGCCTATGTAGGCTTCTCAGTGGGTTTGTGAACACATTTCTCTCTTTCTCTCCCTTCTATCAGGTTGAACCAAGAAAAGATGAAACGCCAACGGGAGACCATCATCCCGCCCTCTGAGACTAGAAGTCCTGGCCCTGGGGTCAAAGGTCGAGTAGCAGCTACGGACATGAAAGGTGCCACAGACACAATACGCTTGTATGCTTACAGTTACAGTCAATGCATTAATGCTAAACACTCTGTGCGTTTGTCTCAGATGAACTGTCGATGCAGGATCCCGAGTCCAATATGAAACTGGCCCAGCGGATCGAGAAGGACGTGGTGAGTGCCGGTGTCACTGCGTAACACTTGATATCTGCACACACACACACACACACACACATCTAAAACACACTCAACCATTGAGTGTATCAGATTAGTGGTTACATCAGACCAGACGTAACGCTGTAATTCAGGCTGTGTATTTTCACTCTGTGTGTGTCATTCAGCAAATCCTGAATTGCGCTCTAGATGACATCGAGATCTTCGTGGCACGTCTTCATAAAGCGGCAGAGGCTTTCTCACAACTCAACCAGCGCAACAGGAGCAAGAAAAGCAAAAAGAGAGGACCGGCAGGTATATATGCTATACATATCGTATATTTACTCGTGCTTAATGCATCTGGTAAATGACTTTTATTTGTTTATTCCTAAAATAAAGTTAGTTCATTTATGCTTAGGAAAACAAATGTGTAAATACATTCATGTGCTTTGCTAAGCATTATTCTCATGTTGCTTGCGTGTGTGTGTGTTTCAGAGGGAATGCTGACTCTACGAGCCAAGCCTCCATCAGAAGGAGAGTTTATCGACTGTCTTCAGAAGCTGAAACTCTCTTTCAATCTGCTGGTGGGTTTCACCTTTCTCTGTTTCTAAATGAAAAGCATGCTCTTAAAACATATGCACTCTCTTTTAACTCATGCAAAACCCTTGGTTTGGTCTTTCTGTGGTTTAATTTGAAAGTCATCTGGAATATTTACACTCAAATTGTGTATGTGCTTTAACTTTTTACATCATGCAGAAAGAAACGAGAGCAAATTTCTGTGCAAACCATTTGTAAAAATAAATTGTAAACTGTTTCATTCAGTTCCAGTGACAATTTGTATTAGAAATGTTTCATGAATGAACACACGTTTATTCTGCTCAGTGTCATGAAAGAGGCCAATTGTGTGTGTGAACCCTGTTGACGGTCTGTGTGTGCCCTCTACAGGCCAAACTGAAGAAACACATCCAGAACCCCAGCGCTGCAGAACTTGCACACTTCCTGTTTGGACCTTTGGAAATGGTGAGGAACTGAACACATACACAAAATATTTTCCTAGCTATCGAAATGAAAACATACCAAAAATTTCTGTTGGTTTTATTATAAAAATGCATGCTTATGTTTATACAGAATAAACCAAAACCTTAATGCTAATGCTGCCCCTAAAAAAACATTTGCATTTAAATTAATGAATGCATACATATATTTATACATAAAATGAAACTTTATCTGAAGACACCCCAGCATTAATGTTTGTGCAGATTTATCTCAGTTTATTTTTTTATTTTTTGACTTAAGTATAAGTACTCGTCAGTAAAACTACAACAATAATAAACAACAACAACAATAATAATATGAACAATATGAGCATCCTGCTTGGTACAATAAGAAAATGGAAATATGCATAATAGTTAAAGGCTCATCTAATTTACTATAACTAACTGTAATGTGTTTTTTCCTGTGTGAATTCAGATACTGCAGAATAGTGGCAGTCCTGAGCTGCCGCGTGTGGTCATCTCTCCTCACCTGTCGCGGGACACAGTGGACTTCCTGAGAGGACACCTGACTCCCAAAGAGATGACCATCTTTGAGCTGCTGGGAGACGGTTGGACGAGGCCCAGGTGATGAGTCAACCAACAACTGTAGATGTGTTACAGGAGTGTGTGTCAGTGGTAATCTGATATATCCAGCTGATACATCAGCCAATGTTTGTTCATTTTGAGATTATCAGTATCAGATGATGGTAGTTCCTCCTCGTGGGAATCCTAAAATCAGCTTTTGAATAGACAAATAAAAAATAGGATTGGTTTTTAAATTTTTTTTAACTAGTGTTCGACCAGAGTTTTTTGCGCTCCTATTATGTTTTTTTCGGATACCACTTTTCATGTAGTGTGTAATACAGTGGTTTGTGAATGTAAAAGGTCTGCAAAGTGCAGATACATGGAGTTATTGTCTCCCAAAAGAAAGAATTGATTCTGAACTGCCCGAATGAGTCGTCCTGAGCTGAAATTCAGATATGGTAATGGGCGTTTGGTTTCTGACATGCACTGTAAGCTGTAGACCAATCACAACAGACTGGGCCATCTGACCAATCAGAGTAGAGTAGGCCAATCACAACAAACTGGGCCATCTGACCAATCAGAGCAGAGTAGACCAATCACAACAGACTGTGCCATCTGACCAATAAGAGCTGAGTAGACCAATCACAACAGACTGAGCCATCTGACCAATCAGAGCAGAGTAGACCAATCACAACAGACTGGGCCATCTGACCAATAAGAGTAGAGTAGACCAATCACAACAGACTGAGACATCTGACCAATCAGAGCAGAGTAGACCAATCACAACAGACTGGGCCGTCTGACCAATCAGAGCAGAGTAGACCAATCACAACAGACTGAGCCATCTGACCAATCAGAGCAGAGTAGACCAATCACAACAGACTGAGCCATCTGACCAATCAGAGCAGAGTAGACCAATCACAACAGACTGGGCCATCTGACCAATCAGAGCAGAGTAGACCAATCACAACAGACTGAGCCATCTGACCAATCAGAGCAGAGTAGACCAATCACAACAGACTGGGCCATCTGACAGATCAGAGCAGAGTAGACCAATCACAACAGACTGGGCCATCTGACCAATCAGAGCAGAGTAGACCAATCACAACAGACTGGGCCATCTGACCAATCAGAGTAGAGTAGACCAATCACAACAGACTGGCCCATCTGACCAATCAGAGTAGAGTAGACCAATCACAACAGACTGGGCCATCTGACCAATCAGAGCAGAGTAGGCTCTTAGAAAGGACTTTAAAGAGGCTGAATCCTTTATCAAAGCGTTTCAGACTCTGTGAGGAAAGCAGTGATGCTACAATGTATATTATGAGAAAAAGTTTTTTTTCTGTTTTTTTTTATTATTTTTTTTACCTTGATTGGATGTAAACCTATTGTAGGAGACTCCAAAACAAAATTAGGAACCTTTAAAATAGCATAATAGAGGGCACTTTATTATATTATATTATATTATATTATAACATATTTTGTTATGTTATTTTATCTGTTAATAATAAATGTAATTAAAATTATAGTATCTAGATTAGCATCAGTCAACCATTAGTCTGAATGTTTATGTTGCCTTATTCTGGGTGTGTCTTTGTGTACCTCAGAGCTGATTGGCCGAAAGATCAGTGCGCTCCTCTGTATGTCCCAAAGTTTCGGAACGGCTGGGAGCCGCCAGTGGATCTGTTTCGCACGTCCCCGTGGGAGACGGAGAGCGCTGGTGTCCCGAAGTCTCCAGTGCAGTCAGAGTACAGGACAAAAGAGGTGAGAGAGAGAGAGATGAATCGATTTATGATTTATGAAAGCAATGATTTATGAAGCTGTTTAAACAACACACAAGGTGCGTCCCAAATCGCGGACTTGTGCTCTATTCTATGCCATTTTGTAGTATAAATAGTGTGAGTAGTGCGTTCACACTGAAATTTCGAAAAAGAAAAAGTGCACCTTAAGTACCCAGATGATGAACTTATTTTAACGAAAAAACGAAGTGTGGAACAGTGGACACTTCAAGTTCAAGTTCAAGTTCATTTTATTTATATAGCACATTTTTACAACAGCCACTGGCTGGCCAAAGTGCTTTACAGAGCAGCAGAACAGCAGAAATTAAAACAAAATAGTACCTACATAACAACACAACACAAATGAGAGCGACGTTAAAACAGGATTAGTAAAGCAGTATCAGACTCAAATATAAAATAGTTAAACAGAAGTGAAAAAACCGTATAAGACTCAATCAAATTTAAAATGGAAAGAATCATGAGTGGCAAAAGCAGTATCAGACTCTATGTAAAATAGTAAAACCAACCAACCTTAAATATAGGCCATGGAAAACAAGTGCGTCTTTAGAAGTGACTTAAAAGTGGTCACAGAAGAGGCTATCTTAATTTCTAACGGCAAATTGTTCCACAACCGAGGCCCGACCACAGAAAAAGCTCGATCCCCTCTGCCTTTAAGTCTGGCATGTGGGACTAATAACAGGTTTTTGTCGCTTGATCTCAGACTTCTCGAATGAGTATATGGTTGTAGCAGTTCAGATAGATAGCTGGGGGCTTTGTTATGCAGAGATTTATGAACAAATAAGAGGATTTTAAAATCAATTCTGAAATGAATGGGCAGCCAATGAAGGGACCTCAGAATAGCATATGGGTGCTTTTACAGCTATTAAAAAGAAATCTTGCAGCAGCATTTTGCACTAATTGAAGACGAGCAATTTGAGACTTGTACTGTCGCAGCTTTAATTACGTAGCGGAGGGGGAGGGGCTATCAGACACTGATGTTGAAAGACAAAATAAACGTATAAAGTTCATACACTACACAGTTGAGTACATGGTAGTGCATAGTGTATAGTGTGTCATTTTTTGGGACACAGCTATAGTCTTTTCTGTGTGTAAATCTCTTCTGTGTTAAATGGATTCCATCTTTTCCCTCTTTTCCATGTCAGTTCTTTGGATCACAGTCGTCGCTCTCTTCAAACGGGTGAGTTAGTTGTCAAGAGGTCTATATCTCAGTCACTTTGAGATTTTGAGTAAATTAGAATTAAATGAAATGTTAATTTTATATGAAGTCTGTCCTTCAAACTAAAATTACAAGCTATTGAGTAACAAGTGACCAAAATAAAACCACACTGACATACATTCAGACAAGAGTCAACTATCTAAAAGATGTCAAGTTGCCACGTTTTATTGTCATTTTATACAATTTGGCAATTGGGCCAAAACAATGTAAATATTCCAAATTTCAAAATCCATTAAATGGCATATACCGGTAATCCATATTGACTATAAATTGTGGAAGATTTCTTTTTTTTTTACTTTTCGCTTATTGTGACATCTTGCCCCTTTTAGTGTGACACGTGTTTTTGACATTTGATCCATGTGAAGATCTTTCTGATCAGCTTGTTGCCCTCACATTTTTTTCAGGTCCTTCTCGACGTCTCCTCCTTCTCGGAAATATGCAAAGATCCGCTACCACTTTGTGGCACGTAATGCCAACGAGCTGTCAGTGCTCCAGGACGAAATTCTGGAGGTATAAAGATCACAAATGACATCTCATTAACATCTCAAAGATTAAACAGAGCTCTAATGGAGTTTTGCTCAAGTCTCCTGTTCCTTGGACCCTGTTTATTAACTGGTATTAAGAAGCGTTTTGGTGGATTGGATCACAAGTGGACGACACTAAATACAGGTGTAAACAGGGTCTAAAACGTTTTGAGCTTGTCCACTTTCGACACTTCCAGAGGTAGTTGAAAACACATTAGACCGGATTGCTTTCGTAGTGTAAACGCTCATGTGATCGAATGTGTTCAAACAGCCACAAAAGACCGTCTACTGATCTAATGAGTAACATTACAAGAAGAGCTCGAGCCAGACGGGATTTAAACTCTGTCGGCTGGATAACCAAGTTTGGTTTGAAGATGAAAAACATACCAAGCACAATGTTCTCTCTCCATTCCTGATTTCTAACACACACTCACAGCGTTCGGCTGGTCTTGTGTCTGTCAGAGCAGAAACTAAAGCTGATGCTCTCCGTATGTGTTTCTGTCGTCTCTGGTTGTGTTCATTTGTAAATTGCACAAGCTTATTTTGTCCATTAGATTGAAAGATTTGAAAAAGCCCATTAATTTACCCGCCCACAGACCCTCCCCTCGAAGAAATCAGGACAGAAGTGGTTGAAAGTGGACAAAAGACACGGATTAAAACACCAGGTGTAAACGGGAATGTGTCTCCCTCGTCCACTTGTGATCCAATCGACCAAAACACATCTTAATACCAGGTGTAAACAGGGCCTGACGATGTTTCTCCTGAGAAAAAGACTCACAAGAGTCTCTAGAGCTTCATAAGAGATCTCAAGGTCTAAGATTGTGCTCAGATTTGCCAGCATACAATCAAAAGCCAGAGATTTCAATAAGAACTCCAGCATTTCTCATCAGAAGATCCATTTTATAGCTTTATTCTCTTACCGTGTGACAAAAAAGTCATGCAACACAATTTCTGTTGATTTGTATTATGAAAGAACTGATGTTTGTTTTAAGGTGTTGGAGGATGACAAGCAGTGGTGGAAGTTGAGGAACAGAAGCGGTCAGGCGGGATACGTGCCCTATAATATCCTGGATGTGGTCAAACTCGAGGACCCTCAAGTCATGAGTGACCCGCCCTACAGTCCAGTAACACCGTACAGTCCGGTAAACAAACCAGCAGAACTTAATCAGATTTAAATTAACGTTAAATGTCCTTTAGCCGGGGACACACTTAAAGGGATACTCCACCCAAAACAAAAACATCATTTACTCACCCTCAAGTTGTTCCAAACTTATATGAATTTCTTTCTTCTGTTGAACACAAAAGAAGATATTTTAAAGAATATCAGTAACCAAACAGTTGATTATGGAAGCTTGTTTCCGCCACAGAATGAAAAATAAAAAAGGTAATTGCGACTTTTTATCTCACAATTCTTACTTTTTTTTCTCACAATTGCGAGATATAAAGTCAGAATTGCGTGAAATAAAGTCGCAATTGCAGGTTATAAAGTCAGAATTGCGAGATATAAAGTCAGAATCGATTGATATAAAGTCGCAATTGCAGGTTATAAAGTCAGAATTGTGAGTTATAAAGTTAGAATTGCGTGAAATAAAGTCGCAATTGCAGGTTATAAAGTCAGAATTGATTGATATAATGTCGAAATTGCGTGTTGTAAAGTCAGAATTGTGAGATATAATCTATTCTGAGGGGAAAAAAGTTTGTCTATTTTCCCCCTTAGAATTGGCCTGATAACTCGCAATTGCGAGTTTATTTCTCACAATTCTGAGAAAAGATGTCAGAATCTCGAGATATAAAGTCGCAATTATGTGTTATAAAGTCAGAATTGCGAGATGTAAACTTGCAATTGTGAGAAAAAAAGTCAGAATTGTGAGATAAAAAGTCTGACTTTGTCTTTTTTCTCGCAATTGCGACTTTATTTATCATAATTGCGACTTTATATCTCGCAATTGCGACTTTATTGCTCACAATTCTGACTTAATATCTCGCAATTGTGAGATAAAAAGTCGCAATTATTATTATTATTTTTTTATTCAGTGGCAGAAACAAGCTTCCATAGTTGATGGACCCCATGACTCCCATAATATGGAAATCAATGGGGACCAGAAACCATTTGGTTACCTACATTCTTCAAAATATTTTTTGTGTTCAACAGAAGAAAGAAATTCATATAAGTTTGGAACAACATGAGCGTGAGTAAATGATGACAGAATTTTATTTTTGGGAGAACTATCCCTTTAATGACTGTAAGGCCGATTATGAATGTAATTTGATACTTACGGCTGATCATGCCGAGTCAGAGACAGTTGCGTTCAGGCGGTGTCCACAAAGTGTTTAATATGCTTCCGTCGTTGAAAAGTCTGTAAGTGTGTTCAGTTCAGTCTTATAATGTTTCAGCTGGCCGTTAAGTGTGTTCCTGACATTAGTAATCATTACTTTGTGTATCTCCTGCTGTCACTCACACAGTCGTACCGAGGACAGTCTCCCTCCGGCTCAATGGGGAACGATAAAGACGGTGAGTCTGAGGGAACACACACATACAAGATAAATATGATCAGAACCTGTTAGTGGTTCTGGATGAGAATACATCTGAAATAAATGTGCATTTATGGTTCTGCCTCAGGTCACACTCATCAGATGGATAAAGTGAACGATGAGCTGCTCATGTTGATCACCGGTAATAAGACGAATCAGCCCGCGAGGAACTTCAAGGTGGTTCGTCAGTCGGCCGTCCCGCTGACCTTCGACTCCAGCCCAGCAGAGGTCTCCACCTGGCTCAACGCCAAGGGCTTCTCCAAACCGTGAGTCAGGCCACAGAAAACAGATCAAGCCTTACAAACTATCAAAAATGTATTTTTGGGGATGTTCAAATTAAATGACCCATCATACCTCTGATCAGCTCTACCAAACTTGGATGTCTTTTCCAGTAATAAACAAACACTGTTAATTTGTTTTGATTGATACTGTGAAGCAGCTTTGATACAATCTGTTTTGTGAAAAGCGCTATATAAATATATTTGACTTGACTTGACTTATGTAAAAAAAAAAGAACATTATGTATTTTTACTGAGAACTCATGAAACCTTCTAAACTATGAAATTGTATTTAAAATATATAAAATAATGTATTTTTACTGAGAACTCATGAAACCTTCTAAACTATGAAATTTTATTTAAAATATATAAAATAATGTATTTTTACTGAGAACTCATGAAACCTTCTAAACTATGAAATTTTATTTAAAATATATAAAATAATGTATTTTTACTGAGAACTCATGAAAACTTCTAAACTATGAAATTTTATTTAAAATATATAAAATAATGTATTTTTACTGAGAACTCATGAAACCTTCTAAACTATGAAATTTTATTTAAAAAATATAAAATAATGTATTTTTACTGAGAACTCATTAAGCTTTCTAAACTATAAAAAATATTAAAATATAATAAAAATATTTTCACAAGAACTCAAGAAGCCTTATATAACAAAGAAAAATGTATTAAATAAAAATAAAATAATTAAGCCTTCTAAACGATAAAAAAAGATTAAAATATAATAAAAATATTTTTTTTACTAAACTCATGGAGCCTTCTAAACTGTAACATTTATTAAAATATTTTTTTTTACTACAAACTCTTTAAGCCTTTTAAACTATAGAAAATGTATTTATAAAAAATGAAAATGTATTTTTACTGAGAACTCTTTAAGCCTTGAAAACTATGAAAAATGTATTAAAATAAAAATAAAAATGATTTTCAATTAACTTATTAAACATAAGTAAAAAATAAATTTTATTTTAATATAGTTTAATAAGTTAATTGAAAATACATTTTATTTTTATTTTAATACATTTTTCATAGTTTTCAAGGCTTAATGAGTTTACATTAAAATAAAATGTATTTTTTACTAATAACTCATTAAGCCTTCTAAACTATGAAAATTGTATTGAAATCAAATCAAATTGATAGTAAACAAAAAAAGTAATACTCAACAAAAAGACCCCATGAAGTGCAACAACAGAAGCTTCTTTCTCTTCGATGACACATTTCCTATTGAAATCAGAAGATGAACCGGGACATATTGAAGGGTTTGTCCCTTTCCCTAATTATAGCCAATGGCCTTTACTATGGAAAAACCTCATGTGACAGCATGAACAGTGGATGCAAGCTTTCCACATGACTTCATCATTCTGTAGAAGGCAGTCTGAGTTCATGAGAACTCAATAAAAGTTGAGGAATAAGACTGTGTGTGTGTGTGTGTGTCAGGACGGTGGAGCGTTTGGGCATCCTGACAGGAGCTCAGCTCTTCTCTCTGAATAAAGATCACCTGAAGGCCGTGTGTGGAGACGAGGGCTCTCGCGTCTACAGCCAGATCACCGTCCAGAAATCACAACTAGAGGTCAGAAACACTGCAACACAATATTAGACTCAGCGCAGTGCATCATGGGAAACCTATAGCATGTGTCTGATTTGTCTTTTCTCTCTCTATCAGAAGAGTCGAGGAGATTCCGAATTGCAGGAAATTATGAGGAAACAGCAAGAGAAAATTGAATCTGGCCCATGAATGCGCTTTCACGGACTGTCAATCAAACTGTCACCTGGCAACAGTGACTGTCAAGCAAACCCACCAATGAACTTAGACGACGTAGATTCTGCCACACCGTCGACCAAACGTCTAATTCAATATATTTTTTAATTTGTATATTTATTGTTGGTGCTTTTTATTATTAGTGTACCGGTATGTACGGAGCTTATCGTAATTTATCCGCATGCATTATCTTGCTGGAAAACACTTGTAAGCTTATAAGACTCTTTATTGCATGAAAATAATGTATAGTTGAATCTCACAAAAACATGAACAGGTCACACCTCAAAAACAAAAGAAATATGTAATTACTTTTTTGGGGTTTATTTTATTTTAGGTCCTGACTTTTTTTTTCTTAGTAATTTTCATTCTCAGTTATTCAGAACTCAAAATCAAAAGAAAAATAAATTAGGAATAAACACCATTAGGACTATTTTTTTTTTCTTTTTTTTTTCATGTTCTTGACATTTTAACTTGAATTTCTTAAGGTAATGCAGATTTTTTTCTCTCATAATTTTCATTGTTATTCACACCTCAAAATTAAAAGAAAATGGTAATTTGGTCATTTAGCATTTTCATGACATTTTAACTTTAATTTCTCAAGTAATGCAGATATATATATATATATATATATATATATATATATTTATTTTTTTTCTTAGTAATTTTCATTCTGTTATTCAGAACTCAAAGTCAAAAGAAAAATAAATTAGGAATAAACACCATTAGGACTATTATTATTTTTTTTATTTTTGCATGTTCTTGACATTTTAACTTGAATTTCTTAAGGTAATCCAGATTTTTTCTCTCATAATTTTCATTGTTATTCACACCTCAAAATTAAAAGAAAATGGTAATTTGGTCATTTAGCATTTTCATGACATTTTTACTCTAGTAATGCAGATATATATATATATATATATATATATATTTTTTTTTTTTTCTCTAGTAATTTTTATTCTGTTATTCAGACCTCAAAATAAAAATAAAAATGAAATTATATTTAAAAAAAAAAACCCATTAGAACCATCTACTTTTTTGGGGTTATTTTGCATTTTCATGTCTTTGACATTTTTGTTTTGCATTTTCATGACATTTTCCTAGTCATTTTTATTCTCAACAATTCATAAAAAAATAAATCAATAAAAAATATAAATCAGCATTAATGAAAAGCAGTACAATACAGTTTAATATAAATATATATTCACATCACAGTAATTCCCAAATGTGTTTTAAACTGATGTGAATTGCAAAACAGTGCAAAATGTCGATGAAATTGGAAGCTTTCTGTTTTGTGGTTAAAAGTGACCCGTACATGTTCTTGGCGGGCTGAGATTCACCCGTGTCTAAAGGAGTGAGTGTTTTCTCGGGGTTTGATGTATGATTGTCTGTCACGCTACACATGTAAATAATGTGATATTGTCATCAAGCATGCTCTGATGCTGATAGTTATGACGAACGAATGAAGCGAGAACAGTAAATCTATCAGATGCATTCATGCGTGTCTTTTCTTCCTCTTGTCAACACTGTGTACTGAGCAAGTGCTTGTAATTTGTATAAATGGCATTTAGAGAGAAGGATAAATCCCAACAGAGAGAAAAACTCAAATACACAGATGAGGTTTATTAATAAGTTTAATCAGATAACAATAGCAGGACCACAAGTACAACCTCTTAGTATTATCCTCTGCTAGCTTGTCCAAATGTTATTTATAAAAACAAATCACTGTATTGTAAAATTAAGAAATAAAGTGACTATTAAAAGACTGAGCCTCAAAAATTACCCTCAAAATATTCAAAAGCATCTAGCAACTATGCAAATCTAAAATGCAGCGATTGTAATCCAGCAATCACAACTTTCACGGTCATTCGTGCACATTCACGTACTTTCAAATACATCCTTTATAAGGAGCGAGACACACATCTTTGATCAGTCTTTTAAAAACACATTCAAAGTGCCACAATTATGCTTCAATATCAAAAATAAGTGCTAAATGTCATTTTAGTGAGCTGATTGACTGGCGGTTTAGTTGATGTCTAGTCTGAGAAATTCTCGCTCTGATTGGTGGATATTTCTTTGCTTCTCGAATGAGGTTTTATTTGTTGAGGTACGCATCCAGCCAGATTTCTCCGGATTTCTCCAAAGACCTGAGAGGAGAAGAATAGTACAGTGAAGCATCTGCCAGTAAATGCACACAAAACACAACACGTCCTCACTCCCCAAGGACCCCTTGCCGTCGCTTTTTAACACACAGGACACGCCATTGCTTTCAATGAGAAATCTTTGGCATCAATACACAGATACAGCCTGGCTAACGCCAGACCCAATTCTCGTTGAGACTTGGGTCTGGGAACCACATGTTCATTTTCTCGTATTTGAGGCGTGGTTTACGAATGCCCGGCGCCGTTTATTGGGTGCTAAGAATGTCTATCAAATGCTCAATTAAAGTGAAAGCACACTTTTGATGGACAAAAATAAATATGATTTCACACAAAAAGTGCCCAAAATGCACAGAATAAGCATGTCTAGTGAGTTTTAACAAGAACTTGAGTAGGCAAATAAAAGAAAATAAAGACTCTAAAATATTTATAGAAGATTTAGGCTAACCGGTAAAAGCTTGTTTTTAATTATTCAGTTTGGGTGAAAGTTGTGTAGGCCTATTATATATATATATATAAACTAAAGTAAACTAGCCAGAAAATATTATATATAAGCGTTCTTTTAGTTTATGTAACACACAGACAGCTATAGGCTAGCACAACCCAAATCAAACCCGAGTGTGTAGTTTATTTGTGTGTGTGGTTTATTTGTGCGTTTTCTTTTTTATCCGCGGAGTTGCAGTCTTGTAAACATATCGAAAGTATGAGTGAAACGAATAGTTTGGAGCCATTTTCTGGGGTGTTTTGTTGTTTAACATTTAACTTATATGCGAATGTTGTACACCACAACATTACAAACTTTCAAGACTATCAATGACCAGCTTCTAAAAACAAATGTATAGTTGTCTTTGTAAAGAATTGCTCGCTTATATAGTAGCTTTGGAGCCGCTGCTGTGACAATGTACAAACGCTTCCAGTGTGAATACTCTCGCGCGATGTAGAGACGATGTAGTTACTACTCAAGTGCCGCTCACGCTTGCGGTGTGAAACGTCCAGGCTGCATCGAAAGGTAACTTCGCGTCTGCTGCCATGTTGGATCCATAAGTATAAACAAACTGCTTCGGTGTGTCGCATAGACGTCGTCATCGTCTTGCTGCTCCCTCCCCGTTCTGTGATTGGTTCCCTAAATGAGGCGAAAATCTGGACCAATGTATCCATACTGCCTTTCAGCGTGAATAAAATCGCGCTGCGGGAAGGCAGCATGGGGAAACCCAGACTAACACAGATACACATTTACAAACAAGTCTCGCCCTACACTTTTTCGTTATATATTGTTTTACTCAGAAAACGTCATACAACATGTTCAATTGGTTGTGAATGTCAACCAAGAGATGTTCATGTGTGTGTGATACCTGACGACGTCCGCAAAGGCCCCGTGCAAGGTCTTCTCTTGGTACTTGACTCCGTATTTGGCACATAACTCTCGAACGTGTGGGGCGGCGCGCCAGTAGTTGTGCCGAGGCATTGTGGGGAAGAGACTGGGACAAGAACAAACCGCAGTTATGAAATGCAGGATACACTGATAGATGAACATATCTGGCACAGAAAGTGAGTGTGCTTTGGTTTTCTTACTGGTGCTCGATCTGAAAGTTGAGGTGTCCGCTGAACCAGTCGTTGAAGGAGGATTGCTCAATGTTGCAGGTTGCGACCAGCTAAATGAGAGAAACGTGAACGTTGACATGCTAGAATGACTAGTTTGTAAATCCAGTGAGGCTGTGATGGGTCAGGATGTGCAGTACCTGCATGCTGAGCCAGTCCTGGTGTTTCTCATAGTCGATGTTCATGGGGATGTGGCTCATCTGGGTCACCCACACAAACCAGTGACTCTCCAGGAACCTGCGGCACACATTCATACCCACATCATGTGACTTTTGACTTATGTCACAGGGGGTCTGCCAAACATTGTTTGGTCTCAAACTCATTTTTGGGAAAACATTGTTACAAAAATAAAATATTAATTTAATGTCACTCAAAGTATAAGCTAAAAGTCACATAAATGTCTCATTGCTTTAAAATGTATGAAGTACAATTCTTTGTGCATCAATAATCACTGATTTAATGGTTTGTAAGCATCATAAAGTATGTAAATTCAATCTTTGATACCAGAAATATAATGTGGCAATTAGTGATGCACCGAAAATGTTGAAAAGCTGACCGAAATGTCATTTATTTAGCGCGTTTTTTGACGGTGTCATTGTCTATTTTTGTGCACAAAACATGCATAATCTACAACAGGTGTGTGTATGCTAGTGCAGGATTAACAATAGTGTTTTTTTAAATCAATCTTTTATTTTGATGAAGATCTTTAAATCTAAGCTGTATTCAGTTGATGTGTGTTTTAGCGTTTCAACCGCGGAAAGGCGTCCATTAAACAGCAAACTTGCAAACGATACGTAACATTATATTTACCTCAGGAAAGCCATTCAATGTCTATACTCGTTAACATATTCAATTATGAAGACAAAATGTTAAGTAAAACTATAAAGAATGTGTTTGAATAAATCTGTCATGAAAATGAGTTATTACAGCCACTGTGTAAAATGTTTATATTGCAACAATGAATTGGAGTAGACGCAAAAGGCTGATTTAAAAAAACAAACAAAAAAAACCTTTAGGTGAAATTTGAATGTTTATATACATATTTTTTATCCATTTCACTTTCTTTAATATTTCAATAGTAGTCATTCATCTAGCAGATCTTACTGAGTAAATCATAGAGAAAAATGTTGTATGATTTTTAACATGATATTTTGAAAAATGAACTAAAATGAACTACAGGAAAATGGATTTAAATAAAAATATGATAAAAAAAAAATGTATACACATTCACACCTTTTATTTTACATTGATATAAATTTAGCCTAACATCTTTCTGTTGCTTATGTTTGTTCTCTCTCAAGATTGTTCTGGCAGGTTGAACAAAAGAATATAATGTAGGAAAAGAAACTCCACAGAAAACAACTCAAATGCAAATCCTTATTTTTGTTAAGTGAAAGAAAAGCATGGTACTAGATGGTACATGTGCAAAAAACATGTCTTTTGGTAAGTGTGTGTATTTGTAAGGGTGCTTCTCATCCATTGAAAAGGCACTCGGCACAACAACTATTAAAATCTACAAAGACATGTTTAAAGCATAAGTAGTAGATAAAATGTTTCGTACCTCACGAAATTAAACAGAATCACGGACCAAAACACACCGTAGAACTGCGTGAAACACAGGAAGTATCGAACGTAGTAGCTTATACACCACGCAAGGTCCTAAAAAGATAAGACGAGAGGAGATAAGATAAGGACAGAGAAAGTGCTTATAAAAGCACATCCAGCTGCACTAACATAGCAAGAGTCAAAGGGATCATGGTAACCTACCACCCAAAGGCCATGTGTGATCATATTGTGGAAGATCTGGAACTGGAAATACACTGGAATGAGCAGAGGAGGTCCAACTGAGGAAGAGTGACATCTCATTAGGATCCTTTACGATCTAAATGATGATATAATCCTGCACACATTCCTGGGGAGCTTCTGCCCAGACGGCCACTGTGGCATAAACTCACTTACTGAAGAAGAAGTACTTGTGCTGATGGTTGTAAGGCAGATGCTTAATCTTCTTAACGCCGTACTGTAGTAAAGACAGACAGAAAGAGTCAAACCAGAGTCAATCTAGTGTTTTTTAATGTGTGTTTCCTGAGGAGAGTGTGTTTGTACCTCCACAGGCTGCACTTTTCCAACCACAAACGCATTGAGCATGTTGACGTCCGGGTCCTTTTTGAACACGTTCGGTTTAGCATGATGCTGGAAGTGGCGATGGTTCCACCAACCCGCAGATGCTCCCTGAAGACGGGCACAAAAACCTCATGTACACAGGCCAATACAACATGCTAACATGCTCAAACAGAACCAATTCGGAGGCTACTTTCACAGAAATGCAAACAGCACTTCTCATGCGCAAGTACATGGCACTGTAGAGGAGTTTGATCTTAGCATGTTGCTAAGCTAATGATATTTGACACTCTAATAAGTAGCATAAATAGTATACAAATACAGAGCACAAACAAATATTGGGTAAAATAGCTTATTTTTAATTAGACTGCATGTTTTGGTATTGTGTGAATTATATTGATCTTAGAATCTCTCAAATTTATAAGCTTCATCCTCCATCTTGGATGGATTTTATTCAGTGAATTTTGACTGTGAATTCAGTCAGTTTTCCAAGGCCGGATATCAGCCACTACTGTATACATGCTGGACGAAAAAAAATGGTCATTGTATGATTTCAGTCAGACTAAAGCATTTATTCCCAAATGAAATCACACTTTTAAAGTTGTAAATGCGTGTACAATGTGTAAATGTCATGAAGGAACTAACCCTCAGTTTTATTTAAATACCCCAGTAAGACTTTTTAAACATGGAATTTAATCATTTGGATTTGTAAAGAATTTTTAAAAATCATTTTTATCATTGAATTATGTGGTATATGTTATTTATAATGTGTATCTACTGTAGATGCCTGTGTTACTGAGTCCAAGATAAATTTCCCAAATATGGGACAATAGAGTGTATACTCAATTCAAATGGTCTACAGCTAAGCTAACGAACTGTATTAGTTAGTGGAAGAACCGTTCCATATTTATGGTTATTAATAGATGAAATGTTTTCGAGAACATGTTGGTACCTTCAGGTGTCCGATGACAAATTTGTGCACGAAGTGATTCCATCGAGAGGTTTTAAACACGGACAGATGACCGAAGTCGTGCTGCAACCATCCAGCCTGCGACTACACACACATTCAGAAACAAAGCAAATAAAAACATGAACGAGTGCTGAAAAACAAAAACAAGCAGGTCTTCGCAGGTTTAAGATGGACGGAGTATTTATATAGTTCCCAATTATGCCATTTACTAAGAAAACTGGTGTGTAAAGCTCGTTTTCCAGCTTGTGAACATCCAAAACACAACATACAGGTGAAACTCGAAAAATTAGAATATCGTGCAAAAGTTCATTTATTTCAGTAATTCAACTCTAAAGATGAAACTAATATATTATATAGACTCATAACATGCAAAGTGAGATATTTCAAGCCTTTATTTGTTATAATTTTGATGATTATGGCTTACAGCTTATGAAAACCCCAAATTCAAAATTAGAATATTGTGAAAAGGTTTTCATAAGCTGTAAGCCATAATCATCAAAATTATAACAAATAAAGGCTTGAAATATCTCACTTTGCATGTTAGGAGTCTATATAATATATTAGTTTCATCTTTAGAGTTGAATTACTGAAATAAATGAACTTTTGCACGATATTCTAATTTTTCGAGTTTCACCTGTGTTTTATACACCCCTGCTGCATTTTTAACATGGTTTAAAGACCGTCATAACCGTGTCAGTCGTACCTGTGCAGTCCCCAGTAAAACAGCGACGATGGCCGTGTTGATCCAGCCGGTTCCCAGGTACCACACCATCATCAGAGCGATGGCCTCCAGGAGCAGGATGTGACTCAGATGTAAGATGAAGAACAGCGGCTGGGTTTTGAAACACCCCTCAGCCTCCAGACGCTCACGAAGGGCTCGGAAGTCCTCCACAAGAGCGGCCTGACAGAGAAAACACAATCCAATGCAAAAACACTCAATGGGTCTCATTCATGAAACACGAGCAGAACGAATTTTTGTGTAAATCGTGTGTAAAGTGGTTCTGGCGTAAATTTTCCGATTCATTGAAATGTTGGTATTTTCCAAATGTTAGTTGGTACGAAGGAAATCTCCACCTGCTCCCAGCCACGCGTAAATAGTGCGTTTAACATCCGAACGTTTTGCTCATTAATAACTAAGGCTGCATTTTAATTCACCTTAATCGGGTACATATTTACACAGCATTTTGAAAAAAATATTATACATAGTAATTACATACGGTTTTTCTTTTTACTTCTGGGACTGTTTGATTAACAGATGAAACTCCAGTAACTGCATCTGTAATGGACCGATACTCCACTATGTATCCTACGCTTGAAAGTAAAATGTGGTGTTTTGAATGAACTTCTGATAATAAAACTTCGATTTCTGCATCTGAGAAATTTTTCTTTTTCATTCGCTTTTGAGAAGACATGTTGAAATCCTTCGTTTGGTGTCATAATATGATGCCCATATATAGTTGTCAGTCGAATTTAATGGGCGGGATTTATGGTAATTGAGAATGAGCGTGCACGCGCGTCCCATTTACGACTGATTGGAATTCATTAACACACACACACATTTCACTATCACATCTGACGTTTATGAAGTATTTGTGAATCAGGAGAAGAGTTTTCGGGAAGGTCTCTTTATGCGCAAATCACTCTCATATTTACTCGTATATTTACGAATGTTTCATGAATGAGACCCTTTGTCCATAAAGATGACTCAGAAGAGGAGTGACAATTGTCTTTGGTCACGGTGTAATCTTAGTGCCGCATTGCTGTTTGTTATTTGGGAAGTGGAGTTTGAGTTTGACTGATAGTCCTTCACTGGAATCAAACACATTGTGTAGTTGGGATGTGCCCGAAGCCCAATTCTGAATTCAGAAAGGCACGGAAAACGAATAACGCATTCTACGGAGGCCCTAAAGGGACATGGTTATGCTTGCTGTGGTATTCAGTTACATTAAAGTCCGTCAGATTTGACTTCTCACATGAAGCGAGTGAGGAGAGATGACTGACAGGACGATGTCGGAGGATTTGGTGCGCAACAGATCCTGAGCATCGTTGACAAATATGTTAACTTGTAAAATGTGTGGTCAGTACTGCCGCTCCATATACACGGACGGAGTACGCGTGATTGCAAATTTGAAAGTTAAAAGTGAGTGTGCATTTAAAAGCGATTTCAATACCCCGCATATTGATAGCATAGCGGCTCCATGATCTCCACAAATTGTATACAATATAATTATCGTACTACATAATTGCAAGAGAATGCAAAATCATTGAAATATACAGTATTTATCCCTCCCATCTCATATTTTTGTTCCTCTAGTCTAGGGGCTTCGTAGTGTGAGTCTTTTCGGGAAACATCCATATTGTGTAGCACGTTCAGTATTGAATTGAGAATGCCTTTTAACTCTTTCCCTGACAGCGTTTTTCAGAAAAGTTGCCTGTCAAAGCCAATATTTTTGATTGTTTTTACAAAAGTCCAAAATGTTTTGTTGTATGAATATCTGAACATGCAATATATCAAAAGAAAGAACAGAGCCTCTGCATTAAAAAAACAAAAAAAAACTTGTTTTATTTAAAAAAAAAATTTGAACAAAAAGCTGAGAAATTACAGTCCTAGAGCTCGTCCTGGACATTTCTTTCAGTATCATTAGGCAGTTTTGATTTATATGCGGTTTAATGTTGACAATCGTGTTATTGTGTGTGTGTCAGCAATGCTTCTATCCATAGATAGTATAAGAAGTGGACAGAGCTATCTCATTGGAACTCAGGTGAGTCAGTTGAAGCCCATTTTTAGCGATTTTTGAGCACTTCCGTTCCTGACGCGCAGACTCAGACCGACTCAAACTAAGCTTGGTGACGTGAGCAACCTGTCTGACAGACGTTACTCTTCTAGTAGCTGTGCGTGAAAATTGCCAACGTTAATCTTGCAGAGACGGGGAACTTGAGCAAAGAGTGCTTTGGCGTGAGTGAGCAGGAGTAAGTATTCCGTTGCTTTTATGGACTCATTATCTATGGGCTTCTCCCTTGACGGGACGTCCCCCCGATCACCTGCGAGCTTCTCCTGCTGTCTGTACGGTCATTTCTGTACAGCGCGACAGAGAGTCGAGTGGTTATGACGCAATCGTTAGCCTATTTTTACTAAAACTGTTTCTACGGGGCCATAATGTAACATAGAAGGTAATGGAGCCCTTTATACATTGTTGTGTTTCTTTAGAAATAAATAATGGACAAATGGAGTCTTTAAACGCCTCAGATGTAAAGTTATTCGCTGTCAAAGTGACGCCAAAATGAATGGGAGTCAATGGAAATGCTAACGCAAGTGAAGTTCTGCTACAAGATGGCGGCACCCGGCCGGCTTCAACTTCCGGTCGATGGATTACCCCCTTGATTCTATCACTTGTTTCTGCTTCTTCTTCGCCTGTGTTTTGATCAGGAGATTCAGTACTCTTTCAGAAGATGTGTGATAGCGCCCCCTACCGTATAACAGTGAAAACACGGCAAGCTGGAAAGATTCCGTCAATGGCAGAAATTTTTCAATTTGAACTGAGGTAGGAAACAGGACGTAGAATTTGAATTAAAGGAAGTTGAATTAAAATGCAATGAAAATTTGAATGACTGTAACACTGAGCAAATGCTGTTATCTAAGGAGACTTACAAATGTGGAAAATCACAAGCAATATGTCGTTTAACTGCAAAAACTATTTTAAGAAAAGGGAAGTTCATACTTATAAAGATCGTTTGACAGTCTGGTTTTAAAGTGTAAAAAAAAAAGCTATTAATGTCTTAAGTTTTTTAAGTCTCAGGACTTGATGGTAACTTTTCTCAGAAAAGTTTAGATTCTCATCTGCGGTTATGCGTGTTGCAGTATCGTCGTTATATTTAGCTAATATAACATGAAATATAGCCAATATCACCTTCTCACACGTTTATTTTTTAGCATTGTTGGGAGGAGTCAAATTTACATATGTGGTTTCAACTACCAATGCATTTACACTTGTCAGGTTCGTCTGGATTGCGTCTCAGACCTCCTCCTGATGTGGTTTGAGCGATCGGATTGAAATCCTTCTCACAAGCATTTACACCTGGTCTTTTCACGATCAGAAAGCTATCCGATCACAGAAAACGCATGAAGTGGCCAGGTGTTAGCAGCCCCTAGAAGGCGCGTTTGTGTGGATTACGTGATTATTATTATCTCAAAAATGTTTTCTGTTAAAAAAAAATGTTTAATCGCACACGCCACCTAAATACATTTTACAGTTGGCACACATCTATTTTTAGTCGCAAATGCGAGTGAAATGCTCGCACTGTCGAGCCCTGAGTCTTACAGGAAGACAGATGCATTTATTTCCCAGAATGCAATGACCTGATACAGTTCTTTGAATTGTAATTCAGTAAATTCCACTTCTTGAATTTCATTTGAACTTGACTTTTCAACTTTAGATTTGGCACACCTGAAGTTCTTAATTATTATTATTAACTGGTCTGGCCATGTACATTTTCTCACTTTATTTGTATCTCTTACTAGTAATTCATCATAAATATTAATATGCAAAACCCAGATATATTACGGAAATTCATATTCTAAGTGACTGAGGTGTCAAGGCAATATTTTACACCGAAAGCTCACAGGTTGTATTCATCTTTTCTGTGTAGGTTAGTTTGAATCTTTAGTTAAGTGTCTATACTCACATTTTTCTGCCGGTCTAGACTGGGTTCAGATGCTTCAAGCTCCCCGATTAACAGCGGCTTCATGTATTTTCTCACCAGCGGAAGGTCTGGATGAAATGCAGTAAACGCCTCCTATCACATCAGATAAAACATATTCAACAATCTCTATTTGAAGCTTATCTGAAACAATTAAAACATCACAAGAACAAATAAACGCTTGAAGATTGTTTACTGAAACTCTTTGGCTGGGTCTTAAAATTGAATGAGATTCCTACATAGACAGCATTATGTGGCATTAAACACATGCTTGAAATGCTGTCTAGTTAGGCAATCATTGTTTTGTAGTAATCCAGAATTTTTGCAGTTCCTTGTTCGTGAACTGGTCTGAATGAACAACATAATGGGAAGACCAATTAAAAAGTAAGTAAGTTGCAACTCAGCAACTTAAATTGCTGTTAGAAAACCCTGAAATGGCGTGAAGCATAGTGAGCAATCAGCTTGGGGAAAGTTACATCTTCATGTCTGTAGCTGGGTTTCTATCCAAACGCAAAGCGAATCTTTTCTAAGTTCCCCAAAAAACAAATGTGAATTAGGTGCGTTTCCATCAAGTTGCGGATGACGGTGGTATTCGTAACCTCAGAATTTAGTCGGCAAATGCGTTTCCATTCCTCATTATTCGCATTAACTCTTTTTCACACAAGTCAAAAACCACCTCAAGTGAGGGTAAAAACTGTTTATGCGAATGAAGGGATTCCCCCCCCCCCCCCCCCCGAAATTTGCCATTTCCATCACTCGTTTCTGGTGCGATACTTCTAAATGCGCTTAAAAACAGGGTGATGGAAACATAGCAAGTGACCGGTGTTTACCGAGCTGTAATGACTGACGAATGATACCAAAATAAGTTGACTATTAAAAAGAACAGCTAAACATCAGTTTGAATGTAAAATTTATTGTTTAAATTTCGTTACTGCCTTTGGTTGTTATTTTTGGAATAGATGTAAAAATGCTTTAAAAAACGAAATTGATGAGATTTATTCTTGGTTTTAATAAATAGAGGATTAATTACATAGTTAATGTTAAAATACAAAATAGAATTGTTTAGCCAGGAAAATTTGACAACATTAAGTTAACTGGAATATATATATAAATACATACAGTGCTTAGCATAAGTGAACACACCCATGCTAAAGTTGACTAAAAAGAGGAATAAAAAAAATCATCTTTTGGAAATTGATCTTAAAATCCAACCTTTAAGGACACCAATTTTCTTTATGAATTATGTATCGTAAATAAATAAATAAACAACCAAAAAAATCACCATACCTAGAGATTGGCATGGTTTTTATTTCAGTTAGCCTAATAGCTGGTTTGATTTGCATTGAGAGCTGATCTTAATTATTAAAATTATTTTAATTGCAAAGGCCAAGGGAACTTTATCAGGATGCATAGTGTCCTGGATCCATGAAATAACTGGCCTTTAAAAATCTAAATCTGCCAGCCTCTATGGGAATTTAACATAGGGGTGTCCTGACTTACGCCCCCCTGTATTTTAAGGAAGAACATTTATTTATTTACGATACATAATTCATTCACAAAGAAAATTGGTGTCCTTAAAGGTTGGATTTTTCCTCATTTTTTTAAATTAAGGCATTAAGATAAATTTCAAAAAGATGATTTTTTATTCTTCTTTTTAGTCAACTTTAGCATGGGTGTGTTCACTTATGCTAAGCACTGTATATAGGCTATATAAATACATTTATGTCAGCCTTACAATACAACCTTCTATATAAAACAATAGTGGATTTAACATCAAAATGTAACGCTAAAATATATGTTTTTGATGTATATGTCTATATATATATATACTATAAGGACTTTGCCTCGTCATTTCAGAACACCACTGCACGTCAATGGTGCCTAGGTAGGTAGCTCACTAGGTTGAGACACAGCCATTGTTTTTTTTTTTTATAAATCTGGTGTATATAAGAGTTCTTCCATGTGTTTAAATGTAAACATGTTCATGTTGAGTGTTTTACCGTCGCATCTTCTCCAGCATAGTGTCCGAGGATCCTCACTCCTCCGGGGTGTCTCTTCACCCACTGGCTCACATTATAAACCTTCCTTTCAACCACGATCCACTGATCTCCAAACTTGGTGTGTTTCTGCACCTCCTCCCAGGTGTAAGTGCTGAACCTCCCATTGGTCCCGGTGATCCGGTCCGTCTGCTGTCCTCCGCCGCCCATCGCTGATCAAACTCTGACTGCTTACTGTGCACTGTAACACCAAGCACCTTAACCAAAAAGAACAGTTTAATATGAACATTTCTGCTGGTGCTCCGTCTAAAAACAGTTCGACTGACTTGACAAAACATGCAACAATGCCATTTAATGTTCACTTCTGCTCAATTTAATGCAAAAAATCCACACTGTACAATTTTAGTCAGGTCTACATTGTTGCAGAAACTGAAAAGCTGTCTAGAATAGGCAGCTCACTGGGTTATGAGACACAGCCCATTGTTCATGACCATTCGATATCCACACTGTAAAATGTTTTATCAGGCAGTGTTACTACATAATTAATTACTGTAATTTAATTGCTTTTCCCTTTAAAAAGTAAAATAAGGGATTACTAAATTTGTTAAGCAATTTAATTACCGTTACTTTGATGCAAATGCATTAAATACTGTATATACTATAGAGCAATTCTATATAAAACAATATTGGATTTAACATCAAAATGTAATGTTAAAATATATGTTTTTGATGTAATCATCTTCCTTTAAACATATTGGTCAGTCCAAGAATAATTTAAGCAACCGAATGAGACAATGAATGCTCACATAATCTCATTATTATGCATAATACATCCGAAGGGTCGTGCAGAAATACACGTCACATAGCAAAAGCAATTTTGGATTACTTCCTTATTTTGCGTTCGTCGCTTTTTTTTCTCTCTCTTTTTTTTTTTGTTACCACTTTGCATGACAAAGTAACATGCAAAAAAAAAAAAAAAAAAAAAAAAGCAGGAATGAAAGCACTACAAAAAAAACCCCAAACAACTCTAGATTCTTCAGAACCGCCAACTAGGACATTACAAATGAATAACCCGTTAAATATCACGCTGAACGCTGCACAAAATCATCCTTTCTCTTCAAATAAATGGCATTGATGAACTAGCGGTGTCAATTCATGAGCATCCGTTATTATATAACATGAGCAGAAAGAAAAGAAAAAGTACACCGAGTTTAAACTTTTAATAATTTACTCACCTTCTCAGCAGGCACTTGGATCACACACTCATTTAGTCTGTGTGTGAACGAGAAAGAGAAGCATCACTTTTTCATCACTTGTACTTCTGCTGAATTCCGAACAGATCATTCGAGCGCCAGCGGCCAATCAGCGCGCAGACTCAGCGCCAGTCTCGCGGAGCATCAGCCAATAGGAGGAGAGAGAGAACTTTGGAAGGGTGGGGAGAGCCTGGAGATAAAGAAGAGTTACTCAGGTTCGAGTCCCACATCGGCAAAGTGCAGTCATGCTGTGACAATGCCAGAGACTTTAACACACATATAATGTAAAAGTTCTGCATTAAAAACATGTTAATTGTTTATAAGTTACTTAGCTTAACAATAACAATGTAAAAAAGCAAATACCTCATCAAATAATGTGTAATACAGTGACATAATTTGCGCTGAACAAGATAAAACATATTGCATTTTACTTTAAAATACTGTAAAAAAAAGAAAAAAGACAGGCTACTGGCTACATTATGTATATTCTGCTATAGCCTATTAATAAAAGACCTGTTATAGGGTTTTGTCTGTGTGGATAACGCTTTGTCTATTTTTAATAGCAATAACTCATGAGGAGTTTTGATGAACTTTAAATCATTTCAAATTAAAGCATCATGATTGTCATGACTGTATTAGTTAATTATGAATACAGTTCTAAAATAATATATACAGTCACCAAAATGCCCTCTAATGCCCCAAACCTACTACTGCTGTCAGTTGTTGCAATATGAATTCTCAATGCATATTCAGTACATTTCCAGCATGTTACATGTTAAGACTCCTTTAGTTTATTTGACTAAATAGGCACAGATTGGTGACTGATCTGACTGTTAAAACATTTCAAATGAGAGAAAAAAAAAGAAGAACTTTGGACTTTTCCACGCAAAGAAAACACCACAGACTTCTTCTGAACCTGCGTTTATAGAGCTGCATTTGACCATCCTTCATTTCTATCATGGCTTTATTAACATCTATGAAAAGATTCTTCGTGGTCAAGCATTTATTCTCTGATAATGCTCATGATAAAATAAGATAATTAGATGCTCATAAATGCTCAATTAAATGCATACTCATAAAAGGACATTTTGCAGCTCCATTACGTTCTCTTTAATTCACAATTTCTTTCACTAAATTTTGGCAGACCTTAACAAAATTATAAAGAAAAATCTCTATATACCAGTAAAAAAATATTTTAAGTAGTTTAGGGTATCTTTACATTTAAATATTCCCAATCCATTCAATAAACATATAGGCCTAATGTATACCAGATGCAGGCGATACATGATGTCATCTTGACCTGAAAGGTTCACTGTAAAAAATTCACCTGTATATTTACAGTAAAGAACTGGCAGCTGTTGTTCCAGCGCTTTACCGTAATTTTACAGTTTCAACAATGCAGTAATTTCACAGTAAAGTACTGGCAGCTGTGGTTCCAGCACTTTACCGTAATTTTACAGTTTCAACAATGCTGTAATTTCACAGTAAAGTACTGGCAGCTGTGGTTCCAGCACTTTACCGTAATTTTACAGTTTCAACAATGCAGTAATTTCACAGTAAAGTACTGGCAGCTGTGGTTCCAGCGCTTTACCGTAATTTTACAGTTTCAACAATGCTGTAATTTCACAGTAAAGTACTGGCAGCTGTGGTTCCAGCGCATTACCGTAATTTTACAGTTTCAACAATGCTGTAATTTCACAGTAAAGTACTGGCAGCTGTGGTTCCAGCGCTTTACCGTAATTTTACGATTTCAACAATGCAGTAATTTCACAGTAAAGTACTGGCAGCTGTGGTTCCAGCCCTTTACCGTAATTTTACAGTTTCAACAATGCTGTAATTTCACAGTAAAGTACTGGCAGCTGTGGTTCCAGCGCTTTACCGTAATTTTACAGTTTCAACAATGCTGTAATTTCACAGTAAAGTACTGGCAGCTGTGGTTCCAGCCCTTTACCGTAATTTTACAGTTTTTAATTTTACGGCTGTGCTGTAATTTCACAAAGTCAAAAATAGTCACTCAATGGAAAAAAAAGGACAAAATAGATTATGGTACAGTACATTGTTTGCAATTTATTTAAAAGAGGTAACAGGTTTTAACAATACCGGTACGTTAACAGTATTTAAGGAAAAAAAGTCACAGAAAATACATTTTAAAATTCAATGAGAGGAACCAGTAGGCAAAAACAAAAACCTTACAAAGAGGCAAAAAATACCCAGAACAAACAAAGAATGTGCTCAAATATGCCAAAACCTTTGGCCTACATCATGGTTGTCCGGGCAGGACACATTATAAACCTTATAAATTTGGATTATGCATTTTAATTAGATGACACACCTGTAGTAATCCTAATCCCCGACAGCAACTTAGTGTCGGCCCAGATCCAGCCCACATCTGGTACATGTGGATTCCACACGTACAGTACCAGATGTGGGCCGGATCTGGGCCGACACTATGTCACTGTCTCTCGATTAAGGACTTCTTTCTAATTTCTAGAACGTGGTTTAGACATTGTTGTTCCTAAATGCAATCATGCAGAAAACAGTTGTAATGGCTGGCCTTCATTCATAAAGTTATGGAGACATTTGATCCTTGCTTTTAGGACGTGTTTATCCACTTCAAACATTAAATACTGAATCAAACGTTTTAATTAGTTTACATGAAAGTGTCTTGGAGAAGCAAAACACTATGGCAAGCCGTTTTAACTTTTATTTTTTTCCAGGATATGAATACTTGATATCAACAATTCAATTTTCACTAGTTAAAATTATAATTATTGATATCAGGAATAATATTTCTAGTTGAAATTCCAATTTCACATCTCACAAATACAATTCTTACTAGTAAAAACCTTTATTTTTGATATCAAGAATTAAATTGTCACTAGTTGAAATGTCTATTCTTGATATCAACCATTGAATTGCTACTAGTAACAATGTTCATTTTTGATATCAATAATTCAATTTTCACTAGTGACAATGTTAATTTCTGATATCATGAATGTGATTGTTACTAGTAAGAAAGCCATTTTAGATATCTGAAATAATATTGATATCAGAAATACATTTTCAGATATCAAAAATGAACATTTTTACTAGTAGCAATTCAGTTGTTAATATCAAGAATAGACATTTAGACTGGTGATAATTTAATTATTGATATCAGGAATTCGCATTTTTACTAGTAACAATGTAATTATTGATATCAAAAATTATATTTCTACTAGTAAGAAATCAATTCTTGATATCAACAATTGATTTTGAATGGCAGTCTATGGTGAGATTTCACTAGTGAAAATACAATTGTTGATATCAAGAATTGAATTGTTGATATCAAAAATGTAATTGTTGATATAAAAAAATTTAATTGTTGATATCAAAAATGTAATTGTTGATATCAACAATTCATATCCTGGAAATGAATAAAAGTTAAAACGGCTTGCCATAGTGAAACGGCTTCTCGAACAAGAACAAATGTAAGGCGGGACTTGATTTTGTCCATTGGGAATTGATTGGATGGTTTGATGGTTGTGGTTTGCTATTGGTCAGATTCATTTGAGTGACAGTTTGTCCCGCATTCGTGCCAGTAAACACTTCATCATCAGAGAAGAGATGAAGAGGAAGCTTAAGTTAGGCCATGAGGACACATGAATTAAAATAATAATAATGATGTGCACAGATAAATCATTTAGAATAAATACAATATTCCATAAAAACACAAGAACTGTCCGTTTTGATTTCGGGACTGTAATGATGACAAAAATTGACCATTTCATAACTGAATAATTGAAAATATATGGGTGTGCAAAATGTGCATTAATTAGAAAAGGATTTAAGAAAATTCAAATGAGGCTTAAAGCCTCTCACGCATTATAAATCAAAATAATGACTGATCTATACCAGATGAATACCAACCCTCACCCTCAGGTTCACAGGGTCTATGGCATGAAGTGGCCACCAGGGGGTTGTGCTGCTCTGACACCGTGGAACATCAAGGCTGAACTTTGATGCATTACATCAACACTTCAGCAGAAAAACACCTATATAGGGCATAGAGTGATCATTCAGACACTTATCAGTGTGTGCAACACCACAAATAATAAGTTGAAGACGTTATACTCTATAAATGTACTCTGCACTAATAGGAATTTTGGTGAGACTTCATAATAACTTAATCAATAAGCCAATAACATTATGTAATGCTTTACAGATCAATAGTTCATAGTATAGTAGCCTATATCCAATTTTGCCTATGTATGACATGAACAGTACAAGCCGGTCTATGGACTTCATTCAAATATCCTGTAGTTTTGAATGTTCATTTCAGAGAAGAACAGCTGAGAGTGAATCATCTCACTAAAATTAGCAGTTTGTTCAGCTTAGTTCTGTCCTCACTGTGATTTCTTTCTTTCTTTATTTAATTTTGTGAAGATATTATGCAATTATGCACGTCCTCAGGAGCACAGAAATGTTTTTCGGTTGATTTGCTGACACCAACAGTTTTTTTAAATTACACTAGTTTTCCTTTCTCTCCACGGAGGATTTTCTTTGACTTTTATTTGTTTTACTTCCAATCATTCTAATATATTTCCTTAATAGCCTACTTATGCTTTTACATTTTTTCTTTTTTTTTTAATTCAAATTTAATTTATGCTTACATGTACGTAACATAGGTAAGATATTTATAAATATGTATTTTAATATTTTTATTAATATTTTAAATATTAATGCAGGCTAGTTAGTTTAAACCTTTCAAAAATTTATAACAAAAAAATTCCAATCACGTTTTATTTTACAATAAATATACGAATGTTCAATATAGGCTATTAATAAATGTATTTAATAAATATTTTATACATTTAAAAAATATATTTAATAAATACGTTTCTCTATTAATGCAGGCTAGTTAGTTTAGTTAGTTTAAACCTTTCAATAATTTATAATAAAAAAATTCCAATCACGTTTTATTTTACAATAAATATACGTATGTTTAATATAGGCTATTAATAAATGTATTTAATAAATATTATATACATTTAAAAAAAAATATTTAATAAATACGTTTCTCTATTAATGCAGGCTAGTTAGTTTAGTTAGTTTTAAATCTTTCAATAAGTTATAATAAAAAAAATTCCAATCACGTTTTATTTTACAATAAATATACGAATGTTTAATATAGGCTATTAATAAATGTATTTAATAAATATTTTATACATTTAAAAAATATATTTAATAAATACGTTTCTGTATTGCATAACGTGAACTTGGAAGAGAGGAATTTGACCGTCTCTCTGTCCCCCCCGGAACACGTGACAGTCGTGTGTAACTCGCATGTCCCTGTTTTGGTTGCTAGGGGAGAGAGAGACGGTTCATGGCAACGCTTTACGTTGAGCTCAACACACACAGACACACACACACAGAGAGAGAGAGAGAGAGAGAGAGAGAGAGAGAGAGAGAGAGAGAGGAAGAAACGCGAGACGGCTTTTGATCGTTGGATAGAAATAGGCTACAGAAATCGAGTCTAGCGCTTCTGGAAACTTTAATCATCTTGACATCTCCCAGAGGATTTTTGTCTGATTTAGGACCACGCAAACCGGAGATACAGTTGGACATCATCGGTTCGGTTCACATTGCCGCCGGCCAGGTCACATCAGCGAGTGAACGAGACCGGGATCCACAGACCGGGCGGCCGGGACAAGAGCTGCGTGTGTCGGCAGAGAGAAGCTCAGCATCAGCCTTCACACAATCAAAACTGACAGACTGAAATTGAAAGTTTGTGACTGTAATGTGAGTCATTTAATGCTTTTAACAAACAATATATTTTAAAATAAAAAAATAAATGAACAATTAACTATGAAAACGGGACGTAATATTGGCAGCTACTTTGACACTCTATAAACTTTGAGTTCACATTACAGAGACAAAATTAAGCTTTATTTCTCTCAAAGTTATACTTATTTTTTACAACTACTACTACTACTACTACTACTACTACTACTATTACTATCATAATCTGTTTTATAGCATGTAGCCTAATTATAAAATATTTGAAGCAATCCACACACACACACACACACGCACACACACTCAGAATGCCTCCTTGCTGGTGTCACTGCCGTGTTTGCTGACGTTGGAGCTCATTGTACAGGGACTGAGGGGAAGCCGCCTGTAGTCAGAGCACCATGTGTCGCTGTGCTGGCTCTGTCACTGCCGGGTCAATCCTACTGAGTGAAACTGACACGGGGAGGGGGGGCCAGCCCCACAGACCGCCTCACCCTCTTACCCCGTCCTGAAACACACTCTCACCACCACACACACGGACAAACGCCGGGCTAGCCGGCTGAGGGTATGGGCAACTCGTCCCGAAAAGAGGCCGAGGACGAAGGAGGAGAGGAAAAGGAGAAGAAGGTTAAAGAGAATGGAGATGAAGAAGAGGAGGAGGAGGAGGAGGAAGAAGAAGAGGAGGTCGTGGAGGACGAGGAGCTGCCTCTCGGAGTCGACGAGCTCTTGGCGAGCGGAGATCCCGTTTTGGACTTGAGCTACTACAAGTTTCGTCGACTTCCTCGTCAAGTCCTGGATCTGGAGTACCTGGAGAAGCTCTACGTCTGTGGAAACCGTCTCCGCGACGTCCCTAAGCGCATCACGCGGCTGCAAGGTTTGCGAACCCTGGCACTAGACTTCAATAAGATTGAAGACGTTCCCCTCTCTGTGTGCAAGCTGACCAATCTCACGTGTCTTTACCTGGGAAGCAACCGGCTGATGAGCCTCCCGCCGGAAGTGAGGAACTTGCAGAGCTTGCGTTGCCTCTGGGTGGAGAGCAACTACTTCCAGCAATTCCCCAAGCAGTTGTACGACCTTCCCAATCTACGCTCCCTGCAGATTGGGGACAACCGTATGCGCACCCTTCCCTCGGACCTATGTCGTATGGAGGCCCTGAGAGGACTCTGGTTGTATGGAAACCGCTTTTCCGAGTTTCCGCGAGTGCTCCTCAAAATGGAGCAGCTGGAGATTCTGGACATGGACCGCAACAAGATTACAGAGTTCCCAAACTTGCATCATCTTCCTGCGCTGCGACTCTTCTCCTACGACCACAACCCTGTGAAGGAGCCTCCACGTGTAGGGAAGGAGGTGTTAATTGTCGGGGAGGGGGCTGAGGAGGTCTTGCAGGCTAGAGAGAGAAGGAAAGAGGCAAAAGAACGTGCCGAGAAAGAAGCAGAGGAGGCGGCGGCCGCTGCGGAGGCGGCTGCTAACCCAGTCATTCACGGGATACTCAAAAAACTCAGAATGAGCTCCGCCCTAAACTTGACAGTTACTAAGGAGAAAGAAACAAATGGGTCGGTTCCATCAACAACAGCGGATGAGGATGGACTAGATAACGAGAAAGGGGCGGAGCCTGAGAGACAAAGTGTGCCGTTTCATGAGGCAGAGCTTGGGTATGACGATGACGGATTGGAGTATGAAAGGGAGGAGCTAATCTACGAGGGGGAGGGGTATGAAGGCTACGAGGGGGCGGAGTTGGAGTATGAGAGGGGCGAAATGGATTATGAATATGAAGAGGAGGAGCAAGAACAAAATTGATACTTGCACCTTTTCTATGGGTCATGGTAGTCTACTTATTAAAGCTGAAGTGTGTCTGCAAACAGAAATGCAGTTTGTTTCAACAGCCAGTTTTTGCAATTCTGTGGTGAAGATGCCTCACACTTTACTCATCTGAAGTATTATTGCAAGGGTTGCAGGTTCAATCCCGAGGATGAACTGGAGAGGAACTAATTGGGGTCCTGATAATGGCACTTAAGATACCCCAGAATGCTTTATGGGGTTAAGAAAGCGACTGCAAGTCGCTCTAATAAAAAGCATCTGCTAACATTAACATAAACATTACATTGATGTAATTGATTGGAAAGTAGAAGGATAGGTTGAGTTTTTAAAAGAATAGTTCATCCAAAAATGAATATTCTGCCATCAATTACTCATCCTTGTGTCATCCAAAACCTGCATGACTTTCTTTCTTTGAGAAAACAAAAGAGGATATTTCACTTCCTCTCAATTTGGCAGTGTATCAGTAACACAGTTTCTCAAATACAGCTAAATATAGCTTCACTGAAGACCCCATGAATTAACTTTTTGCAAATACGCAACAGTTTTTCCACACAAGTATAAGTGAGTGTTGCTATTATTAGAAGGCATTATTGTTGGCCAGATCATTGCTGAAATCCTCAAACACAGGACTCTCTTCAATAATTACAGGGTTTAAGACTTGTGATTTGTAAAAATCAACTGTGAAGACCTGTGAAACTGCACAACTTGCGTCAAAACTACATTACTGTGTGCTGTGTATTTCTAATTAAGAGCAGGACTCTCAAAGATATTTTTCTTTGCGAGTGTGTGTAAGTGTGTCTGGAACTCTACCCTGACACGAGTGTACTGTTTATAAGAAACTTGATGCTGCGATTGCAGCGATGTGTGTTGGTGAAACCAAATATTCTCTTATTAAATAACCAATGAGTTTGTCAAACATGTTTCAATGATTCATGTCTAGTCAGACTCTGATGACTAGGACTGGGCAATAAAGCTATACTTTTTCAATATACTGTATATATATATATATGACAATACTTGATTTTTCCAAAATAGATTCAAATATTCAATGCCAACACTAAAACAAAGTAAAAATCTAGTTAAAATTAAACAAGGAATGTTTTCCAAATTAGGCAGGATTTTCACAAAATGAAATTGTGATTAATAACAAAATTTAACTACGTCTATTTTTACTAAAAAAAACATATGAGCTAAAAAAAATGCAAATTAATAGTTGAATAAATTTTTGGAAGTAGACTTTTGAATCATTGAAAGTGATTCAGAGAAATAGATGAAAATGAATAAAATCCGCGTGATATTCACAATGTCACCAGAAAGAAAAAAAACTGGAATAATTATTCACCAGGAATAATCCTAAAGTTTTTAGAAGGCCAATTAAGTTTCTGATTTTAGTGAGTTTCCACTAAGATTCCTAGCTGTCTGGCTGTGGAGCAGAGCTGACATGATCTGAGACAGATGGGAAGAGCTAGCCAAGCTAGCACTAGTAGAAGTAAACGTTCTTGAAGGACTCGATGTGCGAAAGTCAGAGGAGGCGTGCAGACAGAAGAGAAACATCAGGGACAGGATAGTAGTGGGGGTGCGCTCCATAAAAGGCCTGGGTCGTTAGTCAGTGATGTTTTGGGAGAAAGACTGAGAGAGAGCAGCACTTAATGTGTAAATGATGAGGTCCCAGAACAAAGACTGTAACAGATCCAGCAGGTTTGTGGGTTGGGTGATGGTATAAAAATGAAAATAGTGTTTAACACCAAATTAACACTGCAAGCGAGCTGTGTGACAATGCAAAGCAAAGTAGATCGCTCCAACCATAATCAAAGAAGGTCTCTTCACTGCAAGAAGATGTAGACAGTTTTAGTGACTATATTGATTAATAACAACCACACAAAACTGCTGTTTAAATTCTTAAAAATTCACCTTTTGTGTTCTATGGAAGAAAGTCATACTTTCTCAAGAATCTTTGTTCCAAAACACGCAAGTGAGAAAGAAGAAATAAATGTTTTGAAATATAGAGGTCATCTGTAGAAATCACGGCCCACTAATTTGCATGTTCCTCATTTGTTCATTCTTTCCCTCCGATATTCTATTTCAGTCACATCTGCCAACTCTATTATTCTAGTCAAGAAGTGTGTTTTCATTGCTCTCTCCTCCTCCTTCCCCTTTTCTTCCTTCATCCATCATCGTGCTGTTTAAACTCTCTCTCCATCTCCTGTCACTTCTCATCTCTCCCTGAAAGAGTGTCGTATCCCATCTGTTAAAATATTTACGTAACGCTATGAGCCTGTCATTATTGCTGCGAAGAATCTGAAACAAGTGTTTTGGCACAACCTGTGACAGGAAGTGGAGAGAAACGTGTCTCCGCCCAGATCTCCACTCCAGAATCAACACAACCCATCACGTATGAGCAAATGTGCATGGCTTAGGTGTCTTAAAAAAACAGTTTTCAATTCGCAAAAAAACTTTTTATTCAAATCGGCCAACAAAATACCTCTACAGTATTTTATTGTGAGATCTCAGATGTAGGTTATATACTTTGAGCAAGGCAAAAGGACTCGAGGCTGGCAGATCAAAATAAAGGAATGTCTTTTGCAAAGTGAAACTTGGCTGTTTCAAAGAAAGCTAAACCATTTGACGGGATGGGTTGTGTTGAGTTGACTATGGCAGGTAACTGTGGAAGACATTGAACAATTGATCAAAAAGTGATTCGACGGTTGCTGAAGTGTTGCAATTTTGGTACTTCAAGGTTAAAAGGCTCTGCCTTTCGTTGAAACTTACCATTTGAGGTGTCTACTAACAAAGAATGACTATCGGTATCCGTTTGTTTAGTTCAAGCCTCTACTTATAACAATTGAGAATACTATTTCAACAGCCATTTATGAGCACTATGTATTCATACCACACACTAGCTTTTAAGAAATTCACACTTTACACTACGTCCCCAGGCTCACGGCGTCCCAGACACCAATATTTTAATGATTCATAAATATGGCCATCTGAGATTTCACTATAGAGATAAAAGTTAGGATCATTATTTTTCAGTAGTATTACTGAATGTACATTAGAACTGTTTGTTATTTGCTTTTGGCATTTGGTAGAGGATTTGGTCCCGGAAACAGATCCAATGTCAGCGTATTACAATTTCTCAAACTTTGGGTTGGTGATTCGAACAAACCCTTAATCTAAATACTTTTTTACTTTTTTCGTGCTTCTATGTTTGTGTTACGAACATGAATGATACCTCAAAGTTGATTGGCAGACAAAAAAAACCAAACAATTTGAAAACAAAAAATGAACAATAGCACAGAAGATGTCTAATAATCTCTCATCTCAAAAGATTTGATTTCATATTATATGACATCTTTAAAGGCATACTGTAAGTCTGGCTCAGAGATTTTGGCATTGCCGTTAGTCCTGGATTCTCAGGCGCCAAGTATCGAGTATCTGTGGAGCAGCGGAGAGCTCTGACACAGTCCAGACCCGAGGAGGAGAACATAGTCTCTGTGCTTAATCATTTAGTGGCTAACTGCTAGTTTACGTTAACGCCATTCTCCCAAGGTCAGCCGCATAGCAAGCCGTGAATGAGCAGCGGACTGCCTCTGCGGCGCTTGAAACTTCATACCGTTGTTACAGGCACTCACAGTAATATCTCTGTCACTGCCAGATCTCAGCAGAAGTCATCCTGTGTCTGAAATGTAATCCGAGCCATTGTGACAGCGTGTTAGCACATGAGAGGAGGGGCCACCATGGTCCAGCGAGTAGGATTTTGCTCCTAAGTAGGGCATGTTTGCAAGTTCTACATGCCAGTTGGTGGGTTTTGCACTGTAAGCTATTAAAAGTGGAGTTGCAAGGCTAGGAAACCGCAGTGTGAGAACTAGATATTCAGATTTACTTAAGAAAATGTGTGCGCTTATTGCGTGAATGTTCTGGGTGGTTGCTAGGGTGTTGCTATGTGGTTGTTACTGCATTGCTAAGGTGTTATACGTGGTTGCTTAATGGCCCACCTTGAAGTCTATGATAATTTGGTCTCTAGATATGAGTTTTCTTCCCCAAACCATTTTATTTTCTACCATGCAAATGGTGTAGCAAATGTCAATTAGTGTTTAATACTAATATTTAGCAGTTTGTTCAAATCACTAAACTGAAGTATAAACGAATTTAATTGACTAATGCTCAAACTTCTCAATTTGCTGCCAAATAGCAACACATCAGCAACCGTCAAACAACTTACAACCACTTTAGTCACTCTTCAATTTTAACATTAAGCACAGCCAAAAAAAGACCAATCTCTGTTCTCCCTTTCTCATGAGGATTATTAAAGGATAATGTACGATCTGCCTGCGTGGGAGAGTGAACATTGGCCCTGAGATGAGAGAGAGAAGCTTACACACATGCAAACAACAACCTGAGCGGGGACCATAACTGTGCCCATATGCCAGCTACTGAGCTTTCAGTTGGTGCCACTCCTCTCTCACCATGGCTAAGGGCTTGTGTACATAAGTCGTGCGTACAGTACATGTGTGTATCGGGTGTATTTATCTCAATCTGCTGACCAGGTTTTTGCATATGACAAACATTCCTGTTCTTGCATTCAGTCTCGCAAAAATAATTTTGTTGCTCATCACTATTTAAATGACTTGCTGTCAAAATTATTGCTGATTTGAATTATTCACGGCTCAATGCATTCTAAAACAGTGTGTATCCAAAATGTGCTGCTATGCAGTTTTTAAGGGTTAAGAGTGTTTTTTAGCATGTTGCTATGCGGTTGCTCGTGTTCTATGTGGTTCCTGCTTATAGGTCCAATCAAACGTGGAGCCCCTTTTCAATGTTTTATTGTCTTCCAGGGAATTTTCTTTTAATTTGATTGCTAAAATAATCTCCTCAGTGTTTTGATAGTCACTACGTTTAATTCTTAGAGTTAGAGGTTTTTTTTTCAAATCACTAACCCTAAGTATGATCAATAGTTTTAATGATGCTTACAAACATCTCTAAATATAAGCAAGATAATTTTGTCTGAATATGTCAAGTAGAAATGATCAGGCTAAAATTGACAGTATTTCGTTTAAATCAATATTTCAGATTTATTGTGAAGGCAGGACATTATATCCACTGAGATTATACCTGTGTGAAAGAGGGAGACAGAGGATGTTATTAACAAGTGTTCAGCTGTACATGAATGACAGATGTACATGTGTTGATGTGTGTACCTATCCGTGTCTCGTCCACTGTATCCGCTCTCTCTGTGTCTCTGTATGCCTCCTCTCATCCAATCTGATCTCTGCTGCCCCACTAGTGATTTGTCACAAAACCTGCAACATTTATAAGGATAAAAAGAAACCATTTTTAAAACAACCAGGAAACACTCATCCCCTCTGCATCCAATCAGAATACACTCATTCCCCGAGCAACCAATCAGAACACACTCATTCCCTCAGCAACCAATCAGAACACACTCATTCCACCAGCAACCAATCAGAGCAAACTCAACCCTCTGATTTGAAAGAATGCTTCATAATTTCATGCAGTAGTTGTCCCTGTCTACAGGGCACAGACAGTCAGTTTAAATAAATGAGCAATCAGTTTTGCCAGTCAAGTACGAGGAACACACACAGAGACAGACATGACTCACTTGCTTTGGTAGTGTGTGAGGAAGTGTTGCGGGTCGGCTGGTGCATGTGAGAGGCTTGTTATGTTGGGGGCGTTCAGGACGAATCCTGATGAGCCCTGTAGAATACAGAACAGACAGTACACAAAACCATTGTAGACATCCCTCTCAAAGCAGCAGCAGCACACCAAAATATATTAGATTTCCAATCATCTTTTGAGTGGATGACTGTTGTTGTTGAGGTGAGACGTGTTATCGTTGAATGCTTTTGTGACATTAAATCGGAACTGGCACAAAACGGACTTCCAAATAGCTTTTCTAAGGAGAACACATTTTGCTCAATCTTTTTTACTTTTTGTAAGACAAATTAATTGACAGTGTAATATAAAGGAACAGTGCATCCCATAACATCATTTACAGATTTTCATCACTTTCCTGTCATCCCAAACCTACAGTATATGACTTTCTTTCCTCATATGTTAGACAGAATGTTTACATTCACCATGACATTTCCAGTCATTCAAAATGAACATGACTAGAATTGTTTATTGCTAATAGATGAAACTTTCCATGATTCCAATTTTGAGATTCCCTGATATTTCCAGGTTTCCCATGACTGTTAGAGCCCTGCATAACACAAGTTGTTTGGTGACGTGACCTGATGTGGTATATATGAATGTACTCAAATATGAAGCTGCAGAGGAGGAAAAGATCGAAAGAAAGTAATATGGGTTTGAAACAAGTTTGAGTAAATGATGACAGAATTTGACATTTCTTGGGTGAACTATTCCTTTCAAAGGTTATTCATTAAAAAGTACATTGGTTGTTCATTTAAATCCACTAACAGTCATAGCCAAACAAATCTAGAGGGCAAAATATATTAGTTTTATTTACCATCGGCCCAATGGACAATCTAGTTAGAGCAGGTCTAGTCTTCTGTGTGCTGTCCTCACTTAAGCCACCCTGCAGAGAGACCTGTGGGCACAACATCCAAAAAACCCTCCTGGTCAGAGAACTTGATGTTGTCTTAATAGAATAGTTTATCCAAAGAGGGAAAGATAGGTACTCACTGAACCGGTCAGAGGTCTCTGGGTGTCTCTTGTATATCCAGTTTCTCGAAGTGCACGGGAGGCAAGTTTTGGTAATGCTTCACTGCCCTGGTACACACACACACACACACACACATACATATTAAATAGGCAAACCTATTCAGCTGACGCAACCTATAAAAATCAAATGAATGTGATGATGTTGATGGAGAGAGTAATAGCAGAGAATGAGAGAAACAGAGAGACCACCTGTAGGAAAGATCGGGGCAGGAAGTCTGTCCTCGTCACACTTTCCTGTATCCTGCGAGCGTTGTCCTGACAACCATCATCACCCAATCAAAGCAGAGAGTGAGTATAACAATGGAAAAAGGATTTGATTATGTGACTCTCATGAATACAACATTAGGAATTATGGATGTGCTGTTAAAAAAAAACGTCTTGACAATGACTTTGCCAACAGAATGATGAACTGACACACACACACACACACACACACACACACACACACACACACACACACACCATGTTAATATGTTGAGGGAGGAAGGTGTTCGGCTGTAGATTGGTTCCCTCAGTGTATCCACTCTCTTCTATGGGTCCAACTAAAACACAAACACAGTGGTCTGAAACACCTAAAATGCAACATCAAGAACTTTGAATCTACAAAGAACCAAGTTAAGAAACACATTTTTTAAAACCACACTACATACCCAAAACTCTGAGGCGGTGAGGATTGTGAGTGCCTTTATATTCAGTCTGACGGGACGCTGCTCTCTGAGAGAGAGAGAAAGTCAAAGAACAATGAGGCCAGGGTGAAGTGACATGGCACGGTGCCCTTGAAACCTGCTGCGTTTCAATGTGCGTGTCTTTGGCTCTTACAGCTTTTGGCTGAGTTTGGAGCTGCAAATATCCACTCTCTCTGCTTCTGGACCCCGAGCAGGCCAAAGAGTCCGTCCCGTCGGGCAGAGCCAGACGCTGGTAATGACGCTTCGATTGAGACTCAAAACTGTCCAACAGTGAGAGACTAAGAGAAGAAAAAGGCAAAAAGTGTTTGTCTAAAAATTATTTAGTGAGGTGCAAAAAGGTTTTGGAGTGTATGTGCAATTTCGCACACGCACACACACACACAATCTGGGCCATACCCAAACTGTGGATTATCATAGCGGTCCAGGCTGGAGCTGTAGTACAGAGCAGGACGGTGGTTGGCAGAGTAACCTGTCCCAAAATGATGGCCTAGACATGGCTGGAATAACTCCTTACCTGGATAAAAGAGGACACGACTCACGACAGATTCAACATCTTGTATTCTACAGCACAAATAAATCTTATAGGATATCTACAGTGGAACTAATGGGTTATCACGACACCGTTATCAACTAAAAACGGAAAATCTTTATATGCGTTTTGGCCGTTTATTTACACGACAACAGCATTTTGAGGGCGCAAACTTTTGAAAAAGGGTTTCAAAGTGCAATTTTCGAAAGCGATACCGTTATTGTAGGTTTAACTACAAAAACGAGAATTTGTGACAACAGTTACGTCATTACGTGTTCAGTCTATAGGCGCGAAAGTGTTTCTTTACAAAGTGACATCGCCACCTACTGGCCTGGCATGAATAATACAGCGTTTTTAATTGCGTGAATCCTGGATCGTTTTATTTCGCAAAAAACACAAAGGAAAAACTTTTCGGTCTTTAATACATTGTTGTCATTTAAACATACCCTAAGTATGCACCAATATAGATATTTTGGCCTATAATTATTTTTATAACTGATATTTTCAACTTAAAAGTGAAACTAATCTATTATATAGAATCATGACATGCAAAGTGAGATATTTCAAGCCTTTATTTGTTAATTTTGATGATTATGGCTTACAGCTTATGAAAACCCCAAATTCAAAATTAGAATATTGTGAAAATGTTTTCATAGCTGTAAGCCATAATCATTAAAATTATAACAAATAAAGGCTTGAAATATCTCACTTTGCATGTAATGAGTCTATATAATATATTAGTTTCACCTTTTACGTTGAATTACTGAAATAAATAACCTTTTGCACAATATTAAAAATTTTCGAGTTTCACCTGTACATTATTTATATTCACTGATTTAATTATTCACTTGGTCCAGGTTTGATGTTTACGACAAAAAATTCAAAAAGTATAAAATTATCTTTTTGTGTTCCACAAAAAACAACATACAAGTCTGTAACAACGTAAAAGTGAGGAAACTAATAATACAAATTTACTTGAACTATTCTTGCTCCGATCTAGAGTTGTTTCAAGTAAGGAACCAAAACATTATCATGTGCAGTAGAAAAGATGGATGGCTGTTTATATTTCAAAATATGGCAGAGAAAAAGTCTATTGTTTCAAATTGGAAAAATGTGACCTGATATAATGTGGCTTCTGAAGTAGTATAAACAGGCCAATGTCCATAATCATATGAAAGTATAGTTAGACTGAATCTAAAGTTGCTGTGTTGTGTGTAATCACCATAAGACTGTCTGAAGGAGGTGCAGTATTGGTCGAGGCCAGTGTTAGTGGGACGCCCCTCTGGTCTCCCCGTCCCATGCGAAGGCTTGACGGCACCCAAGGGTCCAACCATCTGTAACTCTGACTATAACCCAACAAAATACACCACTGCACAAACACACCATGACAAATGTATGGTTGACGCATTGTCTTATTTTAAATACCAAGAATTAGTTTGATATTTAACAAACATTTTCCAGTACAGTCTCTGACTGAAGTTACATTAACACCAACCTGCAGATAAAACATTCACAATGTCAGGCTAAAGATTTCATCCCCTTGAAAATTAACCATGGTTTTACAAAAAAAAAAACATGGTAACCACAATGAACCAGTAGTACAGTATGGCATTTGTAGTAAAACTGTGGTTATACAAATGGTAATCAATCTGCCAAAAAAAACCACAAAAAAAACATGGTTACACTATTACTACATTAAAACCATGGCTAATTTTCGTAAGGATATCAACTTTTATTTACTTTTTATTTATCTTAATATCGTCATTTAAATGCGCACTTGATGGGTCTTTGAATCATGAAGCAACAACTACTGATATTATCATGTTTTTGCATGATTTAATGTCTGTTAACACTTAATAAAACGGTTCGTCCGTTACCTGTCGCCCCTCCGTGAAGTAAACATACCTGTGCGTGCTGTTGCTCTTTTATCCTCGTGCTCGTTACCAGGTTACCGTTACCAGGACAATCACAGACGAGCTCGTCACGTGACACGTGTGTGACAAGACGCGGGAAGGTGAGGTAACGGCTTTATAGTATATCGCACTACTGTTTGTTCAACAGCAAGTTGTTTGGATAATATTCACATTCAAAGATTAGCTGGTGGAGATTAAAGGTAAGAGAAACATTGGAAAACGAAAAGGGACACTTTCACGGCCTAATCGATGTTCTCAGATAGAATACAGAAATGACATACAGACAGGGGCGTAATTTATGAGGGGGGGTTAGGGGGTAAATAACCCCCCCAATATTTATACCATGATCACATGAAAAATATGCAGAACAATTTTTTTAAACTATATTAAACATTACAACCCCCCCAATGTTCAAACCAAATCTACGCCCTTGCATACAGACCATATTAACCAAGCTATCAGATAGGTAGACAGACAGACATTTAACCAGGTAAATTAAATTTAAGTTGCTAAAAAAGCGTGCACAAATATATTTTAAATTGTATGCAGTATTCCCAAGAAGAGTGAATAGGAGCATATCAATAATAATACAAAATATTAATAAGAATGATAATGGGCTATATGCACGCATAACTTCCGCGTTTGATGCAAGGATGCTCTTGCTTTTCCGGTTGGGGAGATTTAAAGCGGAGGAAAACCGAGGAAAACGGGATTATGGCAGAGTCTTCAAAATGTACTGTCCTCTCGTCTTTGAAACGAAACTTTAATACGTTTAGATGTAATTTTATATATAGTTATGTTTATTTAATATAATAAACAAAGAAGCATAAACAAAATGAGGGGTGTCTGTTTTGTCTGTTTTTGTGACTAACGTTTCTTTAGTATAGCAATAGAGTATAAAAACCAATATAAATTCTCGGTATAGCATTGGACTCTACGATCGGCGGAAGTAATCCAGCATCCTTAGACCTTCACCGGAAATACCGCCGTGCATAGAGCCCATTAATTAATCTCAGAAACTTCATTGTGAGTTATATGAATTAAAAACAATACTTACTTTCTGCTCCCTTCATACTTCATAACTGCTTTAATGTTTTTCTTGCCTCTTGAGAATTTACCTGAGATATCGAACGTCATCGGATATTATCCAGCGTCACTTTAACAGATTGTCTAGACTTTTAAGTGGTTCATCATCAGCACAGATCTTGGTGACTGTGAATGTATGTGACCACATGGTGGCGCTGTTGTGCTGTTCAAATCAAGCACTGGACTGGCATCTGCAGTCTTGTCACTTCACGGCCCCTTTGTTTCACATCATCATGTTCTATGTCCCATGATGCACATGTCATTATGAAATATTCACAGTGTTGAAAGTGTGCTTATATTATTATCAGGTCACAGACATACTTAACAACTCTGCACAGTCTGAGTGGCCTTGTCCGTGTCACAGCTGAAGTTATTTGCATAATCTCCAAATGAGTATGGCAATAACACGTCACGACATTAACATTATCTCTCCGCTCTGGAAAGATAAAGTCAAATCCATCATTATGACAACTATCAGCACGTTCCCGCTGTCCACCTGTCTCCCACATTAATTCTCTCACCTTCACTGAGAGGGCGTCGTCGCTCCTATCTCCCAGCGAACGAAGGCAAAATGTTGCTCCTGCAGGTTGGCCTGTCGCTCTCCCGGGCGTTTATTGAGCGGTGCATGTAGGCATGACTGCCCTTGCGAATAACGCCACCGTTGGGTTTGCTCAAGCGTGCCGGTGATGTGTTCGTGACCGAAAAACTCACCTTTCTGCAGTCATCTCCTCAGATGGATTAATCTTTGTGGCATGCAACAGGATATGTAACGGTGAGCTACATTGGGGGCCAGTGCTAGGTTTACTTTTATCAGTGCAGGTGAGATCGGTTCAGGTAAGTAACAGAGCTTTTTTTTTTTTACAGCGCCAAGGTAAGTGTTTACTAGCCGGAGGTGATCTTTGGCCCTAATCTAAACCTTTAAACTCCAATGCATTTCTGAGTTGACCCAAAATCGTGTCCCCCCTTCAGGGTGGTGACCAGCATAACCACTTAAAAAACAGCTTTGCAATACACTTGCTGGTTGTTTGTCAGGGCTAAATGTGACGTTTCCCGCAAACTCAGAGTTGGGTTCTTGGCATGAAGTGCCATGCAAAACTTCTAATCTATATAAACTTAAAGCTGCAGTCCGCAGTTTTTCCTCTTTGTCGCCATCTCTGTTCGAAATCTGCAATTGCAGTCATTCGCGTAATTATCAACTTTTTTGAATGTAAAAAAAATGACAGAGTTCCGGACCTCGGTCACCTCATAGCTGGCTATACGGCCATGGACTTGTAACATATCGTTGGCATTGTTGTCATTGTCAGCGGGCATCACAAAAAAGTTTGTTACCTTCTGCAATTTTGCTAAAAACGTTTTGCTTTCCTCCCGCTTCCTGCTTTTTCAACACCGCTTGGGTAGCTTCGCTTCATTTTTACTCTTGTCTACTACTCTGTACACTGTCTGCTAATCACTTATTTTTCTCCGTCAGTTTTTTTGGAGCATTACAGCCTTGTCACTTTCGCACGCAGAAAGTGAGATAATGGAATAGTTCAATGTAGTGAGGTGGGGGGCCCTCTCCTGTTTGCGACATTAATGATTTGATGCCTTTTCCCGCAAATCTTTTTTTAGAAATATATAATTTGCGAAAAGTAAAAAAAAACTAAAAAAAAACATAAGCATAATTTAATGGGGCATTTCGGGGGCCCCTAGGGTAGCTCGGGGCCCAAGGCAATTGCCGACCTTTGCCTAATGGTTAAGTCCGCCCCTGGAGATAGGGCTAAAAAACGGGAGAAACCCGGGAAAAACGGTAGTGTTGACAGGTATGGTGGTTACTGGCATTCAGAATCACAGATTATTATTTTGGGAAGTATGACCAACATAAGAATTTTCACCGGAACATGTCAGAACTAGTTAGAAACATTTACTTTTGTTCTGGTTCTGACATTGCAGTAAATCACGCTGATTAAATCTAACAATCGCTTATCATATCACGCACAACTGTGCAAATTATACTTTGTTCTCAAATTGTTAATGTTAACCACGTCAGCATTGCGTGACTACATGTAATGTCCTTCCGATATTATCCTTGTTTTCGCATGGGTCCGGTTGCAGTCTCTTTTTTTCTGTAGCCACTCCGAAGTCTTGTGCGTTTTACAGCGGGTGAATCTGTTGTCACTGGTGATTGTCGTTTGAACCTTTCTGGAACCGCCATCAAATTGCTAAGTTTAATTATATCAAGTGCTGTGAGAAAAGGCTATAAATCTCCACCTCCAGCATCCTCACACGCAATATAGCTTATACTAGCCGAGACTCCTTCTTTATGTGCACAGATGTGTGTGTGTAGATGTGTGTGTACAGATGTGTGTGTACAGATGTGACGTAATGACGCAAAGACATGCTCGAATCTCCCGCGGAAATCCACCAGTACCACTGGAATTAAAAACATTATTACAAGCTTACCGCTTTGAATCGAGCTCGGGCAAGCAGATAGTTTTGAACACTGGCTGGTTATGTATTTTCTCAAATATGTATTATGGATAATTTTTAACCCCAAAAAAAGCTACGGACTGTAGCTTTAACATGATAGGTTTTCCCAACTCATTTTAGGCCCGCAATGGGATGTATTTTAAAGTACAATTAGATAATCATGGAGAAAAAAAGGCCGTTCCATACCATGCATTGGTTAACTATTGTTTTAAGTCCCCCTAATTGTATTCCTTAAAACTCATCTTTTGATCATCAAAATTACACATGTAAACGTTTTTTTTTTTCCTTGAAAAAAATGTCTTCATGCCTTAAAATAGCTTGAATCTAACACAACACCCTTGCCTCATTTAGTATACACGGTTCTATGAATAGGCAAATTATCCCCGCCTCCACTCACTCACTCCAGCTCAGAGATCCACTGGTTGACGATCACACGTTGATCTGATTGGTTACAAGGTAGTTTGTGACATCAGAAACACCAGCGATTTCAAACCGTGTTTTTGAGACTCTTTGGTTCACTGCAGTTTTAAAGAGAAAATACTCAGTAATGGTGTTGACTCATGAATTTACACATGGTTTGTCTTAAAGCACATTAAAAACACCATATAGACATATAAACAACATTAAAAGCTGGATTTTCACCACAGGGGGACTTTAACTTTAACCAATGATCTGTGTGGCCTAATAGGCTTTATGCCACAGCTTCACTACTTCCTGAACTTCAGCCAGCCCTTTGTTTCCTGTCTGTCATTATTGGACAAACTGATTAATCCAGGTGTGCCTGGCCTCAGTAACAATAATCAGGCACACCTGGATTAATCAGTTTGTCCAATAATGACAGACAGGAAACAAAGGGCTGGCTGAAGTTCAGGAAGTAGTGCAGCTGGGCATAAAGTCTATTGACAGCAGTCCTAATGTTTTTTATTATTTTTTATTAAGAATTATCAAAAGTGCACAACAAGACTAGTATTAGGAAAAGCATATGCATTTTGATTCGATTGAAACAATCTTTATCTAATTCTTGTGTAAATATAAGCATGCATGCTAATTAAAATGATCTAATATTATTTTAAAGACTATATAAAATATATGTACTTTTAAGAATTTCTTTTATCGCAGGACCATTTAAGTGCAAAAAGGTGATTAAAGAGCAGGAAAATAACCTAAAATATATATGCTTTCCCTTATACATTCATATTACTGTACTTTTAGCCTCATAAATGTTCCTGGACATGTTATTTGTCAACTGCCCAGCTGTATTTACAGACAAGGCCAGCGTTTTGAATTTGCAGCCTCATGCTAATTTGGCCGTCAGTCATATCCGATAGTGTTGAGTGCGGACAGAATGTCACACTCAGACCTGGACAGGAACATTGTGTTCCAATCACTGACCCAGAAGCCATTTACCTTTAACTTGGCTTAGCTGATCTCCTTAGTAAAGACTGGCACGGGTGATTGACATCTGCCACAAATGACCACTGCAACAATCTGTCTTTGTCATTTTCAACTAAGAATAAAATGATGGGATATAAAAACAGCACCTCTGGAGCAGCAAGATTATTTTCCCTCCTCAGGCCCAACACACTCACTCTGTTCCAAAACCTACTGAGCTGCCTCCAGAGTCAGCATTTTAAGGCGTCACAAGTGTCCAAATGTGCCTAATTTTAGCCAAAGACAAAACAGCATGTACCCTTTGTGGAGAAGACAATACCAGGATGCATTACAATTGTACTATATTGGAATTCAATACTGAATATTGATACAAAAAAGTGTTATTTGTGTGTGCTAATTTTTAAATTTTCGCCATTATCTTAGCAACAATTAAAATCTCCCATGTGGAGCACCATATTTTGACGCAGAGTTGATACCTAAGGCTACGTCTACATTAATCCGGACAGATTTAAAAAACTGAGTTTTTGTTTCAAAATGCTTTCCGTCCACACTAGCGTTTTCAAGCGTTTTCCAAGAGTTTCTCATCCACTCTGATACTTCGGAAATGCTAAATTTACCTTACAGCGCATGCGTAAACCCTCATAAAAGCTCACTGAGATGATGATACAGACAGAACCAGACATAATCAAGTTATCCCGCAATTCTTCTGGCAGGATCATTTTATTTAGTAAAATATCTCACCATTCACTGATGCGTCCAGTTCGCTCTCACTCACCGTTATATGTTTGGTCTAAAACGCGACTGCTCTCATGTTTTGCCCCAGGACAGTAAATGCGAGTGAATTGTCTGTCATCTTTGCAGGACGGTGATATGAAGAGTGTGCAAAGTAACATATTTTAGCAACTGTGTGAAGGTGAATAGCACATAACAGGCACAATATCGATATGAACATGAATATCTATGGGCTCAATATGCATCACGTGACTAAACTTGCGTCATCGTGTTTAAATACCTCAGTTTTCACAGGCCACACTACGACGCGAAAACAGCGTTGTAGTTTTCGTTGCTAAAAACACAGTCTCAGTGTGGAAGGAAGGCCAAAACGGAAAGAAAAAGATGTGTTTTTAAGGTCTACAAGGCCTAAGAAGAGAACTTCACATCGATCACTTATGAGTTTCCATGCCAGTTGGATACTGTCCTCAAAATTTCATCATTTCCCAGCCGCAACCACAGAGGTTTGGTTTTGTGATTACAGCTGACACTCTAGACTTTTACCCAGAAGCTACGTCTCTAATGGAACCGTTCCGTCTTTTACAAAACCCCGAAACTGACACCGCTCATCTCACAGTTGGCAGTCTAGAAGAGAGATGCCCTTTCCAACGCCACGTCTGTCTGCATCCCTTCAGCAAATGAGGTCAAACGTAGCTCCTCTTCAAGGAAAAGTGATCGGCATCTTTTGCATAGGAATTTTGTAGAATTATACAGAAAGATGAAGAATTGGGGTTATTCTTTACATCCAACAGTCCTTGTGTGTTCATATTTTGGCTGAATTTAAAGTCCGTTTAAAGTCCAAGGTCTGTTTAATACTTTTTTTTTTACCATGTTAAAAACCCAGTCCACAGATTTCACCCTCAAATCAGCACAGAAGAAAGTCTGTATACTCCTTCTGAGCTGATCCTTGAGCATGAAATAACACAATTTTAAAGATGAAAGAAATAATTGATGGCACCAAATTATCGTCAGGGCTCAAAAGTAATATTTTCATACCTTTAGCAGTAAATGTGTGCTCTGATCTCTTAATTTCAGGGACATTTTTGTTCTTTTTTTGTAAGCAGATCTGTCATAGATCAATCATACTTGGTCCCAGCAAGCAATTTTGCATTTAAAAGACGTCTAATAGCCGTCCAAATACAGCCCTGATGTCTAGGCTAAAACAAGGCAAAATTTGGGCTGTCAGTGAAAATTTAATAGACGTCTTACCATAACCCAAGGATAGACTATTGTCTTCAATTAGATAACATTTCAAAGAAATGAAACCAAACAACTTGTAATCTTACATGATGGAATATCATACATCTCACAAGTTATTTTGGCAAAAACAACGTGCAACCAAATTCAAGGTTATTTGACTAAAAGTGGGTTACTAATATAGCCGGACTATATCGGGTCTAACCGTGAGACGATGGCTATTGCTTGCTGGCGTCTGTTTATTGTGCTCGCGGTGAATCAGAAAACTGGTTTATAGCCTCTGTTTTTCTCTCATATGCTTTTCACCTGCAAAAGCTCTTTCTCAAATATTTTTAACATATTCAGCAGTGGCGTGCTATACTAATTATTAGCATGTACTACTGTATACAAGTTTATGACCTTGTATTAATTAAGATTATTTAACGTTCACCCAAATTAGAAAATTCTGTCATCATTTACTCATTACTCACCCTCAAGTCATTCCAACACCTCAATGACCTTCTTTCTTCTGTGGATCACGGAAGGAGACATTTTGATAAATGTTCATGTTGTTGTCGATACAACATAAGGATATAGTGATTATGACCTGTCAAGCTCCAAAAAGGGGCAAAAACACAGTAAAAGCAGTTCTCCAGTCACTTTGTGTGATGAACAGACTGAAGTTTAAGTTGTTATACACCATAAATCATCACCTCCGCTGTGGCTCTCGAATCTCAAATTGCATATATTCAGACTTATGGTTTGGTGCTTGATCATGTGACATGAGAACATTACTGACAATCAGCATGGCACCTCATCATGGGATATTTGAATAGAAAAAAAAGTGATGACAGACCTTTTCTTTAAGGGTGACCTGTTCATTTAAATAAAACATGGCTGTTAAAATAGCATTGAACATATAAAAATATATACCAACTACTCATGTTTGGCAATACATTTTTTTCCTCACCCATTTCTTGAGTCCTTTCTCTTCATCTCTGGAGTGTATTTCAGCACCTTTTCTCTTCTCTCGATTGCTTTACATTTTCACACTCACTTCTCATGCTTCTTTTATTTTCTCACCCTGTCTCCCCCTTTCTCTCTCTGTCAGATCTCTCTCTCTCTCCATCTGTCCTGGGGGCTGCGGGTACTTTCAGTGTGTCTGGACTCCCTGTTTCCAGGAAATATCATGTCAAAGCAAATAATGCTTGTGTCCTATCCAGTACATAATGGAGAGAAGAAGCAAGACGGAGAGAAACACAGAAAGGTTTGGCTATGGTATTCACAAAGACGCCTTTATTCAGAAGCCACAGAGAAAAAGAAGATTAAAGAGGAAGAGGACGCTTATAGAGCTACGGTCACATATACAGCAGACACAGTAATAGCAGACATGTAATATGGAAATTAATAAAAGGCATGTGAACAAAGTCAATTCCCGGATCTGTTTATTTGAAATATAGATGAAAAATGAAGCCTAAAAAACGTGCATGCAAATTAAAAATATTGCCTATAGGCAAGCAACTGAAATAAAGTCAAGTTCAAGCTGAACTAAAATCAAAATAAAAAAGTTAAATAGAAATATTAAAAACAAAAAGCACATAACTAAATTACTGAAACCTATATTTATGTTAAAATATGGTGACTTTCAAAACACCAGAAAGTTCCCTTATTGAACTTATGTCATGAGTCTCTTTAATAAAACAAAGGTATGCAATGAAAATATCACTAGATTTATTTGCATTATTATTTGCATTATGCTGAGTATTCGGGGGGTGGGGTGCATAACTGCCACAAAAACAACATCAGAATGAGATTGTGGCTCTTTCATAATCAAACTGTGCCAAACATATTTAGCATTTCAAACAACACTGATTTGTGAGCGTAGCCAGAGAAAACAGTCGGTGGAAACGGCAGAGCGGGAACTGGAGAGACAGACGGGATGAGAGAGAGAGAGGTGTGGGATAGAGGTGTAGGGAGTGTGTCTAATATTAGTCCGCTGTGATGTCATGATGGGGGGGGGGGGGGGGGGGATTTGGATGTGTGTTGCGACTCAAAGAGAGTCGAGAACTCAGCGTCTAGTCCGCAGGATCCTGGAACACTGTGTGCAGATTCTCTATTCACTCCAGGATGTACTTTAGCCTCCCGTTCTATTTATAACCCCTTCTCCGACTCTCCTGCCCCTCTTCTTTCTGTTCAGCCTGCTCTTCCTCTGCTCGTTTTCCCACTCGGACATCATTCAGCTGTTTTGACGGGCCTCGGCTTGATAATTACACAACCAACTGTTCGCCTGTGCATCACTCAACCAAACGCGTATGAATCAAGAACTGATTCTTATAACTGAACGCGTTTTATCGTTTTGGTTCCAATAACAGTTAATGGATTACCTGCAACCTTCTGATGATGTCGGAATATACTTATGATTGGCTGTTTGAGCTGCTTCTTGGGATTTAAAGGGTTAGTTCACCCAAAAATGAAAATTATGTCATTAGTGACTCACCCTCATGTCGTTCCAAGCCTGCAAGACCTCCGTTCATCTTCGGGACACAGTTTAAGATATTTTAGATTTAGTCCGAGAGCACCAGACACATCTCAGCAGCGTCTTACGTCAGCGGCGGCACTGAACGCGGATCCACAACAGAACCGGAAGACAATACAATGCTGAATAAAGTCCTAGTTTTTGTTATTTTTGGACCAAAATGTATTTTCGATGCTTCAAAACATTCTAACTAACCCACTGATGTCACATGGACTACTTTGATGATGTCTTTATTTCCTTTCTGGACAAGGACAGTATACCGTACATACATTTACAATGGAGGGACAGAAAGCTCTCGGACTAAATCTAAAATATCTTAAACTGTGTCCCGAAGATGAACGGAGGTCTTACGGGCTTGGGACGACACGAGGGAGAGTCATTAATGACATAATTTTCATTTTTGGGTGAACTAACCCTTTAAGTCTTTGTAAACCAGTGTTTCTCAAACTTGGCAAACAGCAGACATTTTCCAATTCTTCCTAATCAACTTCCAAATCAGTCTCCAAAACCTGAAACCGATGGGTCAGATAAGCGAGACATCTAAAAATGTGTATTGTTGGTGTGCCAAAACCCAATCCATATGGGTTTTGGAGAGATCACAAACATGGCGAAGTTGCTACAATAAATGTGAATGAGTAAAATGTTTAATTTGTCCAAGAACATTTTACAATTTATTTTGCATGCCATCACTGTTCTTCTGAATCTTAAAAGTGATCTAACAACAGTGAATGCAATTGTTTTCCAAGCATTGTCCAAGTCCAAAAAGAATCATTAATGGAGCCATTAAAGTGGTTCACACCAAAGGAACATTTTGTCATTTACTCACCCTCATGTCGTTTCTGTCTTCCGTGTCTCAGAGAAAGTCCATTTCTGAAAAATGTCCAGGGGCTCCTTTCACTTTTGAAGAACCAGAATCGTTAAATGGAATCCGAGTCATTTTTATTACGATTCCCATTCTTAGTAAAACTACAATTACAGAAATATACGACACACACTCAGTGTGTAATCAAACTGTGGCAAATGAATATGCCATGGTAAAATTAATAAAACACTCAATCTCAATATTGCTCGAGTGTGACAAATGATTTCAGATGCATCACCTTGTGTGGTGACAAATTCAGCCGTATTGACTTGGCAAATGATTCATTGTTGTTTCTATTTATAGACAATTACATTATTAAGATCACAAAAAAACATTATTTACCACCAAGCCATGAATGAATAAATATATACGAATGAATAAATATGATATATGAATGAATAAATACACAAACCACTCACAATTTCACTTTTGGAAAAAAAGCTTGAAGCAGTGATAAAGTAACGGTGAATAAAGACTCAACGCCAGCTGATGTACAAATAATTTAGTCTATTTTATTATGGAACATAGTCATAACTGTGCTCCTTAGCTCCGCCCACCCTCACATCCAATCACGTGGAAGGGTTTGGGTGGGACAGGAAAACAAAACAAAAGAAATTCAACCAATAAGATCACAGTCCGCTCGGCCAAAAAAACAGGAGAGGCTCGAAATTGGGAACGCTTTACTGTCACGCTGCCGGACGAACGTGTCAGATGCCTCTAGCTCAAACCACGGCCCCCCAAAAACAATAAACTCTCTACTGCCCACTATACGATTTCCCAAACATTCACCAGCTCCAGAAAGCGGAGTAAAGGGTGTAGACACAACATCAGACGAATAAACCTTGACTGCGTGTTGAACACCTGTATGATACACTCTTACAAATAAAGGTTGCAAAAGGGGGTTTTCATAGCCTGGGAAAACCCAGACATTTTCCGGCAAATTTACAGTAGATTTGCTCTGAAAGTTAGTCTGGCAAAGAGCTCATTCAAGCCCATTTCCAATCCGTCGAAATCGAGGCACCAATCAGCAACGTTGGGGCGGGCTTTACACGATGACGACAGCGCTGGGATTTTGAAGCAGATTTTGTAGCCTACATTACAAAGATGGATGCCGCCGTCGAACATCACTCGTTTGAATCAGCTATCGCGTCTGTTTTAAGCGATTTGAACGTTTCCTTTTAGTTAGAAACCAAGCAAAGAACAACACTCGGAGATGTTTCTGCCGCTCTGCATACGTCATCTCCTTCATCGCTCTAATTGGGTTTAGGTCTATCCGCGACGTCCGTTGGTGACGCCCCTCTGGAAATGATTGGTCTACAACTGAGAATGGTCTGGTTTTAACCAGGCTAGGGTTTTCAGTGAACAGGCCCAAAAATAACTATTTTTCACAGTAAAGAACCTTAAAATGGAAATGTTAAAGGTGCTTCCTGGAACTACGGATGCCAATAAAAACCTTTATTGTTAAGAGTGTACATTTTTAAAACTCTACAGTGGCTTTCTGTCCAAGCGTTCATGGAATGTTCGAAGTTTTTTTGGCAAGTATGAGATTAACGGAAGAGCTTTAGGAAGAGCGAGGCGTCTGAAACACAAGCCCAACTTCAACACTTCATCGCACACGCGTACATAGCGTCTCATGAATAAACAAACACTCAAGACAAGCAACAATAGGAATGAAAATGAAGGGGAAGGAAAAGAGTGGATCTAGACATCTAACTAGGGTTAGACAAAGACATGTAAGTTCTGACACACTAACATACAGTATGACGCAAATCCTTTTCCAACCGCTCTGCGTTCCCAAGCACTCTCCCGGGCGCCTGAACCTCGCTGTGTTCATCAACATACAATAAACGAACAAACGCACAACCAATAGAAAGGAAACAACACATGCCATATGATGCCACTAGGTCATTGAAAGAAACAAATGACAACGAGGAAAGAATGAGAGGATATAAAAACATATGGCATCCCTCTGCATTTACAGAAAGCATGTTTAACTGGCTTTAGATCGCGTCTATGCTGTTAACCTCTATCGATCCACACTATTCTGTGAGTCGCTCACAGGCAGCTAAATCTATACAGTACCGTTATTCTTCATAGATTTATAGGTTGTTTTTTTTTACACTGTACAAAGTTGGCAAAAAAATACATGAATAAATACACAGTCAGATTGTACACATTAAGCGCGTGTTGAGACTTCGAGCGCTCTTCGCTGGAGAGGTGTATCAGGGGGAAGGAGAGCGAGCAAGAAGGACGTCAGCCCTAATACTATTCTCAGTCTATTCAGAACAAATGCTTGTGTTATTGAAGTTTCATTACTGGAGTCGTCTTACGTCGGTCAGCACATTAGAGCATAATGAACACGCGGTGAAACTTTATAATTAAAATGTGTGTTTGTGTTACTGAATTGGCTTCAAGGCTGCGATGCGGATTGAACTCAAAGTGCTGAGCACGAGAGAAGCAGATTTTATTGCCTGTAGATTATTAGAAGTTCTTGTAACTCGATTTTTTCATGCTTGAGAAAAACTTGCCTGCGCAATTGGTGTTGGCCTGACAACTTGAATGATTTCTCATGTCTCTATGATATTCTGGAGCTGCTGAAATATGGTGCTTAAGGGCTTAGAGTCTGAACAGTCTGAACATACTTTTATTATTGTCCAAAAGCCGAAAATCGTACAATCTGGTGAGTTCAGATGCCAATTTCATGCAGGTTTTTTTTGGTGCTTGTTTAACTGTATCACGGCCACAATTTTTGGGACATTTAAAAAAATAATCAAGAGCTCATAAGCCAATCAAAAGCCAATTGATGATGCTTGCCTTAAAGGGATAGTTCACCCAAAAAAAGTAATTCTGTCATTTACTCAGCCTCAAGTTGTTCCAATCCCCTATGAGTTTCTTTCTTCTGTTGAACACAAAAGAAGATATTTTGAAGAATGTTGGTAATCAAACGGTTGACGGCCACCATTGACTTTTTTCCTACTATGGAAGTCAATGGGAACTGTTTGATTAACAACACTTCCAAATATCTTCTTTTGTGTTCAACAGAAGAAAGAAACTCATACAGGACTGGAACGACATAAGGGTGAGTAATGATAACAGATTTATATCATTTTTGGGTGAACTATCCAAATAACAAGTAGCATACGAGCCAGCTCATCAGGACTTGGATTTGAGAGAAATTTGGCCGAAGGGCTTCAGTTTTTAGGGTTTTGGCTGTACATTTCCGTGTAGAGAGAGACTGGTGGATGATATCATTAAGCCCTGCCAATCACACCAGGCAGCAGCATATGGGACGCAGACAGGCTTCATGCGCTTGTTCTACACATGCTGGACCGCAGCGCGTGTGTATCTGTCTCAGCTGGCTGTCGACATGCCGTTTTGACGCAGTTCTGAGAGCTAGCTGTGCTAATATTTCAAACAGATGCAACCCGTATCAAACTAAAACAACACGGTGCCATTATGAAACTCATCACATAGACTGTAGACGTGTGCATATGTGTTATACAGCTATTTTTAAACATCTCCCTTCGTGTGATTGATTGTCTGGGGCGATTTTCATCAGTTTTGAAAAGACAAGCAATGAAAATATTCTCTTCTATGTTTAAAAAAATATACTATTTAAACTGCATGTTGTCAACTACCACAGAGTCAGACTATAATTTCAGCTGCATTGCAAATACACAATGGCAAAAATCCATTTCTTTCCAAAGTTTTTGTCTCAGTCCAGACACATTTTTGTTTGATTTTGCGGTAATTGACATGGTATCTATCCAAGAACACTTTAAATATGAGGTGTGTGACGTGATAAGACATTTTGGTTTCTGCTTTCTATTATCATTGCGTTGCGATCGCAGGCCACGTCCACAGTGAAATCTCATTGGTCTAAAATAACACTACTTGTTTTAATATTAAACATCACATTTTCTAATTGGCTGTGATTTTGCCACTTGGGAGCATTTTGGCTTTCAATGACGACAGGAAAATCACTCCTGATTAGGTTTGGAGAAATTGTAGGTACAATTATGGGTGGGGTTTGGCAGTGTGATGTCAGATGATTGGCGGTTCTATCTTGCTCCTTCATTCCCCCTCAGCCTCCGCAAAAATACGACAGACGTGAAAATCCCTCATTCAAGAAGAGCGATCGGTCTCGTCATCAACACGCGGTTCATCGGGAATATCCGTTTTCAGTACAAGTGACAAACAGAAACATGTACAATAAATTTCTTACATTTTTGCTCAGTTATTTACAAAAAAGTTTTTCAAAACATGAAATCAGGAGACTTCTTCCATTTATCGTCAACATTTATGATCAAGAATAACAGAAAAACACCGAGCACGCACACACATACAAACGCACAGAGAGTCGAACGGAAACAAGAAAGAGAAGAAGAATTATTACTTGTAGCGTCGTTTTAAACGTCATTCAGAAGAAGTCGCACTAAAACCCTGACAGGGAGGAGTCACGCTTCCTGACGGACAGCTCTTCAAACCAATGAGGAGAAGCGCACGGGGAGCTGGAGCTGGAAGTGGGTGAGACAGATAAGAGAGAGAGAGAGAGAGAGAGAGAGAGAGAGAGAGAGAGAGAGAGAGAGAGATCCAGAAACTGACAGACACAATTTGGACAACAATCTGCTGGAATATGTCACAATCGCACTATGATTGACCATCACACACACCACAGAACCAAAACCGCTCTAGTAAAGCTGTCCTGTCATCAGAGAGAGAGTAGAGTTACCCGTCCACAGGTCAGATGAGGGCATTTAGATCTTTTCCAAAGCTAAAATTGCAAAAAAGTTCACGTCAACAAACTACATGAAGGTTGCGGCCGGCTTTGCACAGAACAAGAAAGACAAAAATGCCTGTTGATGCTTTGCTAGCGGGCTTCTGGTGGCAAATGATCAAAGAAACGATATAAGGTGTCTTGTAATGTGCGCTCTCCAAAAAACTAGTTCTCTTTATTATCTCAAATATTTCTCTGAGACAGAAATAAGACTGAATGGAGATTTGTGCAGATTGCTTGGGAGAGAAAAAAACAAGTACTCCCACATGCATCTCATCAAGCTTACATTTTGTAGTGTGCGCTCGGAAAATTACAGATTAGATCTCCTTTCTATCTCAATTATTTCTCAGAGACAGAAATGAGAATAAATGGAGATTCGTGCTGACTTTTCTCCATAGAAAATGACCCTGATAATTGCACATGCATCTGCATCTTGTAGTGTGTGCTGGGCAAATCACAAACTAGATCTCCTTATTATCTCAATGATCTCTCAGAGACAGAAATGAGAATAAATGGAGATTCGCACTTAGAAAAAGACCCAAGTAATGGCACATGCATCTCCCCAAGTTTACATTTTGTAGTGTGCGCTCAGCAAATGACAAATTAGACTTGCATCTCCTCTAGTGTTTCAGTAGAGATCTCGGTGACGTCTCAATCTGTGCTCTGAAGTCTGCTAACAAGTCACAGATCTCAATATTCTCATCACATAATCTCCCAAGAGTTTCTGCTGTCCACATTCATTTTATAGCTCTACTTTCACATACAACCTCATTTGTGATAAATAAAACATGGCCAATAATTGAGAACTGAACAAGAGCAACGGCTAAGCAATAACCTGTGCAGTTTATGAGCCGCCGAACCGAACACCTCATCCTGTAAGAGATGATGCAACCGGCTGCAAACATGCGCTAAACTCATTTCTATTCTTTTTTTTACTTTCTCGCTCTCATCTCTGAAGAGCAGCTAATTGTACGGAGGAGTGACTGATGTACGGCGTGTGAATTCGTCTTTCTGATAATGTTTGTGTGTGTAGGAGCGAACAGGGAAACTGCAGCTGTGTGTGTGGGAGATGCATGACGTGCTCATGCATGTGGAAAAATTGTTTGTTTTTTTATCAGTAATTTGGTAAAATGAAGAACTGGAATTGTTGTTGCTGGTTAATGAGCTGAAAAACAATTGCATGCATTTGTGATTCTTTAAACCAGCATGAGTGTGTGTGTGTGTGTGAGAGAGAACTTTAGCCCAGTTTTCCTAAAAAAAAAGAAAAAAAAAGAACCTAAAAGGTCCAAGCAGAAAATAATTCACAGTGACACTGACTGCCAAAACAATCATACTGCTCTATAATACACACACAGGTGAACGCAGGTGCACACACACATAATGAGCTGGTCAGCGACCATCACACACACACACACACACACTTCAGACTGCTGACCGAGTCTCATGAGAATAACTACTAAATAAAGCTCAACTGTCCTGCAGCATTTACTGCATTTATTCAGGAATTATTAAACAAGCAATGATTTTAACAACAGATGAAGTGTGTCATTTCTGCACAGCAAGCAGCACCAAACAAAAACTGCAAAAATAGCTAGATTTTTATATTTTTATATGCACAAAAGTGAGATTTTGACATGTCGGGCTGCTCCAACAACAGACTCTGAACATTAAACGTGACCTTTAAGTTAACATATGATTGTAAAAGAGTGTGTCTGGATTGCGTTTGTTATGTGACACACATTACAGAAGTTAAACTGCCCAGGAACTCAAACTGATCCTGATTCACTGACTCAATATTTATTTTATCCAGTCAGCAGCTGCGAATGTGCGAGAGCAACACGTCACACACGCACACATGCACAAACACACACGTACAACGGTCAACTAGCTTCGAATGGCGAAGCAAAAAACAAGGTGACCTTACATGTGACTGCACACACATACGTACACATTGAAAAAGTGCTCAAATTCTGCTTAAACACACACACACACATGCACGTGCACACACTCAGCAGATGTGGCATCTTGCACAATGTTTGTGTACGCTAAAGGGTAAGATATGGAGAACGAACACAAACACACACGCAATTTAAGCTGTACTATTATCTGATTACATTGAGCGCATTAAACGCTCCACTGATCTGAGATGGCTTCTGGCTGAAAGCAGATGTACTGCGGACCCTTAAACACAGTCTGGAAGACACACACACACACACACGGGTCGAGTGTTAAAGACGGCAGAATCGAACAGCCGAAGATCATTACGAGGCCTTCTGGAGTTTTTATTCAGCTTGAGTTTACCAGTGTTACTTTAACACCAGTAATACAACTTTAACATCTAAAGAAATGAAAAGTGCATGAGCTCACATGCGATTGGCCGTATTGAGGTCACATGACCAGGTGAATATTATTTGCTTTAGCTTAGTAGGTTGTCTGAATATTCTCTAACAATTTTGGATGTAGAATAAATTAATAATAGGTGGCAAAGACGAATGTGAATAGATAATTGTGACAATGGTGTCTGTAATGCTACATCCACACCAATAGGTGTCAGTCCAAATCCGATTGATCAAATTCAATCAAGTGTGAACGGCCAAAAAATATGATTTTGACACATTTTTTACAATCTATGAACATTTTTGTTTCACTGATGAATGAGAACAGTTGAAATCCCACAGGCCAGAATGTCAAATTAGCCCGTGCATGAACTGTGCTAAATAAATTGAATGTTAAACCTTTAATTAATCTCTTGAGATGATGCATCAGATTTGGCAGCCAGATATTTTGTTATTGGGTTATGCACTAGTTATGTTACTAAAAAACCTTTTATAGCCTAGCTCAGGTCTTTTAGGTGAGAAATATAGTCTGTCCTGTTCAAGGTCTCAGCCTAGAATAACTAGTTGTTCATGAGCGGGAGAGAGAGAGATTGGACAGCCATCCTCTGCTTCTGTGTTTCGATGTCACGCTGAGCGTCTAAACACAACTGCACACACACACTCCGTCCCCATAGTGACCCTATGGCAACGGCGCCCTCCACAGAAACGCCACACCGCATGCTAACACATGCCTCGTCATGCCGCTAGCAGCCGGCCTGCATAAATGACACAGTCTTGCCAAACACACACACCACCGACATGTACAGAAAACAAATGATTCGACAGAGAGAGAGAGAGAAAGAGAGGGTCCGTCCAGCCCAGTCCAGCGTCCCCGAAACGTGCCGTTTGCTCTTTAAAACGCTCCTCCCTTAAAATACAAAAAACTATTTATTATTGTTACAAACAATTGCTATTATATTTCTCAGTGTTACACCATTAAAAAGTGCAGCTCACATTTCTCCAACTCTTTTCAGAGGAGAACAAGAGTCTCGTAATAAGACGGAAGGAAGCCATGAGAAAATAGAGCAGCATATTCACACACTTTGATTATTTTTAACATCAATGAAGATACACATTAATGCTGTAATACACACAAATGCCAATCTCACACAACCTGTCAAGAACACGTCTGGGTCGCGTTTCACCCCCAAAATCAGAAGAAAGAAATGGGAAATTATTATTTTTTCTGCATATAGAAAATACAGCCTGTATATAAAGGACAGATTCTCATTACCACAAATTAAACAATAACGATGCATTATTTAAATGTTAAAATATTCATGCATTGTGTGCAGCAGTGTTAATTGCACAGCTTTAATGTAACTAGAATTAATCTTACAGGATTTACAGAAAGAAAGCCTTGATGCATTACGTTAATGAAAATTTGGGGGGAAATGTGCTTAAAAAATTCCAAAAAAATCCAATTATTATTGCATTATATTTGATATATTTTACTATTCATATTCTTACAATATATATATATTGATAATATTGATTATATATCATTTTAATTGTAAAACATTTAAACATCATGGTAGCTTTTTGTTGTACAGACTTTAATTTATGCATGTTTATATTTAAAATAAAAATACTGTATAACAAAAAAAGTAAAATGTATTAGTTATTTATGGTAATGAGCATTTGGGGGTAAATGCTTGATAATTTAGTTCAAAATTATTTAAAACATTTTATTTAAATAAAATTAAAAAACTAAAAGGTCATATTTATTAGCTATTTATGGTAATAGCATGAAAATAATCTCACAATATTATTATTTTTGGTAACTCTCCTAATTGTCTTCCTTTTCATTATGCAAAATATAATTTCTGTTCTTTTTTTTCTTTTGATTTTGGGATAAAGCCTGACCTGGACGTGTTTCCGTGAGGTTCATCCCCATCTACTGTACCTCGGACACAGTCTCATCTGCACACATACGCGGGTAAAGGCAGTTTTTTCCCCGTTAACAGGAGGGTTTCTGTAAAAGACGAGCCCCTATCAGCACACACACACACAAAGAAACACGTCACTAGAGCAAAGTGTGGCGAGAACTATCCGGCGCAAAACTCTTTGCTTCTATATTTCACAGCAAATCTGGAAGAACAATTCTGATTGGTTTCTTCAAATGTCCTTTTTATGAAAAAAAAAGATGACATCAAGTTTGTGTGTGTGTGTGTGTGTGTATTTTTTTCCCTTCCATCTGGATTTTCTTCCAAAAGTCCCAGAAGACCTGGAACGATCCTTCGAGGAAGTTGTTTTCTTTTCTCCGCCCCGGTGGTTAATGTTTTTAACGATAATTCGGTTGGATCTACGACACGTCACTCACAGCACACGGACGACAAGGGATCCCGAGAAAAACAGGGACTTCACTACTATTGTGCCAGCGATAAAGAGAAACCACAGAGGAAGAAAAGCAAAAGAGACAAGGATGGTGGAGTCCATTTGCTGTCTGTAAGTCTCCTTTCAGCTGAACCAATCGGAGCAGTTTACTTAGAAGAAGAAGGAAGAGAGAGAGAGAGGAGGATAGATTGAACGAGAGATGGAAGGAACAAAGATACGGAAAATCAGTTCAAGTGAGAAAGGCCTGGAGAGGTCAGGGATTTGGAGAAAAACAACTATAAACGGAGACGAGTGTTAATGGAAAGAGGGCGTCTCTTTCCCCCTCATGGCTTTAATTACAGCGGCGCTCCGGGGCCGTCGGACTCGCACGGGATGTCTGAGACCTGGAAAAATACAATTCCCAGAGTTCCTGCGACTTGATCCGTTTCAGCGGTGGCCAATTTAAAGGCTGCCAAATGAGCTCCCATGAGCCTCCGGGTCTAGACGTGGGGTTGGTTGAATGAGACGAGGCGATGCGTTCACACACCAGGAAGATGTCAGACCTCTCCAGCCCGAGGAACACGGGGGAACGATGGGTAAAACAACAGGAAACGTCATCCTGGTAACGTGTAGTCGTGGCACGAGCGCTCTCAGAGCATCTGTAAATGGCTTTGTTGGATTTCGTGACTATCCCAGAGTCCCGAACGGATGCTGATGCACAAAACATCAAAGGACCGCTTGTGTAATCAGCAATTGGTGAATCAGCAGGCCTTTACACTACATGTTACCAGAGTAAATAGAGACGAAAGTGGAGGAGAGATTCAGAAGCTCAAAGGTTAAAGGTTACAAGAGTGGATGGCTAAAAGTACCCGTGTTGTGCCGCCTGGCAGCAAGTTAGTCTTGTGCATAAGGACGGGGTTTCGGGTCAAAGGTCAGAAGGGGTTGGAGGGAATCGTGGGAGATGGAGAGAGGGCGAATCAGGCTTTGAGAGCGTGCCACTGCGCCACGTTTGTACGAGGCCGGCTCAACATGTCCTTCCAGTGTTTGACCTCAGCAGGACCGCTCTTCCATGACAAGTAGATCTGAGAGAGAGAACGAGAAAGAGATGCTAGTAAACAACAATGAGGGACACAGCAGGGTTCCCGCTCTTTTCAAAACACTCTTTCCAGGTAGGCAATCGTAAAATAATTGAACGACTCATTTCCAATTCCTCTAAATGATACCGGTTTCCTAAACGACTCCCCTGACGATTCTTTTAGTACTTTTGAAGAACCCTATTTTCACTGTTGATTCAGTGTGAGGGGTGAATCATGACTACAGCGTTCTGCAACACTGAACCATTAACACAATCGAAAAATAGAACCCAACCCTATTATAACTCAATTATATTATATATAGACACATATTGAGAGGTTACACACTCAATAATGTAAGTACAAATCCTCGAGCTTCTCCAAAGAAGTTCGAATTTATTTTAGTGAATCAGTTCATTTGGATAGTTAATTAAAAAAAATGAACCGATTGACAAAACTTATTTTTGAAACAAAATATTTTGTTTAATAACGCTGTTTATCACTATTTTTTCTAATTAATTTATATAAATTATTGTTTTCTAATTTTATTAATTGTATTTAGTGTAAATGTATTAATATTTAATATTGTTACTGTTTAGTTTTTGCCAAATAAATGCTGTTCTGATTGGAAAAATAAATATAAATTTGACAGTAGTATATTTTATGAAAAATTGATGAATAATATATCAAGATTGATCACCCACTTATTTAGCATATCTGTAGTTTCTGTTATAACTTTTTCATAATAACATAGTAACACACAAACACACACACACACACACACACACACACACACACACACACACACACACATATATATATATATATTCTTTTACTTCTTTAAAATTGTCCTTTCTAAAGGATACTGCTTATCTACTATAATAAAGGATTGAATATAATATTTTTTTATATCAAAATGCAACAAGATTATCCTACTCAAATCTGTAATAAACGAGTTAGATCAAAATTAATCTAAAAGTAATAAGATTATTATTATCACCTTAAATCTAGTAGCTTATGTTACTGACTACACTTGTATCCACATGACTACGTCATGTAATATTAAATCAGTAGCGGATTATAATTTTTAAGTAATTTACCCAGCGCTGTATATACACACACACACACACACAATAGCACAGGATGCGCATATTGTCACCTTTCCAATGACATCGTTGCGGCTCAGTCGATCCTTGTCCATGACGGTGATGATGATGGTGGTCTCTCGGAGAACATGTGCCGGCACGTCAAAAGGGAAGGATTCGTTAAAAACGGGATTCAGGCAGCGTTTGATGGTCACTGTCTTCTTCTTCTCCACTCGCTTGTCTTTGTGCATTAGCCATACTTTTACATAGGGGTCTACAACCAATCAGAGAACGAGAGTGCGTGAGTTATGCAAATGACACTGTTCAATATTCATTCAACCAGTGTTTTTGTTATCACACGTGTGTCTGAGTACCTGAGGTTCCCCCGATGTCCATGGCTTTGAGGTTGCGAGCTTTTATGATGTTAACAGTGATGGTGTTGGCAGTGGGGTTATAACACAGAGACAACAGCAGATCGCCACGTCTTCCCTACAACACACACACAAACATAACACATGTCTTAAAACAGGCTTGAAAGAGCTTTGAGAGTTACAGCAGATAGGATGATTTTCAGAAAATAATGCTATAATGTTCAATCTGTTACTCACACACAGCTTGGGATGTAGTGGAATAGTGCTGTGGTTCTTTACACACAGTAACAGTTATATTTAATCATATTGACCTGAATAACCATTTTATGCTGAAATGGTTCTTTCTGTTCACCCAAAAATGAAAATGATGTCATTAATGACTCTCCCTCATGTCGTTCCAAGCCCGTAAGACTTCCGTTCATCTTCAGAACACAGTTTAAGATTTTTTAGGGCGTATTCACACCTGCCTTGTTTGGTTCGATTGAATCGAACTCTAGTTCGTTTCCCCCCTTGGTGCGGACCTTTTGGGCAGGTGTGAATACAGCAATCGAACTCGGGTGCGGACCAAACAACCGAACCGAGACCCAGCTGAAGAGGTGGTCTCGGTACGCTTCCAAACGAACTCTGGTACGGTTCGTTTACGGTGTGAACATGAACCGACCCAATTGCAAGAAAGCACTGCGCCTTTGAGTTAACAGGCTTCCGTAGTCGGAGTTGCGTTATGGGAAAGTGATCTGTTGTAGCCTAATACATTACATCTGTTGCGCGTCTTTCTGCGCGTCGTGTGTGTGCATCATTGGAATGGAATGAATGAATGAGTGTGTGCATCAGGACATTCACATACAGAGCGTTCTCTTTAGTCTAATCGCGCATAGATGCAAAAAATAATTATTAGTTAATTAATTATATAAATATAATTAGTTCATATAATGTAACGATAGTTACAATACAAGGATGATGCTGCGTTCATTTACATTGAGCCTTTTTTGCACTTCCTGATTTCCCTACTTGAGAATCCTTGTCCAATGAATGGACGACCTTACCACACGTGTCGTTTGGTTTACAAATTTTGGTTCACTTGCAAAAAGAGCAGTGTGAAAGCGAACCGTACTAAAAAATAAAAAATAAAAATGTATTTGGTCCGGACCAAAGCAAGTGAACTATCGGACTTTCCTGGTGTAAATACACCCTTAGATTTAGTCCGAAAATACATTTTGGTCCAAAAATAACAAAAACTAGGACTTTATTCAGCATTGTATTGTCTTCCGGTTCTGTTGTGGATCCGCGTTCAGTGCCGCCGCTGACGTAAGACGCTGCTGACGTGTGTCTGGTGTGTGTGTGTGTGTGTGTGTGTGTGTGTGTTCTGGTTCTGTTGTGGATCCGCGTTCAGTGCCGCCGCTGACGTAAGACGCTGCTGACGTAAGACGCTGCTTACTGTGTTCCGAAGATGAACGGAGGTCTTACGGGCTTGGGACGACATGAGGGAGAGTCATTAATGACAACATTTTCATTTTTGGGTGAACTAACCCTTTAAGGCCCGTTCACACCAAGAGCGATAACTATATTTGTGTCCACACCAGCGTACAATATCATTATAAGTGTGAGCTGCGGTTGTGTCGTCTGCCGCTTTAAATGCAGGAGCTCTAGATATGAGGATTGATTCAATGAGGTTCATTCTCGCGTCAAGCAGAATCTGTTTATGTTCACTGATCAATGTTTAAATGTGGATAAAAGCTTAAATTCAATCTGTTCATCATATAAAGTTATCGAGTCTCTTCAGAAAATGTGGACTAAACCACTCAATTCATAAGGATTAGTTTAACAATCTCTTTATGAACTTTTTAAAGCGTCAAAGTGGTAGTTGCGTAGCTGTCAATGGAGGGACAGAAACCTCTCAGATTTCATCAAAAAGATCTTCATTTGTGTTCCAAAAATAAACAAACGTCTTACAGGTTTTGAACGACATGAGGGAGATTAAATGATGACAGAATTTCCATTTTTGGGTGAACTTTCCCTTTAAGAGTCCATATTGTCCATTGTATGTAGAGTCCACTCACGCTGCCATCACTGCAGGGTTTGAGATCCTTCCAGAACGACTTCAGCTGTCCAAGCTCCACTTTATTCAGAGGGATGGAGACCTCACCGATCGGGTCGTTACGGCTGAACCGATCGTAATCCAGCACCTGGAGATACAGCGTTCGTTCCCGCACCTTCTCATACGGGAACCCTGAGGACGTGTAAGACGGGAGGGTAGGATTCAGATTTACCCATTCAGAATGATGAACACAGGACAAACTTCATCCAAACATCTAAACAAAATAATGTGCATAATGAAACCATTAACATTTTTGCACTGTGACAGTATTTTCCTGATGATTCAGCATATTTCCCCTCAAATTCCCATTACCGTCACATAAAAAAAAAAATCATTATTATAATGAGTCCTGTACTTTTACAGGCTTTTTTGTTGTTGTCATTTTCATTAGTCTCATGTTGATTCTCATTACAATCTATTTGTTCAGTATTTTCAACAGTACATACAGTAATTACAATTTATTTGGCAGACACTTTTACCTTGCATTCAAGGTACACATTTTATCAATTCATACATTTCCTGGTAATTGAACCCATCCTGACCTTAGTGTTGCAACCGCATTGCTCTACTATTTGAGCAACAGAAATGATAATATAATCTATTGTATTGTAAAACTGAATAGATTATAACTAAGATGTTTGGAAACACGGGTGATCCACAACTCACCTTCAAAAAGGAAGGTTTCGTTCCAGTGAGGGTTGAGATTTTTCCTCTTGACTTTGGTCTCGAGTTTGTGCTTTCTGTCGGGCAGTAGGTAGATTTTGACGAAGGGGTCGGAGGTCCCAGAGAAGTCTTTAGCGGGCAGGTCTTGACCTTTGAGTATCTTCACCGTCAGAGTCGTGTCTTGGAAGCTGTAGCCCAAGCTGAACTGAATCCGGCCCAGTTTCTCACTCACTGGACCTTCGTCATCTTCCGACCCCGGAGACAACTAAAGAGAGCATGAGAGAGAATGTCGAATGTGAAGAACGGTGATGAGACAAAAAAAACAAAAGCAATCTGGAGTGTTCTTAAAACCTGGCGTTCGTTGTTGTTTTTTCAACAGACACCTGCTGTTATTATTGATCATGAAACATGAGGCATGTATAAGATATTTAAGACATAAGCCACCATAAAACATTAACTAATAGATATCACCCATATTTGCCCAGCTGGTTTTTTACGTTAAGGATTGCAAGCATTATTTGTCTTACAAGTGTCCTCGAAATTATGTTTAAATGTGCAAATTAGGTATTATCTAATTAAATATGCACTAATTTGCATACATTTCTAAAAATTGGATAAAGCCAGGTTAAAAATTGTTGTTTCATTTTTGTTTAATTTGACATATTACAGTTAAAGGTTTTTACCGAGGAGATTTTAGATTTCTCTTTTTATTTTTTATTTATTAGAAAATAGCCTTTAATGATATGTATTATAATTGAAATCTACAGACGCAAATAGATAAAGTGCAATAAAATAAACAATTAAAGTTGTATTTTGATCTGACACTAATCTGAAACAACACGTTATGAAAAGCACAATTAGCCCAAAATCTAAAAATTGACAAGTGCATGAAAAAATATTGTTTTGCTTGTAGTGTCTTGCCTTAAAGTGCCCCTATTATGCCAGCCTATGCTCTTCATTGGCTGTCTGTGAACAACGTCTACTTTGCCTCGCCCACGAACACTGTAATTGTTGTTGAGGCCTGGAAGAGTTTGGTTCGTGTTGTCGACATGTAGAGAAGACGCTGTTTTCTGTGCTAAAGGCAAATTAACTTTGCATGCACTGAGGACTGGCGCTCAAATTGATTACGGTATCGTCACCATCGTTATTGTTCGTATCACTCTATCAAGCGCTGAGGAAGCCTCTGAGCTGAAATTCAGATGTGGTAATGGGCTTTTAGTTTTCGACACGTGCTGTAAGTCTAACCACTCACAACAGACTAGGCCATCTGACCAATCAGAGCAGAGTAGACCAATTACTACAGACTAGGCCATCTGACCAATCAGAGCAGAGTAGACCAATCACTACAGACTAGGCCATCTGACCAATCAGAGCAGAGTAGACCAATCACTACAGACTAGGCCATCTGACCAATCAGAGCAGAGTAGACCAATCACAACAGACTAGGCCATCTGACCAATCAGAGTATAGTAGACCAATCACAACAGACTGGACCATCTGACCAATCAGAGCAGAGTAGACCAATCACAACAGACTGGCCCATCTGACCAATCAGAGCAGAGTAGACCAATCACAACAGACTGAGCCATCTGACCAATCAGAGCAGAGTGGACCAATCACAACAGACTGGGCCATCTGGCCAATCAGAGCAGAGTAGACCAATCACTACAGACTGGACCATCTGACCAATCAGAGTAGAGTAGACCAATCACTACAGACTAGGCCATCTGACCAATCAGAGCAGAGTAGACCGATCACTACAGACTGGACTATCTGACCAATCAGAGCAGAGTAGACCAATCACAACAGACTAGGCCATCTGACCAATCAGAGCAGAGTAGACCAATCACTACAGACTGGACTATCTGACCAATCAGAGCAGAGTAGACCAATCACAACAGACTGGACCATCTGACCAATCAGAGTAGAGTAGACCAATCACAACAGACTAGGCCATCTGACCAGTCAGAGCAGAGTAGACCAATCACTACAGACTGGACTATCTGACCAATCAGAGTAGAGTAGACCAATCACAACAGACTAGGCCATCTGACCAATCAGAGTAGAGTAGACCAATCACAACAGACTGGACCATCTGACCAATCAGAGCAGAGTAGACCAATCACAACAGACTAGGCCATCTGACCAATCAGAGCAGAGTAGACCAATCACTACAGACTGGACCATCTGACCAATCAGAGTAGAGTAGACCAATCACAACAGACTGGACCCATATGACCAATCACAACAGACTAGGCCATCTGACCAATCAGAGTAGAGTAGACCAGTCACTACAGACCATCTGACCAATCAGAGTAGAGTAGACCAATAACTACAGACTAGGCCATCTGACCAATCAGAGCAGAGTAGACCAATCACAACAGACTAGGCCATCTGACCAATCAGAGTAGAGTAGACCAATCACAACAGACTGAGCCATCTGACCAATCAGAGCAGAGTAGACCAATCAAAAAAGAATGGGCCATCTGACCAATCAGAGTAGAGTAGACCAATCACTACAGACCATCTGACCAATCAGAGTAGACCAATCACTACAGACTAGGCCATCTGACCAATCAGAGCAGAGTAGACCAATAACTACAGACTGGGCCATCTGACCAATCAGAGCAGAGTAGACCAATCACAACAGACTAGGCCATCTGACCAATCAGAGTAGAGTAGACCAATCACTACAGACCATCTGACCAATCAGAGCAGAGTAGACCAATCACATCAGACTAGGCCATCTGACCAATCAGAGCAGAGTAGACCAATCACTACAGACTAGGCCATCTGACCAATCAGAGTAGAGTAGACCAATCACATCACACTAGGGCTAGGCCATCTGACCAATCAGGGGTGCGTTTACCAAAGCCAACAATGGTCGCATGTTCCGTCATTACCAATAGAGTTAAACGTAACTTGCGACCATTGTTGGCTATCGATTCTTTTGGGAAACATGGAGTAGACTCGAGGTGAGGAGGGGTTTAGAGAGAGCGGATCCTTGATCGAACCTTTTTCAGACTCTATGAGAAATGAGGTGATGCTACAGTGTATACTATGAGAAAATGAAAGTGTATTTTGACATTAGATAACTGTGAACTTTTTGTAGGAGACTCCAAAAAAAAAATAGGAGCCTTTAAAATAGCATAATAGAGGCCACATTAAAAGTTTTATTTGAGACACCCAGCAGATATTTAAAGGATAAAAAGCACCAATTTACCAACGTCAGCCTTTTAGCAAATCAGTTAAGATTTTCACCTAATTAATATTCATAAGCAACTAGGGGTGTAACGATACCCTCATGTCACGATTCGATACATCTCCGGATACTGAACTCACGATACTATATTATTGCGATACTCCAAGACATATGGTAAAATGTTAATAAAAAATGTACTGTTGATTAAAATGGTAAATTTGGTATTAAATTGTGTGTGTAAATGATTAGACTTGGACCTGGTGCTGGAAACCCAAAGCACAGCACAATGATGACACCAGAATAAACATATTCATGATTCTGAAGCTGAAAACACAGAATTAATTTAGACGAATATGCTTGCACTCTGTCACTGACTCGATATATTTAAAATAATGTTGCCCACTTTTTACTGGTAACAAGACATTTGGCATTATCAGATTCAGGACCAACAAATATTCCCCCATTGCATTATTACACATTATATTCAACATTATATACAGTAGTTTAATGTAGTACTGACACAAAAAAATTTTGTGAGAAAAAAATTCAAGTTTACAGAGTTTTAATTTTGGGTGAACTATCCACAATACATATTGTTGCATTTTTGTATTGCGATATATTGTGACACGATATATTGTTACACCCCTATAAGCAACACTGTAAAAAATGATCGTGATTTTAACGGTAAAAGACTGTAAAAATGCTACAGTGCAAAACTATATACTTTCCTTACTACACTCTAAAAAATGCTGGGTTGTTTCAACCCAAATTTGGGTCAAATATAGACAAACCCAAATGTTGGGTTAAAAATTTAATTAAAAAAATTTACAGTTGAAAGTGAAAGTTGAAGTTGGGTTAAAATTTTAAATTACATTTTTAACCCAAAATTTGGGTTTGTCCATATTTGACCCAAATTTGGGTTGAAACAACTCAGCCTTTTTTTAGAGTGTATATACGGTAAATAACTGTGATAGATCTAACAGTACATTTAATGTAATTTTACTGTAAAATACTGTTAAATTTACAGTTTTTGAAAGTGAAAAGAACAACTCATTGTATAATTTACAGTGAAAAACCGTAAATTGACATTCCCACAATTCCCTGCGTGACACTTCACATTTTATTTATTTCTGTTGAAATAACTGTTTCTTCTTAGTTCTTTTCTAATCAGTTATGTACATTAGGGTTTTATGTTACACTTAATAGTGTTAAATTAATGTTTATTGCATTTTGAAAATTTCATGTGTGTTACCATGATGGTGTTTGTGCGAATAACACTGTGCAGCTTCTGTATAATAGTATTAACTTTCTTGTGGAAGACTGCTTGTGATGAGCTTTGATTGATCATGTGACTCTCATCACTGCTGTGATGATTGTTGGTTGTCAGTGTATTACAATGGTACAAAACAGATATTAATACTTCAATAGGTTGATAAATGAACATCATATCAGATAATGAAATACGGTTTATTACTGTAAATTTTAAGTGAAGTCTGTAAAACCAATAACGTTGATACCGTATTTTTGACGGTAAAGTTCTGGTAAGCCAGTTTTTTTCAGTAAAAACAATGGGATTTTTTTTTTACAGTGAACGCTTTCAAAGACGTTCCTCTTCCTGTGTAAAGGGGCCGAACGAGCTGCAATGTGATTCAGACTTGACTTTATTTTCATGCCAGCAGTCAGACAGACTGTGCAGGACCAGGACTCGACATGCAAACACTGTCCTACCATCACCATGTCTCCAGTGAGCGAGTTGGCAAGGTCAGACACTGAAGAATGTCCGTCGGCATCTGGCGGCTGACCCTTAGGACTGTTCGCCGGCTTATTCCCCATATTCCTACTGCAGGGTGAGAGACACACAGAGAAACACGGGTTACTAAAAATACCAGTGATGAGTGACTTGCCCTGCGATTCTTTCTCTTTGCCACAGAATCAAACCCAGATGACCTTTTGACCTCTATGAGCGTTGACTCGCGTTATTCTGACCGGCTTCGTCACACATTTTAGAAACGGACAAGAATATGCAGAAGACAAATTAATAACAAGCATGAGAATGATTTTTTTTACTTTCGATCACTTTGAAACAATAAAATAAAGCCACAACAGAGAGATATAAAAGAAAAATCACATAGTTCAAGCTTTTACACATTTCCTGTTATAAAACATAAAAACATTGTAAGACAAGATGTTACCTCAGTTTATAACACAGCCAAAAGACACAATAAACTGGCCAATATTCAGGGTTATTAAATATTTCAGCAAACACATAAAGCTGTCAATTCATCACGCCACGGTGCGGTCCGGTTCGTTTCCGGAGGCTGGTGTCCGGAGTCAGATTTGTGCGGCTGGCCTGGACTGGAAAATTAACTTAATATGGGAATGATATGGGTTCAGTACAAGAGAAGCTGGTTTACAGGCATTTGTAGTATAATGCTTATTACCACAGACTTCATTTTGACTTAAAATAAAATGTTTATAGCCACAGATAATAATTGTGATTGGAATTGTGACTCATTGTTCAGCTAAAAAATAAATAAATAAAATAAAAAATAAAATAAAATAAAATAAAATGGTTAATGCCTTGGGAAATAATGTTGACTCAGGGCTCCACTTAACAAAAATAAAATAAATAGCATATTCCCACAAAAAAATTATTAAAAATAAGTTAAAAATAAATAAATGTTTATTGCCACAGAATATATTTTTTTTGACTGATTGCTTCATATAAAAAGGTAAAAAAATAATAATAACAACTGTTTAAAGTTAAAAAATAAAGTAAAATAAGGGTTTAATGCCACAGAAAATAATTCTAAATCATTGCTCCATAAAAATAAATTAAAAAATAAAATATGTATTGCCATAGAAAATAATTTTGATTTACTGATTGAAGTTAAAAATAAAATATAAAATAAAATAAAACCAAATAATAAATGTTTAATGCTAAGGAAAATAATTGACTCATCATTCCATGTAAAAAAAAAAAAAAAAAAAAAATTATTCAGCTTAAAGAATAAAATAAAATAAAATTGGGGTTTAAAAGCAGAAAGAAAGCTCATATTTTTGTCAAGAGTTCTAAATTATCCAGTAAACCATATAGGCAGATAATATGTGGTCATGACATTGAAATAAAATAAAAATGTCTGTGGTAAGTGAAATTATGCCACAAATGCTGTCATCGAGCATAACGTGTACTAAACCCCTAAATATTACTGTAATGTTTGACTAATCTACTGAACTAGTGGACAGGACAAAACTAAACCAGAGCAGGGGCCGAAAGAGCAGAGAGAGAGAGAGAGAGAGAGAGAGAGAGACAGACAAGGTGAAAAGGACAAATGCAGACATCTGAATGAAACTGAGTGATCAGATACAAACCGAGAGACAGAAAGACTGAAAGAGAGACACACACAACACAACTACAGGATGAACATAGAAAAGCGATGAAGGCGGCACACGGATACAGACGAAACTGAGACACGGTGACAGCTGGAGGGAGAAAGAGAGACAAAAGACAGCGTAAGAGGAAAAGAGGAGACGCTTTTCTGTGATGGAAAGGCAGAAGATTATTCGCATGACTGGAGAGTCAAACAAAACCATGAGAGAGACGTCAACCAAACCAGCACAGCTGCAGGAGAAAGAGAGAGAGAGCGAGAGAAGACAACAAACCCTGGAGTCAGTCAGAGAGAAAGGAGAGTTAAACGAAAGCACATACAGAGATTAGTTCCACAGAAAACAAACGACGGAAAAGAAAGACAAAGAGACCAGGAAGGAAGCGTTTTTGTTTCCGGAGAGAGGTGAAGCTTTGAAGAGAAAGAGAGAAAATGAGCGCTGGAAAGACAAAAGAGAGAGAAGGAGTAAACAAATAGTGTAAAGGAACACAGCAAATGGCACACGCAGTCGAACACAGAGAGCAGGAGGGGATAAAAGAGAGACATCGGGCAGATCAGACCGTCTTTAGACTGGCAGGGCAAGCGCTCTGAAGGGTTGACAAACTTTTCATCTTTACTCGCCCTCATGTCCTTCCAAACCTGTGGGACTGTCTTTCTTCTCTGGGACGCAAGAGAAGATATTTTGAAAAATGTTGAAAAACGGTATTTACAATGAAAGTGGATGGTGACCAAAGCGGTCAAGCTCCAAAAAGGGCCTGAAAGCACCAAAATGAAGTTCATACGACTTTTGTAGTCTTCAGAAATCATACAATGACTTTTTCTGACGGAAAAGTCTGACATTTAAATAGCTATTCGCTGTTAATCGTTTCACATAATAGGCAGAAATGCACCACATTAAATACAAATATTGAATAGCGATTCACTGGAAATCTTCACATTCAGCCAAACTTAGACTAGAAAATTACAACAAAAAATAAGATAAATAAAATATACATTATTGTTATTATAAAATAAATTCAAATATAGAATTTAAATTTATTTTAACTGAAAATATTTTCATTTCAGAATTTGAAAATAAAACAATGAAATTTAAATAACGATTAACTATCTTTTTGCAGGCAGCCAGACATGCAGCATGAAAATAAAATTAAATCACATAATTCATTGAAAATCTTTTCATATACAGACAAAAGTACAGCAGAAATATAAAATATTCAATCAAATAAACACACTGATATTCAGTGATAATCTTTCTGCATAAAGTCAAAAGTGGACCACAAAAATAAAATAAAATAATAAAATTAAATAAAATAAAATACTGAAATTTAAACTGCTACTCACTGAAAGCATAAAGCCATAAGTGGACCATTAAAAAAAAAACTATTCAACGAAATACAACGAAATTCACTATTCAACGAATTTTTTTTTCATATTGCCAGATATGCAACATAAAGTAAAAGTTTTTGTGTTTAGGTCGCCTTTAAAATGGTTGTTTTGTGTTTTCTTTTTTTGGAGCAAGAGCAATTTCAGTTTTCAGTCCCACAGAAAACAACATGAGGGTGAGTAGACGAGTATAATCATATTTCAATATGTATAACTCATAGTCCCAGCTGTATCCGCACCAGTCTAAGGAGAGCTGCGGAGGTCCGGGAGGACGGATCTGACTCGGGCGGGAGGTTTACGCACAAACCATGAAGCGTCTGTCTGTCAACACATCTGTTTCGGGAAAACATCCGCTCAATGCTGTCACTTTACTTCAAGGCTAATTCACTCAAAAGCCGCCACGAACATCATGGCCGAGTTGTTGAAGACACACAGACGTAGTCGTAGCGGAGACGAGAACACATCGAGCAGGCAAAGCAACACACACAGACAGACACACACACACACACACACACACACACAGACAGACACGAGGTTAGCTCGGGAGGGGAGAGAGACAGGGCTGTAAAATCCTCATCAATATTCAGGGGAGGTGTCAGTAATTGGTTAATTGTGAACTGAATGCAGCTCTGATTGGCTGAATCTGTTAATGAGTTAGTGTGCTTGTTAGGTCAATCCTATTGAACCCACACACATTCAGCTGCCATGAAAGATGAGAACAGATGGAGAAATGATAATGACAGAAAGAAGAAGCGGATTTCAGTGTCTGAAAGCACGTTTAAAGTTGGAATAAAGTCTTCTAACCGTTTTAAAGGGGTCAATTGACGCTTTTTAATGTTTTACTTTTAGTGTGTATCTGTCTGTGACTCGAAACCGATGACATTAATAACTAATGCTTCAGAAGCCTTGAAAGCTAAACTCATGATTATGGTAATGAGCGTTACATTTCTGACACATGCTTGAGGTGTTCGGCCAATCACAACGCACTGGGTTAGCTGGCCAATCAGAGCACTCTGAGCTCTTCAGAAGGAGGGGCTTAATATAAATCAGTGCATTTCAGACAGACTGGTGATAAAGGGGCTCCAATAATGTACAGTAAAAGTAATGGTTTTTTTTTTAGTTTTACAGCACGGTAAGCTGTTCTAATACACCCAATAAACAAAATAATGAACTTTTAAAGCAGCATCATATGGCCTCTTTAATTCAGCATATCTCATAAGAAACATTTCAAAAGAAGTTTCAAATAATCATTGTAGTAATAGTTTTCAGGAGGTAAAAAAAGCAAGTGCTTGGAAATGAATCAATAATGGGCGATTTATCCATAAAACATAGAACTATCATTATTGATCACATTACACTGTTCGAATATAAAGTGTCCAAGGCAATATTAAAAAGTTGAGTATACAGCTGAAGCCTGAAGACTTTCTGTTAGATTCAGTAACGCATGAACGTCGACAAGAGAAGGATGATGACAACTCTATATGTTTTCTAGATAATCTTCTCCAAAGATGAAACCTGGACGAGTTCTGCGGTGAGCGAGAACAGGTGAAATGAGGAGAGAAAAGAACACAATGAGCATCTCTCTCTTTCTCTCTCTGTATCTCTCCGTCTGTCCTCCGCTATCGATCGAGGGCAGATTAAGGACATGTGGACGCTTCTCGAGGTCTGAATAATTCATTCACTGTAGATGTGACTCGCCTGCAGGTTATCCAGAAGTTCGGCTCAGTAACCGCTTTAACTTTAGCTGTCAGCGTACATGTCAACATACAGATCGTTTTCATAAACCTTTCAACAGGACGCTTTATAAAATCGATCCACCTTTGAAGTTGTTGTGAAATAGCAGAACAGACTATATTAAAATAATGGACTAAATAAAAAAGTTTAGTGTCTTTTTTATTGATCCTGTACATGTAGGCCTAAGTATCGAACACTTTTGTCTTATATCAAACCGAGTAATTAAAAGTTATGCTTATATTATATAAAATATTTTGTATAATGCTTACTAAAAGTATTGAACACTTTTGTTTTATATAATATTTATATTGTTGCTGTTTTATAAAAGCATTGTGCAGAGAGTCATGTGTTTATTTTAGTTTCTAAAATTTTATATTTAATTAAAACGTATATTTTAACATTTAATTTTATTTCTAAATAATTAAATATTAAGTAAATAAAATGTATACAAATTAATAAATAAGGTATTTATTTTATATAATATTTACTAATCCTTTTTTAATACTTTTGTTTTATATCATGTAAATTTTGTTGCCGTTTTATAAAAGCAATAAGCAAATGTTTATTATATTGCTAAACTTAAATATTTAATTAAAAATATATTTTAATTGTAATTTTATTTTAAAATAATCAAATGTGAAGTATTTAAAATGTATACAAATAAAAAAAAATTATGAATTAAATAAAATGTTTATTTTATATAATATTTAGTAATATTTTCTAAAAGTATTGACATTTTTTAATTAATAATTATTATTACATTACATTTGTTTGGTGCTTATATATCCTGATTCACTCGCCAAGCATACACATCTGCATACTTGACTATATTCTGGCCATAAGGGGGTTTAATCCCCAAACAACACTTTTACCATGGTAAAAACTGGCAAACTGCTGTATTTGAGTAAAGCTCATGGATGTAGGACAGCACAAGGAGAAATAAGACGGAGAGAAACAGATGATTTCTCTTGAACTGAAGTGTATAAACATCTCCCACACATGGAGTAGATGTTTTATATTTATGAATAATGTATTTATGATTATTAAGGGTGCTGATGAGATGCAGACGGCAGCCTGCAGGTGTGTGGCGTCACCAGTAGGGGGCGCACAGAGCCCAAATTCCCCCCCGACATCTGGAATGTGCTCTTCCAAGCGCTCTCACCTCGAAAGTGGGCTGTTGGCATGGCAACCGAGGGGTGGTGAGAGAGTGTGTGTGTGTGTGTGTGTGAGGGATGGAGGGGCAGCAAACGGGAGACCATATAGTACACAGACAGCAGACGAGGAGAAGGATATATGACAGGTACAGGTGAGCGCCTCGCTAACACACACGCATGGACGTACATGACACACACACACACACACACATTCAGAGGCGGGCTGGAGGCGGGTCGCTTTGGGGTTCACCGTGACCTGTTATACTATCCTGCGTTTACCTGCCCCGGGAACCAACGCACGCACCTCGCTGACCCGTCCAGGCTGGAGAGGGAGACCGCGCTCCCCTCTATACAGATTCCCGTCAGAAACACACAACACAACATCATGCCATCGCACGCACACACACACACACACACACAGTGTACTAGAGATGATTACATAACCAACCCACGATGCACAGCGGCATGAGCGTGTCCACAGAAACTCATTACTTCATGTGTGAGATGCAATGGGCCTTTCGAGACAAAAGTCAAAGCCTGTCCAGTACAAACACACACACACACACACACACACACACACACACGCACACTGCTGTTAGCTCATTCACTTCATTCAAAGCTTGTCATAATTTCTTGGACAGCAGCCTTCTACACTACACACACACACACACACACACACGCACACACACACACACACACACACACACACACACACACACACACACACACACACACACACAGAGATCTAATATGTGCTCGAACACAGCAGAACAGCTCAATTAAAATCTGATGCTCCTGGGCAAAGACACACCAAGTTTCCAATAAAAATCCCTAAAGGAATAGTTCAGCCACAGATAACAATCATCTACGCACTCTTTATATCGACTGTGGACTGTAACGGAGATGTTTAGCAGAATGTCCAAGCTGCACTTTTGAACTTCTCCTTTGCATTTCCACAGAAGAAATTAATAATAATAATTCTGTCATGACAACTCTCGGGAGTGTTTGGGTGACAATGTTGATATGTCTGGTCTTGGCGGAATAGATCTGCTCCTGCCAACACACACACACACACAACACACTACTGTGAGCGAGTAAGAGATGCAGCTGCTGTACGATATAGCATACATGAATTACCCGTAGCAGATCTATACAGGTGGAGCTGGGGAAGGAGGAGGGTTTCTGAACGCGTACTTGAACCAGTATTTGAAGATTAAGCAGCGAGCTCATTGGCTACTGATACAGCAGGAACCAATCAGCTGTGCCCTATAGAGAATGATGTGATTGCAAAAACAATGTGATTTCTTTTTTAATTCACCAATCAATTTTTAGGTTTCAGAATTTTTTTCAACCAAAGTTTGTATAAAGATGATATAACTGAATGAACTGATATAACATTTTACTTTATGCAATATGTGGGTAAAATTGCCATGGATGGGTTTTCCTATTCAAAACACTGCATCTAATGTGCATATTAATGTGTTCTTGGGGCAGCATGTAATGAAAAAAGATAATAACTGGAGTAACAATTGACAACCTTTTCGTAATATTTCATAGGAATAGTGATGTATAATTTGTTCTTTCCCTGTTCTCCCAGAATGCCTGATAAACATGCAGTCCTGATGTCCTCTACACACACACACGTATGAAATCAATGCCTTGTTTTGTAACAGAAAGTCATATTATGATTAGAAACCCCAATGTTTTCCTGAGATGTTGATTTATGAAATTAGTCTGATTTAAATTATTACAAAATATGATCTTTTTCCATAAGAGTGCTAAATCTGATCACTAAACGAATGTCAGTCACCAATGAGAAGGAGTTGTGATGGTGAAACCTCTGAAAAGCCTGATATGCTCTTTACAGAACATCCAGACTCAAAGAGAGACATTCACTCAAATATAATGTCCACTAGTCTATTCCTGGGTCCCAGGACAGGCATTAAACTTCAGCACGTAACAGTTTGTGCCCCAGACAGGAATGATTCATCAAATGATGTGTTTTGTTGAGGTGTGTCATTACCAAGTGATTAGACTTATAAAACAGGTCAAAGCACTGAATGACTGACGTCTAACTCTGGCGCTGTGGTGTGTGTGAGGGACAGAGACCGCAGGCCATGCGAATCATGAAACGCTACGAGGCTTTTTGCAAAGTCAGCATGTTAAAACTTGCTGCGTCCAAACAAACCCTGTTCCTTTCGCTTCATCCACCCTTTCGTCTCTCCCTCATTAATGCACCTGCTTTTAAACACACACTGCGCTCTCTCTTTATCTGCAGCTAATTACAGAAGATTATCCACTCGAGTGGAGAGCTAGAAGGCGACACACACACACACACACACGGACAGCTCCATTATTCTGCAGGAGTTTGACCCTCAGATCTTCTACTCGTCTCAAGAGCTCACGGCTATTTGTCACTAGATGTTGTTCCTACTCAACTCTCACTGATAATACATCATGCTGATGCTACACGTGCTTATGGAGTCATCTAGAACACACACACACACAAATAAGGATTATTCGAAAATTGACATTCGATGAAAACATTGAGCTTAACATATACAGGTGAAACTCGAAAAATTAGAATATCGTGCAAAAGTTCATTTATTTCAGTAATTCAACTTAAAAGGTGAAACTAATATATTATATAGACTCATGACATGCAAAGTGAGATATTTCAAGCCTTAATTTGTTATAATTGTGATGATTATGGCTTACAGATATGAAAACCTTTTCACAATATTCTAATTTTGAATTTGGGGTTTTTATAAGCTGTAAGCCATTATCATCAAAATGATAACAAATAAAGGCTTGAAATATCTCACTTTGCATGTCATGAGTCTATATAATATATTAGTTTCACCTTTTAAGTTGAATTACTGAAATAAATGAACTTTTGCACGATATTCTAATTTTTCGAGTTTCACCTGTATATATATATATATATATGATAAGTTAAAATGTATATGTAAATATATAATAAAATATTAATATAAATAATAGATTAATAACAATATACAAGTATATATAGAGAGTCTGATTATTTTTTATTATTTTATTAATATATAATTGATATAAATATTTTACTATATTTATAAGAAATAATATATATATATAATATCAGTTAAAAATGATAAATATATAGCAAAATATGAATATAAATGTATTAAATTGAAAATTAACATTTGATAAAAACTGAGTTATATATATATATTAATATAATATTTTATAATACAATTTTATATATCATATTATTGGGCTATATATAATATTATAGTTAACGTTATTTATATATAAATATATAATAGGAACTCTGACATTAATTTTCGATGTTTTATTGTTTTTCCCCGTGACCCAGTTTTCCAGTGTGTGATTATTGATTACGTTCACCTGTTCAGTGATTCTCTTAGTTCTCTTGTGTTTTCTCCAGTGTTTGTCTGGTGTCGTCTCTTTTATGTGGATGATTTTTGCCCGTTCATACGTTTCTCCTGTGTGTATTATTCCCTCGTCGTGCGCTTTGTGTAAGCAGCCACCCGTGACATATATAAATTATATTTACATATATTAACTTTATGTATATCGTTTAAATTTACAAGTTACCATAAAATTTCATAAAAATGTACATCCTATAATGGATGCATGAAAATCAGAGAAAATAATGTGCTTGTGTGAAATCCTTTAGCAAATTAGCAAAGCTAATTCACATGCGAAGAGGTCAGCCAATCACAACAGAGATCATGTGCACAGACGTCTTAAAGGTACAGCAGCATAAACAGCCTGTTTAACTCTACAGGTCAGCGTAGACTAACAAAGTTAGTACACTAACACGTAGACTAAAAGCTTTTACTAACTTTATTAACAGGCTCCAGGGGGAAATGTCAATACAAATCATATATATGCTGCTATATAACACAGAAGGTTACACTACTAAGCCACTCTTCATTGCTGCAAACGTAGCTTATTCCAAAACTGTGTTGTGTGTAGGTTCAGACAGAACTTGCATAAAGAACTACATTATATAATCATTTAAATGATATGCATTTTTATGCAAATGTATGACCGCAACAATATGCGTATCCACAGCCACAATCCACAGCGTCCCGTTATCTGCATAACACTAGACGTGTCTACACACAAGCCGCCCACACGCTGAGAGTGTGTGTGTGTGTGTGTGTGTGTGTGTGTGGCCACGATTGTGTAAGATTGAACAGTCAATAAAGAAACAAGCTTTTGTCACTGGGGTTTTAATTCCTGCTGATACTATAATCCAGAAGCACCCACTGAAAACACGAACAGAAGTGTACGGATGTGTTTCCAACCACACACTATAGTACACTTTTATTCAGCAAGGATGCATTAAATTGATCAAAAGTGACAGTAAAGACATTTGTAATGTTACAGATTTCTTTTCCAAAGACGTTTTCTATTCATCAAAGAATCCTGAAGGAATATCATTGTTTCCACAGAAAAATTTTAAGCATAAAAACTGTTTTCTACGTTGACAATAATCAGAAATGTTTCTTGAGCATCAAATCATCATATTAGAGTGATTTCTGAAGGATCATGTGACACTGAAAATTCAGCTTTGATCACAGGAATAAATTTCATTTTACAATATATTCAAACAGAAAACAGTTATTTTAAATTGTAATAATATTTCATAATTTTACTGTATTTTTGATCAAATAAATGCAGCTTTGGTTACGTCTTTCAAAAACATTTTAAAAATCGTACCGGACTATTTTTTACTAGTGTAGGCCTATAAATCAATTTAAAATCAGGTATAAAGATATGGTTCCCTTTCAAGGGAACTTCGAGCTGCGTTTGAGACGCGGTGGGAACGCTCTGCGTGATTGCGTCATGAAGCACGTGTAAAATCAGTCCAATGGAAGCCCGATACGTCATAGGTGACGTCATAGACCAGGAAACTATAAAGCACCCTTGAAAACAGACCGCGACAGCTTCTGTTGTCTTCAGTAAGCGCTCTCTGTGACTCTGTCCTTGTCTATTTATTGTTGTCTGTCCGATCATATCATATATATATATATTATCACTATGGCGAGCAAGCAAGATTACAAACGTTGTGTTGTCCCTTGCCCTCGTTTCATTACGGGTGGGGACACACATCAGATGTGTGTTGCTTGTTTGGGAGTGGAGCATGCTCAGTCGGTCCTCGAGGGGGCTGACTGCGAGCATTGCATGAGTTTGTCCATGAAAACTCTCCGCTCTCGCCGGGCATTCTTTGAGGAGGATGGTTCGGTTCGTGTTCCCCGAGGTGCGGGTCCCGCAGCTGCCGAGGCACTGCGGCGGCGTTCATCTTGGGGTTCACATATGGATTTAGTAGCGGGGTTTGAGACGGGCCCCGCCCTTTCTCAGCCCTTACCTGCTGAATCCGGTGTCCCAGCTCAGGAAGGAGCCCGCTCTGCGGTTTCTCCTCCCCAGGCTGAGACACCACTGTTGCGGCTATCCAGTTCTGAGGAACTGGATGTCGTCGATATGGGGGAATTTGAGTTTTCGCCAGCTCATGCCCCTGCTGATGAGGAGCTTATGGAGATTTTATCTCGTGCTGTTGCTAAATTAAATATTGAGTGGCCAGCTGATGATATTGATGTTGAATCAAGAAAGAGTCTTCTGGATGAACGTTTTTTACCATCTAGATCACGACCTCCTCGTCGGGAACTCCCGTTTTTTCCTGATCTTCACACTGAGGTGTCCAGATCATGGAATAAACCGGCGTCTTTCAGAGTGCATAATCCTCAAACGAGTAATTATAGTAAAGTGAGAGGTATGGATAATTATGGTTATTTGACGATGCCTCGTGCGGAAGAGACGCTTGCGAGCTATCTCTCCCCCGAGTCAGCGTCATCACTGAAAGCCCCGACGTTACCCACTAGACCATTAAAAAATACATCAATGCTGGTGGGTAAAGCGTATTCGGCAGCAGGTCAGGCTGCAGCATGTTTGCATACTATGTCGATTTTACAAGCTTATCAGGCTGACCTGCTGAGGGACATGGATGAATGTGAGGAAGTTAGTGCTGAGACTGTTCGTGAATTACGTCGCACAACAGATTTATCTCTCCGGGCCACCAAGGAGACGGCTAAATCAGTTGGCCGTTCTATGGCAGCCCTGGTGGCCACGGAGCGTCATTTATGGTTGAATCTTTCTGATATCAAGGATAAAGATAGATCTGTTCTTCTGGACGCACCGCTTTCTCCTACAAGTCTGTTCGGCGATGCTATAAATTGTGTTGTCGATAGGTTTCAAGAAAATAAAAAACAAGCGGCTGCGTTTCAGAGGTTTCTTCCTCGCCGGTCCAGTGTCCCCGAGGCCGCTCGTAATGTAAAGTCTGAGCAGCCTCGTCCGTCTACGAGCTCCGCACACAGATTCCAGCAGAAACAGAGCGTCGCTGCTCGGGCTCCTCCACAATCTGGGGTTCCCGAGTGGCGTTCGCAGTCCAGGCCTGGTGGGGGTAGACAGGATCTGAGGACTGTCATCTCCAAGAGAGCCTGGACTAAGAAGAAGTCCTGACGCCAAGTGTGCCAGGCTTCTGAGGGTGGTCCCCTCCAAGGAGGAACGATTCCGAGGAACCGTTTCTCTTTGGCGCCCTCCGGGGGGCGATTCTCCGAGGAGAGTCGCAGCGTTGCCACATCGGTTGTTCCCTGCCGGTTCGCCGTTTCAGGGCACCGAGGTGTCAGCGTCCCCGTACAATCCTCTGACGAGGGTTGTAGAACGGTCAGTTCGGTTGTTCCCTGCCGGTTCGCCGCTTCAGGGCACCGAAATGATTGTTCAATCAAATCCAGAGGCCAGTCTCGAGGGACTGGTTCCCTTATCAGAATTTCTGGCAGCGTGGAAACTTCTGCCAAATATTTCTATATGGGTCCTGCACATAATAGAAAAGGGTTACAGAATTCAGTTCGGTTCTCGTCCGCCCAGATTTCAAGGGGTCCTTCCCACAGTGGTGGACCCACAGCAGGCTCTGGTTATGGAGCAGGAAGTTCTGACACTTCTGCAAAAAGGAGCGATAGAGAGGGTGCCTCCTCCCAACAGAGAGTCAGGGTTTTACAGCCGTTACTTCATTGTTCCGAAAAAGGATGGAGGGTTGCGTCCTATTCTAGATCTGCGCCAGTTAAACAGCAGAGTTCAGAAACTCAAGTTCAGGATGCTCACACTCAAGCAAATTGTTTCACAGATTCAGTCCGAGGACTGGTTTGTCACAATAGACCTGAAAGACGCTTATTTCCATGTATCTATCCATCCTCATCACAGGAAGTTCCTGAGGTTCGCTTTCGGGGGCGAAGCTTACCAGTATCGGGTTCTGCCGTTTGGCCTAGGTTTATCACCCCGCACCTTTACAAAATGCGTGGATGCAGCTCTGGCTCCTTTGAGACTCCAGGGCATTCGCGTATTAAATTATATCGACGATTGGTTGATTTTAGCTCAGTCAGAGCAGTTGGCGGTTCGGCATCGAGATGTCGTTCTGTCTCACATAAAGGAATTGGGGTTGCGGCTCAACACCAAGAAGAGTGTTCTCCTCCCTTCTCAGAGGACCACTTTTTTGGGTGTAATTTGGGATTCGACCACAATGCAGGCACGTCTATCTCCTGCTCGGATCGCGGCGATTCTCACAGCCGTAAAAAATGTAAAACTAGGCCAGTCACTCACTGTCAAACAGTTTCAGAGACTGTTGGGGCTTATGGCAGCAGCGTCCAACGTGATTACTTTTGGCCTGCTGTACATGAGACCTCTGCAGTGGTGGCTCAGAACCAAGGGGTTTTCTCCGAGGGGAAATCCGTTCCGCAAGATCAAGGTCACGCGGCTATGCCTTCGTGCTTTGGTCATGTGGAAGAAACCTTGGTTCCTCGCCCAGGGCCCAGTGCTGGGGGCTTCTTGTCGACGCGTTACGCTTTCGACGGATGCTTCCCTCACAGGATGGGGGGCGGTCATGAGTGGCCGCTCGGCGCAAGGTCTTTGGCAGGACCATCATCTGTCATGGCACATAAATCGTTTGGAGATGATGGCGGTATTTCGAGCTCTCAAATATTTCCTGCCAGACCTGAGAGGCCATCATGTGTTGGTTCGTACGGACAACACGTCAGTGGTTTCATATATCAACCATCAGGGGGGTCTGAGGTCACGTCACCTTTGCAAGCAGGCCCATCAGATCCTCCTATGGGCCCAGGGGAAGTTGCTTTCTCTCAGAGCAGTTTACATTCCGGGGCGTCAGAATGTGGGAGCAGATATACTGTCAAGGCAGGGGCTGAGGCCCGGGGAGTGGAGACTTCACCCCGAGGTGGTGGAGCTCCTGTGGGAGAGATTTGGTCGTGCTCAGATAGACCTTTTCGCATCCTCAGATACAACCCATTGTCCCATGTGGTTCTCTCTCACGCACCCAGCTCCTCTCGGACTGGATGCGATGGTGCAGGTGTGGCCGAGGCTGCACCTGTATGCTTTTCCCCCGATATCATTGCTCCCGGGGGTTCTGGAGAGGGTTCGCCGGGAAGGGGCCCGTCTGCTACTAATAGCCCCTTACTGGCCAACTCGAGTTTGGTTCTCGGACTTGGTGTCTCTTCTGAACGGCTCTCCCATGGAGATTCCAATCAGGAGGGACCTGCTGTCCCAGGTAGAGGGCACGATATCTCACCCTCGGCCGGAGCTGTGGAAACTGTGGGCCTGGCCTCTGAGGGGGCCAGGCTCATAGAATCCGGTCTCTCGACTGAGGTCGTTGAGACCATTCTCCATTCCAGAGCCCCTTCCACGAGAAGACTTTATGCGCTGAAATGGAAATTATTCTCCACCTGGTGTGGTGAGCGTCAGTTAGATCCTGTTAACTGCCCTGTTGGTTCAGTTCTCGATTTTCTGCAAGACCGTTTCTCTGCTGGGTTATCTCCTTCCACGTTAAAAGTTTATGTGGCGGCTATATCGGCCTATCATACCCCTCTGGGGGGTATTTCTATTGGGAGAGATCCTCTGATTATTCGTTTTCTCCGTGGTACATTGAGGTTGAGACCTGCACTGCACTCTAGAGCACCGGCTTGGGATTTAGCCATCGTACTTGAGGGTCTGGCTCTGGCTCCCTTCGAGCCTATTGAAGAGGTTTCAGAAAAATTCCTCACTTTGAAAGCTTTGTTTCTCCTTGCTATTTCTTCTATCAAGAGAATTGGAGATTTGCATGCCCTGTCGGTTGCTCCTTCATGCCTGGAATTTGCACCTGGTATGGTGAAAGCATTTCTATACCCTAGACCGGGGTATATACCTAAGGTCCCAGTGAATGTTGGGGGCCCAATAGTGTTGCAGGCCTTTTATCCTCCACCGTTTAATACCCCAGATCAGGAACAATTGAACCTGTTATGTCCAGTTCGGGCATTAGATGCCTACGTTCACAGAGCTGCCCTGTGGCGTAAGTCAGAGCAACTATTTGTATGTTTTGGGTCACTCAGAAGAGGGTGCCCTGCATCAAAACAGGTTATGAGCAAATGGATAGTCGAGGCTATTTCATTGGCTTATGAAGCGGCCGGTCAGCCTTCACCTATGGCTGTACGGGCCCATTCTACTAGGAGTATGGCGGCCTCTACGGCCTTAATTTCGGGTGTTTCCCTTCTTGACATTTGTAATGCGGCAGGCTGGTCCTCTCCGCATACATTTGTCAGGTTTTATGACCTTGACCTCTCCACTCCTGGGGCGAGGTTGCTTGCTTCTTAGTGTGCGCCAAGGACTTCACACAGAACGGGCATTTGTCACTATGGCGTAGTGGGTATGGGGTTCCCACCGCGTCTCAAACGCAGCTCGAAGTTCCCTTGAAAGGGAACGTCTCAGGTTACGTATGTAACCCTGGTTCCCTGAGAGGGAACGAGACGCTGCGTTTGCCTGCCATACTTCCTGCATACCCTGATCGACTTACTTCAGACTTTTCAGAAGCTGTCGCGGTCTGTTTTCAAGGGTGCTTTATAGTTTCCTGGTCTATGACGTCACCTATGACGTATCGGGCTTCCATTGGACTGATTTTACACGTGCTTCATGACGCAATCACGCAGAGCGTTCCCACCGCGTCTCAAACGCAGCGTCTCGTTCCCTCTCAGGGAACCAGGGTTACATACGTAACCTGAGACGTTTTCAAGGGATACAGGGAACAAGTAGAGGGTGAATAATCACAGAGTGTTTTTGGGGTTAGCAATTATCTTCAGTTTCATTGTGCTGTTATCATTACTTCATTTTTTTCTAATTTATTCTTTCCTATTATTTATTTAGCCTATTTATTTTTTCCTTGTTTAAATAATTGGTGTACATTTTGATTTGCTTTGGGGTAAAACAAAGTAGATGTGAAAATATTTGGAACGGGTGTCGATTATGTGTAAGCTTTTGATTTGTGGATATAGGGGGTGGGATTAAATACGTTTTGTTTTCTTCCCACTCCTTTTCGAATATGTAATGGACATTGACTATTGTTAGTTAAATTTTCTTTTGTATGTTATTTTTATCATTTTGATTTGTTTACTTGATTTTCATTTTCTTGTCGGATGTTCTTTTTTTTTTTTTTACATAAATGCGAAATAAACTTTTTAAAAAATGTGTAAAATGTGCAAATTTCAATATTAAATGATATATATTTATATATACTATTATATATATATGCAGTTTTTTTTCCAATAAAGTATATACTGTAGAATTTGCAGAACTCCAGGATTCCATTCTGAATAGTGTAAATGTCGAAAGCGTGTACAGTAGAACAACACAGTGTGTGAATGAGTTTAATTCATAGACTCAAACTAACAGAGTATAAAGAATCTGAGAGAGCCTACGGCTGGATTTACATCAGAAAGATCCTCTCTCTGACACAACACACTCCAGAGTCTCACAGCACTTATATTCTCTCTGTGTGTGTGTGTGTATGTGTGTGTGTGTGCTTTTGAATCCATTCAATCTAAATGCCATGATCACAGTGGGAGCTTCAGTCCCGATCCACAGCAAAGCCTCACTATAAAGGTGCCGCTCGCTTGAATCAACAGCAAAATGGCAGAGAAAAGCTGTGTGTGTGTGTGTGTGTTAGCATGTGAGACGCGACAAAGGGGACGTGATATGAATCTCTCTCTCTCGCTGCACACGGCACATGAGTGAATGACACGAAACCTGTCAGGAACACGTCTGGGTCACACCTCAGCCCACAAATCAATGAGAAATCAGGAAAATCAAGTCTATTTTAAGACTATTAGTATACTTTCTGCATTGTGATATTATATTCATCAATATATTAAGCATGTTAACCTTGCATATTGTAATGTACAAAATAAACATAATCATAAGTACTAAATTAAATAAATAATATTGTTTATTGAATTACTAATTGCAAATCCAACTGTAAGTACTGTATATATAATAATGGTGTTTGTATTGAATGTATGCTCATTTAAATAAATAAATAAACATAGTAAATATATGTGCGTGTGTCATGCTTATAATTATTTTTTTTTTTTTATAAATGTAATTATTAATTAATAATAAATTGCATATATATGCTTTGAAAAGCCACCAAAATAGATCAATTGAAGACATTATTGTAGCAGACAAGAGAATAATTGAATAAAGCGTCCAACTTTTAAAAGACTCTACATTCGAAGTCGGTCATTTTTGTAAACATTTTGTATTTTTATTTTTATTTTTTATTCAATGCATGAAATTCACAGGCCTAATCATTTCTTATTTTTGTTGTTTTGATGTTGTGGTGAATTATGACCCGGGCATCATAAGATTCACTCACACATTACAGCGTCAGTGATCCAGTACAGCTGTAATCTCGCTCATGCTGATTCAAGCACTTCACAGAGATATAACCATCCGATAGCACTTCAAAGCCTGTGTGTGAGTGTGTGTGTGTGTGTGTGTGTGTGTACATCATCTCCGTCTCTGAGATCATTTGCTTTTCGCATTATATATCTGCCATTGCTTTAGAATAAGAGCTCAGCGATGTTGGTTCACCAGTGCTGAGCTCTTCCTGTTTGATTCTCATTCACTGGGCATTCTGGGTAATCACAAGGAACGTGCCAACAGCTAGAAGGCTTGGCCATTACGACAGTCTCTCTTTCACTCTCTCCTTATTAGTCTGCTAGCTCTTCCTGGCTGAGTTAATTGCATGTGTGTGTGTTTGGCGAGCCCTGAGTTTTACTCCAGCCCTAATTAACCAGAGAAAAGAGAACGAGAGAAAAGAAAAATGTGTTCGAGTCGGAAAAGAGAGAGAGAAAGACCAAATAAATCACCCAGAACTTCTCTGAGTCAAGTGGAGATTCAAGAGAAAGTTCACCAAACAGTACTGAACTATAGCAGTGTCGGGGAGTGTTACAGCACAGTTAAAGGGATAGTGCACTCAAAAGTGAAAATGCTGTCATCATTCACTCAGCCTTATATTTTTCCAAACCTGTATGAGTTTCTTTCTTCAATAGTACAAAAAAGAATATGGGAAACCATACGTTGACGGTAGCCATTGACTCCCATTGTATTTTTTCCCCCCAATGGACGTCAATGGGTGCCGTCAGATGTCTGGATAACAACATTCTTCAAAATATCTTTAGCTTTTCACAGAAGAAAGAAACTCGTACAGGTTTGGAACAACATGAGAGTGAGTAAATGATTTGAACTATCCCTTTAAGCTTCTCTTTTGAACAACTAGTTACACTACGAGCTATTAATGAAACATATCTACTACAATGAACATTATATTTTTAAGTATTATTTATTCGGCACATAAACAATGATTATATTAGGGTGACAGCATAATATACAACTAATAAAACACTAATCAAAACATCCTAATTTACATATTTGAATAAAAACTGTGATTAGCAACTTAAAAAACAACATATTTCAGCATAAAGACAACCAGAATTTCCGAACCACTGAAGTTAACCATTGGAATGAATGAACAGATTCACTAAAATCTTGTATATTCCATTGCAATATTGTATTGTAATATATAGTGAACATATTCATTTATTCAACACACACACACACACACACACACTTAAAGTTTTAAATGTGAAAAATTATATATATATATATATATATATATATATATATAAGTGTATATCATTTTTCACATTTAAAACTTTATAAAAAAATGTGAAATATATAGTGCAGAAAGATTTTCTTATTTTCTATGTCTTTGTTATGAATTGCTCATAATCCTAAACTGAACAACACTGGTGTATTGCACTTTATGAGGTTGAGAGCGACAGTGCTTCAGCTCACCAGAGGAGGCGCTAGCAGCGCAGGAACTACAGGTGTTTCCATCATAATCAAGTCTTGGATCAGTCTGTATAATATTAATGGAGATCAGGGAGACCCCTAATGTTTTCCTTCATGTTTAAAGAGGCATCGGAGTGTGTGTCAGCTCCAGTCTCAGGAGAGTTACACCACTTCAGTCAGAGGCCTGTAAATTAGCCTCGACCAACGCATCAATACACTCGCTCTCACTGGCACACCACCAAACGCAGTAAATCATAAACCTAATGCCATACAGCGCCTGTTTGTGAGACTGAGAGAGAGAGAGACACTCACGTCTGCGTTCTCTAATTTAGTTGCGATCACTCGTCGGCCCTCCAAATGATCAAAAACTAATTCAGCCTCTGACTCACTGCCATTACCCAGCGCAGAAACATTCACCGATGATCGCTGGTTAGCCGGAGAGGATTTCCCTGGAGAGGTGTATGCCAAGTGTGTGCTGTGTGTTATCTATGATTATCTGTGTGGTAGCTATAGAGGCTTTTTTAATAAATGAACGTTTATGTGAGTGGCAGGCATAATTCTAAATAATAAAAACCCTTTGCAGAGCAATTCACTAAATGCACACACAAGAAAACAAACTGGAAATACCTTACTACTCATACTATTTCTGCAGTATGCATACTGTGAATTTTCTATTAATCCAAACCTAAGTAGTTGTTTGCGTAAATGTGCAGAATACAATATCCCCACAATGCAATTGGCATCTAATATATATATATATATATATATATATATATATATAGTACATTATTGTTTTCAAAATGATAAAAGGACACTTTTAAAAATAAATATAGTTATTCGTAAATTGGATTGTTTTTTTCAACCCTTTTCCCATTAAAATACAATTTTTGAAAGATATGTCAAAAATAAACATGTAATTATTAATTACATAATATTTAAAGTTAATAATAAAAAATACATTTAAAAATGCTAATATATAAAGTGCCATTCATAAGTGAAAATTAACATGTAAAAAAAAAATATATATATATAATAAAGTTCACCTCACCAATGTTTTTTGTAAAACTTGACAAAACTTTTAAAAATATATTATATATTTATTTCTATATACAGAATGTACAACGTTTTATATATATCTGCATAAAATATTCTATTTAAATATATTTATATTAAAATTAAATTTCAATATTATATATATAATTGTACATATAAATTTTATATGTAAAAAAAATATATAGTGCAGAAGGATTACTTGTATGTAATGAGGTCATGTGATAATGCAGCATATTGTTTGAAATGTTTATTGTTATATGTTGCACTTTGTTTCACATGCAATTTATATAGTGTACTGCATATTGCACAGTAGTTTCCATTCCCAAAACACAGCCGGAGCGGGAAACGTAAAGCTAATGAGACACCTAGTGAGAGAGAACAAATATTGGCATAAAAGACTAGGAAAAAAGTGTGAACTTGGGAGACGTGTTCAAGGAGAGTGGGGATAAAAGGATCTGACGCTAAAGTCAGAGGATGAAAGAAAAACAAATGGGCATAAAAATGCCAAAAACAGAAACAAACAAGACATGCAGTAAAGATCGCAACAGTTCACATCTCAGTAGGAAGTTAGTCACAGTATCTCACACCTCATTGGCTGAGCCCTGGCCCACACAGCCACCAATGGCATTCAAACACCCCGTTAGCCTCAGGTGAGTCTCATTAGCATGATTAATGAGCTCATTACTTATTAGCGACATACAGCTTGTTCATTTACTCCATATCAGATATTCTGAAGCTCTCTTCCAAAAGAAACCGGCGCGTTCCCTGTTTCTCAAGATACAGGTGGAGGTGAACGCAGCCTAACCATGTTTTGACAAAATTATTATGCAGAATTGCATCTTTCGATGAGAAGACAATGTGAAGAGCTAAGACAGAATACGTTTAAATGGTGGATGGTGACTATATGTGATCACTTATTGAAAATTATTCATCAAAAACACACTTTTACACAATTTGTCTGTACTATATTTATTCTAATTAAAGTATGCTGTTAGTTTAGTAGATGGTTTATGCATCAACACTGCAAAAAGTATCGTCAAAATGGTTCAATCTAATTAAAAAATGGGCTATTTAAATTTTATTATTTGTATGTGCTACATTTTTAAGGCTGGTAACATTGCAATGTAAACATGACGTTCTTGTCGATACTGAAAAGAATTGGTAAAATATTTCAATCTAGTAAAAAATTTACTATTTTATTTGTAAGTGCAATGTGTTTTAGGCTTAGAGTAAACATGACAACATGCTAATAGTAAAATCAACTGAAAGTGTTTCTCATTTAGTTCTCATATAGCCACATGCTAACATCAAACAGTTGTAATATAAATAGTTAAAAATGCACTATTTAATTAATAACTTGTTTGTACGGTGTATTTTATGATAATTTAAGTTTTGTGCTGTTAGCTTACTAGCATGCTATCATCAAACTCTTCCAGAATCAGCTGAAAGTTCGGTCATTCTTGCATTTAGCATCGATGCTGAAGCAATTTGATAAAATACTACAATGCAATTAAAAATGGTTTATTTTATTCCTTCGTACGCTTTCGCCGGCGTCGCTAACGCCATGCTAAAATAAAATCAACTGGAAGTGCCATTTCTCCTAGTTCTCATGAGCATTGCTATTTAGGCAGATGCTAGCATCAAACTATTGGAATATAATTAGTTTAAAAATGCTATTTTATAAACTTGTCGATACAGTTGCATGATTCCAGCAGTTCTCGTAGATATAGTGCCGTTTAGCATTGATACTGCAAAGAATTGATAAAGTGGTTAAATCTAATTGGGCTATTTTTAAGGGTAGCCTACTACAATGTAAACATGACAACATGCTAATCATTCGATTAGCAGTATGCTAATGCCAAACTTTACTGAAGGTGCATCCCAAATCGCGTACTTGTGCTCTACTCTATGCCATTTTGTAGTATAAATAGTGCGAGTAGAGCGTTCACAATACACAAATACCCGGACAAACTTATTTAAAACGAAAAAACGAAGTGTGGAACGGTGGACACTTCATGCCCTCGACTGTCGCAGCTTTAATTACGTAGCGGATGGGTTATCAGACTCCGATGTTGAAAGACAAAATAAATGTATAAAGTTCATACACTACACGGTTGAATACAAAGTGCATAGTGTACATAGTGTATAGGTGCATAGTGCATAAGTACATAGTGTATAAGTGCATCATTTGGGACACATTGAGTCAATTCCCATGTGTAGTGGTCTTTTGTTCACCTGACATGTGAAGTTGCTGCCTATGAAGTGCACTACAAATAAGTCACTTAAGAGATTTGGCTGCCCATGTTGGCAGTCGATAGCATGACGGCTCACTAGCGTTTTGGATCAGAGCTTGAGAGAAACTACTAACTCGCATTACGACATGAAAGCGAGAGCGGCGCGCCGCTGTGTCTGTATCTGCTGCCTCGGAGCCTGTGGCAAATACACGCTATGCTGGGTATTACCCACAATCCCCTGCTCTCTAGCAGGAGCTCTACCGCTTGCTGTGGGTTGGTCAAACATGTAATGCATCTCTCCACACACACACACACACACACACACACATATTCTGACAGATACCTCTTGTCAGGGGGGGTTTCTTGACTGGGCGGTACTTCCTGTAGGTCTGGAAGATTGGCAAAGTCGTCATGCTCGGCCAATCCGATCGCGAGAGAGAGAACCACCATTTTTCCTTCCCTTCACCAAGAAAATGAGACACAAAACAGAGAGAGAGCAGAAAGAGAGACCAGTAAAGTGCAGAGAGGAAGAGTCGAGAGCGAGAGGAAACACAAGAACAAGAAACTGTTATTATGCAGCAGATAATATTAGTGTTGAGTTGAGCATATCAGCCCCGTTCCTCAGACCGCACCGCACATGTTCTGTTTTACAGCGGCTGATTCGTCAATGTGCACTCATTAGCATTTTGCATGTTAACTTTGATTGTATCTCAATGGCAAACCTGTGCTTACCAATACAAGTAGAGTTAAAGTCGGCATGAAACGGTGTTACAAATGCAGGTATTCGAAATTTCGAATCGAAAATGTTATGTGTGAAATACAAATTCTCCAGTCATTCCCGTCGCGTTTAGAGCTGATCTTGATGAAAACAGGCCCGTAAACACTCAAACTCACATTCTCTCGCACACACACATTGATTTACTGTCCTCGTCACTCAACACATTCACCGTCTCCCTCGTTCACTGGTGTTTTCATCCTTCTCTCTTCTCTCTCTCTCCTCAGCCTTAATTGAGGCCCGTTAGAGAGATCTGGACTAATTGTTTCTATTTGAGAGTGCAGAGAGTGTGTGTGTGTGTGAGGTGTCGGCACTGAGCTGCTGCTTTCTGGGTCACTGCTCACCCTCTATCTCCTCTCCTCTTCTCTTCTCTTTCTTACATTCTTCAATTTTCTCTCTACTTACAAATCCCCCTCATCTCTGAGCCTGGACCTTTCTCTAATATCCTGCTATTAAACTCCTCTTAAACAGCTTTTGAAAGCTTTCATCTGTCCCTCCTGATCTTAAAGGAACAGTTCACATGAAAATTATTAGGTTCACAAACACAAATAGTTACAAACCAATATTATATGTGTACTGTATGTGTGTGTGCAAATTATAAATATACATAAATAATACATTTAACTATCATATACACTCACCTAAAGGATTATTAGGAACACCATACTAATACAGTGTTTGACCCCCTTTCGCCTCCAGAACTGCCTTAATTCTACGTGGTATTGATTCAACAAGGTGCTGAAAGCATTCTTTAGAAATGTTGGCCCATATTGATAGGATAGCATCTTGCAGTTGATGGAGATTTGTGGGATGCACATCCAGGGCACGAAGCTCCCGTTCCACCACATCCCAAAGATGCTCTATTGGGTTGAGATCTGGTGACTGTGGGGGCCATTTTAGTACAGTGAACTCATTGTCATGTTCAAGAAACCAATTTGAAATGATTCGAGCTTTGTGACATGGTGCATTCTCCTGCTGGAAGTAGCCATCAGAGGATGGGTACATGGTGGCCATAAAGGGATGGACATTGTCAGAAACAATGCTCAGGTAGGCCGTGGCATTTAAACGATGCCCAATTGGCACTAAGGGGCCTAAAGTGTGCCAGGAAAACATTCCCCACACCATTACACCACCACCACCAGCCTGCACAGTGGTAACAAGTCATGATGGATCCATGTTCTCATTCTGTTTACGCCAAATTCTGACTCTAACATCTGAATGTCTCAACAGAAATCGAGACTCATCAGACCAGGCAACATTTTTCCAGTCTTCAACTGTCCAATTTTGGGGAGCTCTTGCAAATTGTAGCCTCTTTTTCCTATTTGTAGTGGAGATGAGTGGTACCCGGTGGGGTCTTCTGCTGTTGTAGCCCATCCGCCTCAAGGTTGTGCGTGTTGTGGCTTCACAAATGCTTTGCTGCATACCTCGGTTGTAACGAGTGGTTATTTCAGTCAAAGTTGCTCTTCTGTCAGCTTTAATCAGTCGGCCCATTCTCCTCTGACCTCTAGCATCAACAAGCCATTTTCGCCCACAGGACTGCCACATACTGGATGTTTTTCCCTTTTCACACCATTCTTTGTAAACCCTAGAAATGGTTGTGCGTGAAAATCCCAGTAACTGAGCAGATTGTGAAATACTCAGACCGGCCCGTCTGGCACCAACAACCATGCCACGCTCAAAATTGCTTAAATCACCTTTCTTTCCCATTCTGACATTCAGTTTGGAGTGCAGGAGATTGTCTTGACCAGGACCACACCCCTAAATGCATTGAAGCAACTGCCATGTGATTGGTTGATTAGATAAATGCATTAATGAGAAATTGAACAGGTGTTCCTAATAATCCTTTAGGTGAGTGTATATATGAATAATAAATTTTGCAATTTTATATAATTAGTTGTTTTATATATATAATAAACATTGAAAATTCAAATGTGAATGTTGTGCAATTAAAAAATTCTCTATTTAATTTCTTTTCTTTTCATACAGACAATATACATACGTATTACAAACGTACAATATATATTTACACACACACACACACACACACACACACACACACACACACACACACACAAAGATATATACATATGAAATTCATCTGTCATCATAAATGTCATCTTTATCAAATCACAGGTTTTTAATTTTTTATATTGTAAATTATGCTTTTAATGTGTTATTTTTGATTAATAAAATACTTCATTAAATCATTTTGGGATTAATTTTGGAACGAAATTTAATTCCATCTTTGAAATATCGCTTTATGTTCCACAGAAAAACAACAACAGCAAGCGGGTTTGAAACGACATGAAAGTGATTAAAGGGTGACAGTATTTTCATTTTCAGGTGAACTGTTCCTTTAAATTCTAACCTCGTCATATGGCATTATGCTCTCTCTCTTCACTTCCTTTCCTTCTCCTCGTATCTAAAGTGGTTTTAATACTCTCTAACCCCCCCTCCACTTCCCCAACTTCCATTTCTTCCCTCTCTCTCCTGCTGTAAATCCATCCATTCCTTCATATTCTCTTGGGCTTCCCTCCATTTTGGCCCACTCCGACTATTTTTGCCTTTCAGAATTTAATGGCTGCAAAAAATAGCTCCTGGCTGGAGCGACTACACACTCGCACACGCACAACACATACTCATGTGCGCACAACAGACAGGAATCATTATTGTCAAAGCAATAAAAAGAAGCACTTTTCCGGTGAGAGCCGGACGGCGAATGTTCTGGGATGTTAACAGGACCGTCGCTGACCACTGATAACACACCAACAACCCTCAATTACACCCCACCTCCCCCTTCCTCTCGCCTTCCCTTTCTTCTTCTCTTTTTCTGTCTCTATATCAGACCCAAGGCCATGTATGTGTGTCAATGACATCCCCCTTTAACCAGCGGAGATGAAATATTTAGTCTTCCCAGCATAAACGGAACACGGATGTTTTCTAACTGGCTTTCTTCCATACTATTTTTGCAGTATAAACATTGTTCACAGTTTGTGAATTCTGTATGCATGAAATTACCAGAGATATACACCATTTGCAAAATGGGAAGTATGCAAACCTCCTCAATACAATGCATTTAACTTGACTTTATATTTGAACTCTATGTTTCAATCCGGCTATTTTTAAGCGAATTTTAGGAAATCGGATGGAAAGGATGCTGGATGGTAATGCAAAGATGCTAAATGTGTAGGATTTTCTTTAAGCCGATGTGCGTATAAACTACGACGGAAACACATTCACCGAATAAATCCCTCGATGCGCAACAAAAACTCAGGTGACTTTGCCTCAACCGAGGATGTGATTGGATATGTGGACTAACCAGCGGACCAATCGCATCACAGCATCTCAAATGTTGATTTGGTCGTTCTAAAATGCCTGAACCAAAGTCTGCAATCAGGAGGATTTGGTTTAATTCTCTCAGAAGCGTCTCACACGATTGCATTTCCAAACACCAGGCACAAGAGAACATGACAGCGTTTATTTACACCCGGCTGGGGGACTACCGATGAAAATTAGCACTTTTGAGCTAACTCGGGTACATTTACATTGTTTTAATGTTGATTAATGTACACTGTCTCCTTTCAAATAAAGAGAAAATGAAAATTGCTTTGTATTATTTTGTCATTTATGATGTACGAAAAAGAGCCACAGTGGCTTCCCCGATTGCAGCAACTTCCATTTTTTTTACAGATATTTTGCACCAAATTTCTAGGAAGTGACGATTTTGTGCTGTTGAACACATGATGGGATGGAAGCGGTGCTTTATTCGCAAGTGTTTATGCGATATTCCCATTTTGCGCATAAGTTAAATTCGCAACTTTGGCTACTGACTCTATTTCGTATCTTTCTCCAGTTCATTATTTGATCAAACTCCCAAAATTTGAGTAAAAAAGTGAAATAATTTGGTTTAGTTTATGAAGTGAGCACTCATGCTGAATTAAACATGCAATGCAGTCCTTTCATGTGATGAGAATATAGCATACTAGTTTGAAACATTTAACAATGCATACTGTATAGTACTGTATTAACAGTTATCAATACTGGAAATGGAAGGACAAATGTAGTAGGTCATCCGTTATTCAATGCATACAGTGTGCATACAAAATTTAATGCATACTGTGCACAGCAAACTGCAGCAATAGTATAGTATGCTATTCTGAACCTCAGACAAAACCCCATATTTCCTCACTTTCTTTCTGTTTTCTTTTCATTCTCTGTCCTGGGGTAACAATCCATTTTCAGAGTAATGATTCAGAGGACAGAAAATCAATGCTTCAGGGTTAACGTGAATCTGTAGCAAAGACTTTAAACTCAACACCTGCCTGCGTACATACACTATCAAACGCACATAAACAAACCGTGGAAACAAACGCGTATAACCAAACGGAAGACAGATCTTACAGAATAGTTCACCCAAAAATCATTTACTCACCCACTCAATGTTAATGAGCTGCACGATTAATGTTTAAAAGATTGCGATCTCGACTCAAACATGCATGAAAAACAGCTTCACAAACAGCCTTTTCAAACACACGGTATCTTATATCTGTGTTAAACATTCAAATAATCACAGAAGTACTCAGATAAAACATTATATTTCGGATTTAAACACTAATGTCTACGGTAGCGATCAAAACACAGTAACTTCAAATGACGATTGTTTTGGCGACAAGTGACTGTTAAAAAATGTATGCCATTGAATCATTTATTTAAGAGATTTGTTCGAAAACACTGATTCCTCCGGTAATGAAACAAGGGAAGTATTTATGAGTCATTGAATCATTCATTTAACCCGATTTAAAAAAAAAAAAAAATTCATTCATATTAATTAAACATTTAAATAAACTGCAGTAATTAATATTTTGTCAGAACCTCTAGTAAATTACCTGCTATTTTGTTTAGAAGTCTGTTCAGAATCATGATCTCTATTTGAAACAAAAAATCGTGATCTTTAATTTATCCAGAATCGTGCAGCTTTAAACATTATTACATAATTATATAAATCAAAGTCTCCAGAGGCAGCCAAGATGAAAAAAATAGCACAAAATTACATAAAAATTGTCCAATAGACTTGTGTGCTATATCACAAGACTTTTGAAATTATATTGACTATTCTGGACTACTTTTTGTCCATAAAGCAGCAAAAAAATCATACAGTTTTGGAACGACAGTAAATGACAGAATTTCAATATATTAATAAGTACCATAACAGTGTTTAAGAAGTGTTTCTGAACAATTTTAATATCACAGGTTGGACTGCTTTAATGGCATCGTAGAAAATATTCTACAGCCTTTCAGGAGAAATTATGTTTCAAACCTGTCATAATAAGCTGTTGACCTAGAAACACCTAGCTTATTCATCACTAAATCGCTGTTTAAATGTGAAAATTACAGGCCTTTTCTCACACCGACCCCGCTCAGGAAAGCATCTATTATAATTCAATTAAATACGTCACAACAGAGCCAAACGTCACACACACACAACTGAGGCAGGCTTATAAATTCAACCATGTTACATCACTTGAGAACCATGAAATCCATCAATCACGCCGATTTGCTGTGTGTTCACGTGTGGATAATCTTGGGAAATTAGATGATGTTCAGTCGCGTTAATTGTTTGTCATTTAAGCTGAGACCTGCCCTCCCTTCCTTCGCAGGTCACGCAGTAGCAGCCGGAGAGATTTTTCTATTGAAGGCCTGTAGCCCTTGTCAAGCTAGCGTAATGTGCCGCGGTTAGTTGAAAGTCTGCTGTCCTGTGCACTCGATAACTCACAGCTATTCTAGGGAATTATGTTTCAGACTTTCCTAATGAATAAACAACCCTGTTTGAAAACAAAAGACTGAACATGAGGGATATTAAAGGGATTGTTCACCCAAAAATGAATATTTTGCCATCATTTACTCACCCTCATTTCGTTTTAAACTCTGTATGACTTCTTTCTTTCTTTCATGAAACACAAAATTTAAATTTTTTAATAATAATGGCGTTTCTTTTCCATAGAACGAAAGCCTAAAGTGAACAAAAAAACCAACCTAAAAGTAGTCATGCACAAAATTTCAAGTCTTTAGAAGCTTCATGTAAGAAAAAGACAGAAATTAAAGTTGTTTTACTCCGCTGCAGCTTTCAAATGTCATTTACATATGGACATTTTAAAACTTTGGGGTGTCAAGATGCTTTGTAACATGTGTGACGCCACACACAATTAGTTTATCCATGTTTTGCAACCAAAAGTGCCATGGGTTAGATGGAAAACTCAACATTTGAGAACTATGGAAGGGAAGATCAGTGAATTCAGTAAATATCAGTACATTTGAATTGTATAAGCATATATATGACTTTAAAGAAGTTTATGGTGTTTAGAAAGAAGAAAGTCAAACGGTTTGGGAGTGAAATGACGGTAAATAAATAATGACCGAATTTTCATTATGGGGTAAACTGTCCCTTTAAACACAAAAGAAAGACCATTAAACATTCATGAACACACTCACACACGGGCAAACACATGTCCGAACACATATATACATAATATTAGTCCTGGTACCATATCTCCAGCGGTCCCCTGAGGTCCTAAAATGTGACATGTTCAAACCAGCTGAGGCAGAACGCACACAAGGCAATGTTCAGCCATATAAAACAGAACGTCACAAAACCGCAGATCAGTGCAGAACGCTGAGGGAGGGGGGTAATATCCTGCAGCGGGGCTGAAATATAGTGTGACAGAATGAACAACTGTCTGACAGGGTCTGGAGACAGACAGGTGAAGAGAGAGAGAGAGAGACAGAGACGAGAACAGACAAGAAGAGGCACGCAGATCATTTTCAGTTGAACTCTCTAGGACATTTACACTGTTTTAAGAGACATATTATTACCACACACTAAAGCAGGTCAAGTATAAATAAAGCATCTCAGAGAAAGGGAACTGACCTGGTGTAGTCTGAGATATTTCTCGAAGAATATAAATGCTTTTGTAGCACTTAAAACACGGTTCACCCAAAAATGCATGACTTCGTTTCTTGCATGGAATATAAAATTATGTTTTTGAGAATGGTGACTGACAATGAAGCTCTTTTCCTAACAATGAAAATGAATGATGATGGACACTTTTGAGCTTAAAAGAAGTCCATTAGATTCTACCTATACTCTAACTCGCATGATGCCTTCGTACAAGAAACAGATTCTTGTATTGATGTTAAGTACTGATATGAAACCTTTGAGACTTGCATGACTTAGTTTCAAAAGACTTGCCAAACAGTGAAAAAGAAAACTAGATCCCTTTTGTCATTTTTGTTGCTTTACAGTCTGTAGTCGCCGTATGTGTTGATTTTTATGGAAAAGAGCAGCGTGAACATTCTGCTAAAATTCTCTTTTTCTGTTATAGAGCTTCCCGTCCCTTTTCATCGCTGCGCTTGTTGTCTTTTGTCTTCCGGTTTGTATTTCCACAGCAATCTTACGTATTTATAAATTACCTGCCCGTTTTAAAATCTTCCCGATCTACTGACATTTTTTTTAAGACATCTGCTTTAAAAATTACAATGCTCGTGATAACTTTCGTTAACTCTACAATAAATAAATCCACTTCACCAGCGAATTACTCTTCGACAGCAATGTCATCGAAATATACAGAGCGACTGCAGAAACGGAAGTATTGTAAAGATGGCTGCGCACTTGTTTCTCTGGCGCACGAGGTCTTTACTGAAGAAAGAAAGTCATATGGGTTTGGAACGACATGAGGGTGAGCGAATGATTTTCATTTTTGGGTGAACCTTACATAAAAAAGTGAAATTACTTAGACAAGACTGATACATGCAAACACAGGACAAAAAGGCATGCACAGGACAGACCCACACAAGAAGTGACTTACAGGAAGGATTTAACGTCCAGGCCTCGTTTCGTTATCTGACCCATCATGTGATCCACGCTGCCAGGGTTCCCATGAGAGGCACCTCCTGGCTTATGGCGGGATGCTCCAGCCGGGCCGCCCCTGGAGTTCCTCGAGCCGGTCTCTCCTCCAGGCCCCGTGCCGCCGCCCCCTCCTAAACCCGGCTGGGTGTGCAGCTGACCCAAACTCTGGGAGTTGGGAGGCCTGTTGACCAAATTTGGGGCCGGAGCCTGGATCAAGGGTTGCTGGAGGCTCTGCTGACGCAACAAGGTGCGAGGCCGAGGTATCGAGGCCATCGATGGGATTTGGTCCAAGGTCTCGGTCGAGGAGAGGGTGTGGTCGGACAAACTGTGCGGGCAGAGCAGGAGGGAGGGCAAGGAGCGAGACGATGAAGAGCGGGAGCGACAGAGCGAGGGGCGAGGAAGGAGGAGGAGAGAAGGCGGGACAAGAACAAAAGGGCGGGGTTGAGGAGAAGAATCCGAAGAGGATTTGTAAGAGGTCGGATGAGGATCAGAGGACGCAGAGGGGCATGGAGAAAGAGGAGACGACAAGTTGAAGGGAATAAGTTCAGAATCCGGGTGAAGGAGAGTCAGGGAGTTGGTTAGGGATTGAAGAGGTGAGAATGGAGACATGGAAGAGGACGAGAGGTTTAGGGAAGGATTAGGGCAGAAGGGAATGGCCAGAGAGGAAAAGGACAATGAAAAGATAGTGTCGTCAGATGGAGAAGGGGGTGGAGGAGAGGAAGGAGGAGGAGGAGGAGTGCGAGATGAAGGTGGGGATAGGAGGAGAAGCAGAAAGAAGGAGAGAAGCATCAGACAGAGGCAGTAGCCACTGTAACACAGGTAGCAGAAGAGACTGCAGCCGCCCTGGTCTGTGTGTCCGTTTCCGGCCCGAGCGAGACTTCCTTGACCGAGCGACGAGCGGCGAGAGTGTGTGTGTGTGTGCGTCTGCACGGCCTGTTTGCGTGCAGCTCCTGTGCGTGCCTGACTGGATCGCGGTGTGTGTCGGGTCTGCCCTGAACGGCCATGCGCATGTGTGTGTCGCGGCGTGTGTGGCGTCAGTCGGCTGCCACCGGTTCTTGCGGGAGACTGTTTTTTGGTCTGTTGAGAGCCTCCCATGTCGGTCTACTCCTCGCGCATGCCTCTCCACACCTTTCTTCTCTTAACTTTGCCCGTCGCTTCTTGCGACACTCGTTTTAAGTAACACCACGGCCCCCCGAGTTTCTCCAACAGCCAACCAACTACGCTTGATCATCCGTCATTCTTTTGTGCTCTCCTCCCCTCCCTCAGCAATTACATCCCTCTCTTTCTATCATTAGCCCTGTTTCACTTTAATATAAAAACTGTGTCAAATTCACCTCAGAAACTTCACAGTGAGTTTCACCTGAGTTGCACTCATGATTCCTGCATTTTCTGGCTATTCTTCCCCATTTCAGCTTGTCTAATCCCAGCAGACTTTTACCTTTAGGGTACAACGGTAGTCAGTATAAAGCAGGGGTGTTCGAAACTTCCCCTGGAGGGCCATTGTCCTGCAGGGTTCAGCTCCAGACCTAATTAAACACGCCTGAACCAACTTATTAAAGCATATTAGGCATACTAGAAACTTTCAGGCAAGTGTATTGGGGCAACTTCGAGGTAAGCTCTTCTCCACACCCCTGCCTTAAAGGGACATCTTTCAATCTTATCGATGTCACAGTGTCTGGTTGTGTTTCCCTGGGTTATCACTAGAGGTCCTCGTTCTCACGGTGTCACTCACATTAGACTACAATTCCCAGCATTCTGTTCTGTCACGATCACACACACAGGAGAGAGAGATCCAATAGCAGTAATGTTTATTAAGGGATAATCCGTACTCACAAACAGTCCAGGCAAGGGTCAAGATCCAAAAAGGCAATCCAACAAAAACACAAAACGAGACTCAGGAAACGTAGGCACAGAAGTGTGATGACATTAAACAAGGACTCCGTAACAAACACTAGCACAGACAGGGAATATATACACACAGAACTAACAAGGTGATGGGAAACAGCTGAGTGCACTAATCAGATAAGTGACAGAACAGAATGCTGGGAATTGTAGTCTAATGTGAGTGACACCGTGAGAACGAGGACCTCTAGTGATAACCCAGGGAAACACAACCAGACACTGTGACAATCGAGCCCTAAAAGGTTCATAGTAATACCTTAAGAGTACATATTTACTATTCTAAGATACTAATATGCATCTTTTAAGGGTAAGTAACGAGTGTCTGTAGTAAGCTGCTGTGCCCCTAAAGATACAATTTTGTCAGTGAACATTTGAAAAAATTAATAAAAAATAACGTTTCAGAGTGATTTGGAGTTTATGGGACATAACACAAACTTGCTCTGAGAAAAACCATCTTGATACTGAAGTCAGCATGAAAAGGCATTCACATCGCATTTTACTTCTATAATATGACATATTTTTCTGTCAGGATATGTAATGAGGAGATGAGGAGACTGCCTTCAAATACAATGTGACACGCAAGTGATTTTAGTTGCAAGAAGAGACACATTCGAGAATTTTTCATTTCCCAGCAACCACAGGAGACCTTTTTAATAGTTCTGCATCATAATGAAGAGCCAAAGATGCACATTAGGTGTGAAATTGATGCACAAACCTGTGACCGTATAAACTGACTAAACGAGCATATTTTAGCAATGTTTACAGCTATTATGCTTTAACAGGACACAAAGGAATACAAACTAAAGTACAGCTTATTGTAAACAGTAATTTGTTTCTGCCAAGATTTAGATTTTACATGCCACCAACTTGAAAGGTAGAACCATGATGCAATATCAGAATCAGGGCTTGACAGTGTAGCAAGTGGTTTTCCAAAGTTACAAGCCACTCAGTATTAACACTGGCCACAATTTTGACATCGGCACCATGGGGGGAAAACTGCTATATAGATATTTTTAATATTATCTCATAATTTGGCAGCAGGTTTATTACTCTGCGTTCACACCGGACGCGAATAGCGCGTCAAATTCGCGTCTACCGCGTCTAGTTCGACACTTGACCACTTTGTGTTAATTCGCGTGTCAATGGCGAAATTTACACGCGTAAAAACAAAAGTTTGAAGCGAAATTTACGCGCGTCAGAGGTGAAATCCGGAGGCGAAAGTTTCGAAACCCTTTGGCGGCCATCTTTTTGGATGTTTATCGAGCATTAGCATTAGCATTATTCGAGAGAGTCACCGCTGGTATATGCTCTGGAGAGCAGAAACAGCTGCGTAGGGGACATCCTCGCTGTACTCGGGTCCACCAGACCCTCCGGAGGGTTTCAGGAGTTTCACCATTTGCTCCAGGAGCTAGGTTTGGTGGACCTAACGGTGAGGACGGTGACGAGGACAGCGTAGGCCGTATAAGGCCTCGGCCTCGAGTGGGTTATGCCTGTACAGTGGTCTATGCCTCTACAGCCCGGCACGAGGTTCACCCTCGCCCGCATCCACTTAATCTGTCATTTATTTTTGTTTTGATAATAAATGCAGCCTCCAAAAGTGAAACCTGTCCTGTGATTTTTTAAAAAGTTTTTATACACTAAATTGTGTTTGTTGTCTTTACATTAGAATAATAATGTTTCATAATAATGTAGAATAGATATGGAATAAATAGCATTCAATACAAAATGAGTATCTCTCATATATTGAAATCGAGTTTTTATGTAAAAGATTTGCTTTGCACACCAAGCATTTTTGTCATATTATAAAATAATTTATTGAGGCCAAACATAAAATAGCATTATAAACTGTCACTTGACCACGTGACAGCAGCAAGCAGGCTCCTGATTGGTTAACGCGGCGCGAATTGACGCAGAAGTTCAGATTTTTCAACTCGGGCGGTAGACGCGAATTCGCGTCGAACGCGAGAATGCACAAAAAGAAAAAGCACTACATAAAACATTTGCGCGTAACGCGCCAGACGCTCAATTCACGCCATTCGCGACTGTTGAAGCGCAATAAGCAGTGAACGAGAACTCGATTTATACTGAGATGTGGCTTTGTGTGCCACACTTTGGGTGTGATCACAAAATCTGTCGGGAATGAGTCAAATTATGAACAATCCCACGCTGAAATTCAAGCCCTTTAACAGCAACAATATTCATCAAATGAAATGAGCAAATGAAATTTGCAATATATTTGACAACAATACATTGCACTTAGTTTATTATTTCAGATGCCTTTTTAAAAGACTACGTTTGAAAAATGTATACATAGTATATAAAATTCAATTGGTTGGTGGGTGTTAACGTCAAGCGCTGAACACATTGCAGGTGTGGCAGGGTGGGTGGGACACATGCGGTAACATGGACAAAACTGCACAGTTAATGCCTTTGTTTTAAAATCTAGAAAACAACAAGATGGAAATGAGAGAAACATGTCAAACCTAAACTAGCATGTTCAAATCCAACAATAAGTCAAAGTTTAAAGAATCCTGCCATTTGAAATGGTAAGTCAGATTTCAAAAAGCAAAAGAAATAAAATCACATGGCTTGAAGGCAGCATACTCCCATTATCGAGTCATTTTGACCTAGATGTGAAGAATGAAGGTCAAGTTCACCATTTAGAGCATCCCATTGGTTCCACTTCTTTTTCAAATCAATCCTAATTTATTATTGCTGTAACCTTTATCACATTCACCGGCATTAAATTACTGCATTAACTACGAAGGTAGCCTAAAACAATGACATTATCTTCTTATTCATTATCTTATATTACTATTTTTTTTTTCTTTCATCCTGCACTGTAGGACCAGGAGCATGTATTAATAATGTAAAGCGGGTCAAATTTGATTTCATGTTGAGCTGGCATAAGGCTGAACTGGCACCGGCTCAATGGTAAAGGGCATCAGGTAGTTGCAGGACGAACACCAGGGAGCAAAACAAGCCGTAGTGGAGAACAAGATGAAGGCAAGAAAGAGAGAGACAGGGAAAAGAGGATGTGAGACACAACACAAGAGACAGACACATATAGCGGCCTGAAAATAGAATCCAATTACTGACGGAGAAAAACGGAGGGCGTGTTGAGAGCGAGAGAACGAGAGAAGAACGAGGACTGGTGGTATGGATGGAGTGAGAGAAGAGAGATGTGAGACAGAGAGAGAATATGTGAGGTGCTGGAGGAGAGGAGGTGTTAGCTAAGGGTGTGAAGAAAACTTAAATTGAGACCCTGTGTGTGTGTGTGTGTGTGTGTGTGTGTGTGTGTGTGTGTGTGTGTGTGTGTGTGTGTGTGTGTGCGCGCAACACTCGCGTGTGAACGTCTGCACTCAAGCGGCACACGGGTACAGTAGCGTTGTAGCAGCTCTGGGTTTGTTTGGGTGAGGTTGTGTTTTAGAGATGTTTTGTGCGGTTTGGTTCCTTATTCATGACTTCATCTGTTCACTCCCCTGGTGTTTCGTGTTAGTTAGTCTCATACTCAGCAAGAAATCAAACTTGTGCATCACATGTTTCCTAGTCTTACGTCATTGTACGTCTCACGAACAATCCGATCAATTCATGATGAATAAAATAACCCATATGACATTTTTGCCACAATATCTTTCAAATATATGCTATATATATGTTGTAAACAGCACAGCTTAGTTAAAATATGTTTTTCAAATATGAAAATATATTTATTTAATGCTAAAATATATTACAAAATGTACTTCAAGGACAAGAAAATATATTTCTAATCATAAAAAATATCATGTTTTTTGTAAATTCTAAATATATAAACAATATATATGTATTTAATTTCACAATATACCAAAGAATGGCCCTAAAATATATGCCAAAAATTGATAAATTGTATTTCAGTGGGCAGGAAAATGCATTTCCAGTCATAGAATACATTTTTAGTAAATGCCACATATAGACAATATAAATATAAAAATAAAATGATGAAAAGGAAATAACTAAAACTTATTGAAAATACATTTGTGTAAATATATTTTAATAAATACAGTATATTTATCATAAAATAACTAAATAAAATATATATAATATATATATATATATATATATATATATATAATCTATAAAATATATTTAAATAATATGATGAAATATAAATAACTAAAACTTAAGAAAAATACATTTATATAAATATATTTGAAAATGTATATCAGCAATATATTTTTGTATATTTTAAAATATATTTAAAAACATATCTGATCATTTATTTATTGGCTGTATAGGAAGTCCCACCCCACTTCTCTGACTGAATACCACTTTACTCAGAAATACACTGATTATGGAAGTAAAACTGGCTGTTCTGAAATAAATCAGTTTGGGTTCTCTAAACTTTCTTTTACCAATGTAATGAAATGTCCTCCTCTCTCAGGATTCATTTCACACTGCTGACAGATACACATTACAATTCACTGAAATATTAAGCACATTTATAGGACGTTTATAGGACGCATTAATATTTTGTGCTACACGGTTTCACTAGCTGGCGATTAATATGGAAAACTCGTGTTTAACATCCTCCAGCCATCGCTCATGTCACTGAAACGGCTTCTAGAAAACTTTAACTGTGTGCCGATAGTTTGAAAAATCTGCTCTTCAGAAAGTCATCAGACAAATTATGGAAGTTTGTAATGGGAATGCATTATCTTTTCTCATCTGATTGTGATTACAGTCTATTACACAGCTCACTGGAACACACTCTTAAAACTAAAGGTTCCAAAAGAAGGTTTCAGTGATGTCATAGAAAATTCTTAAAAGAACCATTTAGTGTGAAGAACATTCTAATAATCTAAATCTTTTTTTTTTTTTTTTTACTAGAGAAGCTTTTGTGGAGGTTCTATGGAACCATCAATACCAATAAAAAACCTTTATTTTTATTTGTACTTGATTCTGATTAATTCTTGATTCTGGTAAACTGGAACTTTCTGCAGTCAAATATACTTAATGGTAAACATTATAATGGCTGTTAGCTTCATGTATCATATTGCAGATTCTTTTTTCTCACAAAATACAATGAAATCAACATGTAATGCTGTTTGCAACCAATTTTGAAATACACCATCTGGAACTGATTGGATTGTGAACGGTGTGCATTACCAGAGGGAAAAAGAAATTGACCACTTATGAAAAAAAAAATACAGCTGCCGGATTGAAAGTCCTGTCTTTCAGTTAAAAGAGCCAATCACTTTGTTTTAAAGAGATGCTGCACTTTAGTTTGAGCTAGACTTGAGCTAAACGTGTTCATGATTTCTTCCCCATTCTATAGACAGGAGTTGTCATTTTCTGTGTACATCTACACTATCATTCAAAAGTTTGGGATACTCACCAAGGCTGCATTTATTTGACCAAATTTTTTTTGAGAATTTGAGAAAAAACAGTAATATTCAGAAATATTATTACAACTTAAAATAACTGTTTTCTATGTGAATACATGTTAAAATATAATTTATTCCTGTGATTAAAGCTGAATTTTCAGCATCATTCCTCCAGTCTTCAGTGTCACATGATCCTTCAGAAATCACTCTAATACACTGTAAAAAAAAGCCCGTTGTTTTTACGGAAAAAAAACTGGCAGCTGTGGTTGCCAGACCTTTACCGTCAAAAATACGGTATCAACAATTTTGGTTTTACACACTTAACTTAAAATTTACAGTAATAAACCGTAATTCATTATCTGATATAATGATAATTTACCAACCTATTGAAGTATTAATATCTGTTTTGTACCATTGTAATACACTGACAACTAACAATCATGACAGTAGTGATGAGAGTCACATGATCAATCAAAGCTCATCACAAGCAGTCTTCCACAAGAAAGTTAATACTATTATACAGAAGCTGCACAGTGTTATTCGCACAAACATTAAACACCATCATGGTAACACACATGAAATTTTTAAAATGCAATAAACATTAATTTAACAACATTAAATGTAACATAAAACCCCAATGTACATAACTGATTAGAAAAGAACTAAGAAAACTAAGAAGAAACAGTTATTTCAACAAAAATAAATCAAATGTGAAGTGTCATGCAGGGAATTGTGGGAATGTCAATTTACGGTTTTTCACTGTAAATTATACAATGAGTTGTTCTTTTTCACTTTCAAAAACTGTAAATTTAACGGTATTTTACAGTAAAATTACATTAAACGTACCGTTAGATCTATCACAGTTATTTACCGTATATAGTGAGGAAAGTATATAGTTTTGCACTGTAGCATTTTTACAGTCTTTTACCGTTAAAATCACGATCATTTTTTACAGTGTATGATGATTTGCTGTTCAAGAGACATTTATGATTATTATTATTATCAATGTTGAAAACAGTTGCTGCTTCATATTTATATGGAAACTGTGAAAAATACCTTCTTTGATGATTAGTATCTTCAAAAGAACAGCATTTATTGAAACAGAAACATGAAAGATTATGAAGGCCTTTGTTTTTACGTGAAATAATATGCACAGGTGAATCGTTCACAATAAGACCGCAATAAGAAAATGCATTCTGAATCAATGTCAACACTAAACTCGATAAAAATCAGTGCATTAATATGTTAAGTAGCCATATAACAAGCCCGATCATGTAGTCAGCCAGTCTGTAATATTGCTAAATAACCCCTTCAGGCTCATACAAGACCCTTCTGCTTTGCAGTTATATTTATTATCCCTCACATTTCATATTCGCAGGCTGAATCCGGCGCATGATATCAGCAATTACGCCGTCTTTTGAGTCATCGCGGGTGTTGTGTTTTATAATGGACTGAAATGAGTGATCGTCGCTTCTAAAAGTGCGTCTAAGTGTGTGTGAGTCAGTCGTACGGATTCTGCTATTATTAGACTGCAGGGCGGCCTGAAATCTCAGCAAAGTGCAGACCCACACAAAAGGCATTTTTAACTTTCTTAAACATCTCACACACACACACACACACACACTCTCTTCTTTCTGGTCTCCGGTGGGCTCGACTCACTTGCCGTTCTTGAAGTCTCCTGACTGCAGGCGGCTTTGCACCGTCTGCCACCTGCCGGCTTTAATGCCCCCCGTCATCATGTTCCTCACGCTGTCACTGCGGGACGGCCCCCCTCCGTCCCCAAATACACCCCCCACGGACCCTCTCTGGCCCCCGGGAACCGCCCCACTGAGGGGTCCGCCAGAGAGAGGGAAAAAGGAGGAAAAGGACAAACATTGGGAGAGAAGAAACGGTTACAGGGTTGGATAAATAACAATGATTTATCCCGTGAGAGTGTAACATGCGTGTGACCTCACAGCGAGCTACAAGACACCACACAAGTCAACCTGGGCTTTTTAAAGATGCAGTGCCAAGTGCAGATCCTCCTATAGGGGGCGTAGCAGAGCCTTACGAGTGGATTTACATTACAACGACCCACGTTTGCTCTCCCGGTGACATGCGTCGCATTAATGACAGCCAGAAATGTTGCAGACTTCATATAGACTTTTGTCATCGGCGTTTCATAATCGGGGTCACCGGTTTGTGGACCTGGTGAAAGTCATCATGCAGTTATCAGGAGATTTAAGGAACACTGCCGCACCACTCAAACACTCACAATACAACATCGACACCAACTACAACATCAACAACAGCAGGATAGGAGAAAAAGAGCTTTCAGTCACGAAGCTGACAGCCGCAGATTGAAACAAAACCAGGTGAGGAATCAGATTTCAGAGAGAAAAATGATATATATGCATATAGTCTATATACTAAAATAATTATTTTCAAGTTATAGCCAACCGAACTGATGATAATAATAATTTTATATATTTAGCGGTGATGCACGTCTGGTCAATTCCAATAAGACAGTATTTATTCTCATGTTATGGTCAATAACTGATAAACGGCTGATATTGTATAGTGAATACCGTCCTGGGTCGATAAAGACCCGAGGTGTGTGTTTAACATTATAATGTACAGTGTGAAAAACAAACTGGATATTATTTTTGAGATTTGCTAAAGATTATGTTTAAATTATTAGTGTAACTAAGTGCTAGGACAAACGTAAAAATGGCCAAAGAAATGTGCATGCACAATTAAATATCCAAGTTCAGCCTATATTTACAAATTAAAAAATTAAAAAACTCGGAAACACTTTATTTTAAGGTGCAGTTACCCGTTACTACATGTACTTACTATAGTATTAACAGTAAAATATGCATAATTAACCCTAAACCAAACCCTAACTCAATAAGTACATGTAGTTAATTAATATCACTCAGTTCTTTTTAAATAAGTACAATGTAACTGTAGCCTTAAAATAAAGTGTAACCAAATCCTCGATATATTTAGAGCCAATAGGTGATCTATTCTGCGTCCCATGATACAAGCATCTAAAATATCTATCCAACATGACTCTAGCTCTATAGTGAGTGACGGAGTTGGCTGTTCCAGGTGTGTTTTGCTTGAATCTGCGGCGTGCGTCTTTAGTGCATTCACCCACACCGCTTTAATCCAGCAGGTCCACGGAGAAAGGAGAGCTGAAGCACCCGAGCCACCGCGGATAACCTGTTTATTTCTAGACCGGCCGGCCCATCTGATTCTGAACCCCTCTGTGCGACCGCCGCTGGTTTTGATGGACAACAAGCATGTTTAAACCGTTTCTTTCTTTAGCGAAACCTGTCTGGATTAGGCCGGTGAGGGCTTACCGCTGCGAAGAATCAGGGACACATCGAGGACAAGCCCGAGAAAGGTCAAAGCACAGGGCAAAACGGGGGTTACCACACCACAACCAGACTGTAACGGTCAACCCTCGCCGGGAGCCTACGGCACTGAGGGTTACACACCGGTCAAGAGCGCCTTTTGGTTTGATTGTTTGTTTCTTTACTGTTATTGTTGCTGTTCGCTGGATAGCTGAAGCTGGAGGGTTGTCCGTCTCCATGGTAACACCCCATGGGGGGAGGGGGGGGAGGGGGTGAAAGGTTAAAGGTCATATGCTGAGAAGAGAGAGACAAGCAGGGCTGTAGGGAGTGAGGGACATTTAGGGTCCAATCGTGCAATTTTTGGGGTGAAACAAAACAGATTTGAATGTCAGGCTGTTGCTATGATTAGCAGCAAACTGTCCGATATATTGATAATGTCCCTGCAGTCCTGCAAAGCTTAGTCAAGAGTAAAATCTGCATAATGACTTTCATTCATATCACAAGGTTAAACGTGAAGTTTGCAATTTCTGTCATGAGCGTCACCACTGAACAGACTGGACTTCCGTTTGGTGCCGAAACTAGTAAAAATGTTTTTTGTTTACTGAGACAAAGCTGAAATCATTAAAGCAATTATCGTTTGTTTGTTTTTTTTTACGTTGAAATTTTGCCTTGCCAACTAACTGAAATAAAAAAAAGTTTAAGTTAAGATAATAAAAACAAAAGCTTAAATAAATTAAAGCGAAATAGAAATAAAAATAAAAAAAACACACAGCAAATTGACTAAGACTTAAATTGAAATTAAATCAGAAAATATAAACACAAAAGCTAATTCAAAATCTTAATAAATACTATAAAAGCATATAAAATTACTAAAATAACAGATTTAATGGAATAAGTCAGTAATTATTTTCATTTTATAGAAGATAACCAATTCATGGCCAATATTATAAGTCAAGTATTTAGTTAAAAAAGTAAAAATAAATTAAGTAAATTTAAAAGAAAAATCTCTATAGGTTAGTGCTAAATGATGGTAAAAGTCGTGAAAATCTTAAAATAAAAGTTGAAAAATATCAGTAACGGCAGAAGTTATCTAAATAAATTATATAAACATATTAATGTAATTTAAGTTTAAATGACTTTTTTTTTGTACAATCAACTTGGATGTTTAAGGCAGCAACTTTTCCTTTTACAGTGATGCACATAACTGATATGATATGGATATATTGTGCATAATATCCCTATAGGAGCAGAAATTACATCTTTCACGTAGTTTGTCTTTATCTTGTCATTTCGTCTGGTGTACTGTACTATCCCATACTATGGACCGCATCACAATCAGATGAAGGACACTATGAGTTTGGCATTATGAGTTCATTGCCATTTCCTTTTGGAAAAGTGTGTAAGCGTACGGGATGCTTCCTCATCATTACAGCCCTGCCAGGGATCGGGGATAATGTTGGGTAACAGGTGAGATGCGGTACAGTAAAATATGGGTTGTGTTAGTCTAAGCCCACAGCCCGCTCATAACCGTCTGACGCACACAAACACAACCAATGCTAACTGAACATTCGTTTTTAATAGGCTTTATGACTATATGTTTGGTTCGCTTTATGCAACTTCTAAAACGGTTTGCCAAACTGTAATATAAACATATATATATATATATATATATATATATATATATACATTGTAACTCAGAATGTAATGAATGTATATGATTATTATATATAATTTTAAAAAATTATATTAGTTTGGCGACCCGTTTTAGAATATTATGTTTATTGTAACTCACAATGTAATGATTGTATATGATTTTTATATATAATTATAAAATAATGTTTTATTTATTAGTTAGGCAAACCGTTTCCGAACAATTTATATATATTTATATATATATAAAATATGTATATATTTATATTTTATTATATATAATATTCAAATTATATAGTAAGTTACAATAATATTAAATTATATTTTATATATATATATATATATATATTCACACATACATAAACATAATAAAAACCATATAATATAAAATTTAAAAAACAATATAATACTTATTAATATATTGATACAAAACTGTCAAGTTAGCCGTTTTAGATTTTAGCCGTATAAATACATGCTTCAGCGAGAAACTGTTGACGGATAAAGGATAAAGGAAACGATTATTAACTAAATAAAAACCAAATGATACAAATGTGTTCAGAAAACACTCTGATTTAGTGTTCATACTTTCAATTTTGCTTCTGTTCTGAATATTAAAATAAAACGCAACTTGCATTTTATCGACCATATGAATCATTTTCTGGAACATTTAATTTCGTGGTATCAATTAAAAAAAAATATATATATATATATAAAAAAAACAAGTAATTGGTCAGTTTCCAGCATGCGTCAGTCAGACGGTGTTTTCCTGTCTAAGTGGGCGGCTCTCCATGAATGAAAGACCAGGCTGTTAAAGTCTGGCAGAACAAATCTCGGGTGCGTTTGGGAAGGGTTCGGGTTCGGGTTAGGTGAGGTTCGGGTGAGGTATGAGTTGTGGGTCAGGGGTTTGGTGTCTCTTACCAGCCTGAACTGAGACTCACTTGAGTGAGAGGCGTGGATCTCCATAAGGGGCATAAGGAGAAATGTTTAGTACAAACTCCTTGGGCGGGTATGAGCTCCAGCGCTGCTGCACTGAACTGCTGTCATTGTTATTCCAAAAGTCTCTGTCTAAATCACTGAAGAGACACACACACACACACGTCAGTGGAACATGAGCGACCCATTTCATCCAGCAATCCACACACAGGCCATCTCCGGGAATCTCCTCTTCTTCAGGACAGGAGGAGGGAGAGGAAGAAACTGAGAGGTGCATAAAGGGCTTTATCATCAGACAGGGAAATCAAAACAGACCCAATGCATCCATGAGGCAGCAAAGCAGAAACGAGCAAGATTATACCTGTGAGTTCATTAGTTTATCAAGGAGAGAAACAGACAGATGGAAAGCTGTGAAGCATCACACGTTATTAAACACAAACCTTTCATGTGTTGCTAAGAAAAGAAACATTTGGGAGACAGCAAAGGTGAGAGGTCAGGAGAAACGGGTCGGGTGAACCTGGTATTGGGGGAAAAGGTCATTCTTGGTAAGTTATTATTTCAACAACAGCTTCAGGGGAAAAAAATGCAATCTGATTTCCACAAGCACCTGCAAGCTTTAAATCCAGAGAAGGCATTAGTCTAAAACAGCAGCTGCGATGTCACGAAGCACACACTTCTACCGGTGCGTGTGTGTGCGAGAATAACCGCCTCGTGAACGAGAAGACGTGATCATAAGAAAAGAAAAACAGCGGAAGCTCAAAGGTCCCGCGCCCTCGTTCAGACGCGCTTCGGCCGAACCCCAGGCGTTCAGAGAGAGAGACGTGTGTTTTCTTTTATTCTTCAAAGCAAGTCTAGACTGAAAAAACTTAACGGTGAATGAAATAAAAAAAGGAGATCTTGACTTTTAGGCCGTGGGAATTTTCCAGAAACAGTAAAAGATTGCAGTAGGCATCTTTTTCTAAACTATTTTAATTATTATTGCTGATATTGTATTATTTATTATTTTTTAATATATTATTCTTCCCATTTTTAAAATTATTTCTAATAATATTATTTATTATTTTAATAATATTAATAAAGCAACATTTTGTATACATATATGTTTTGCTGATATGCTATCATTTATTATTTTTAATTATATATATATATATGGTATTTATGCTCCTGTACACAGATTATCTTTCTCTGATATCCAAAAATTATTTTGATAATTAATGATGTGTTTTAATCATTCTAATCAACAAACCAATGCTTGTCAATATGGTAAACGAACGAAACGCACAATTTAAGAAACTCCCAGTGTTTTTTTTCAAGCTTATTTTTTCATTGAAAAAAATGATGTAACTTAATTGCCTCAAATATATAAATAAATAAATGTACAAATTAAAATGGCTATCATGCTGTTACATTTTTGACATTACTTATGCATCTAAGGTAGTCCCATTAGTAAGTACATGGATTAAAACAACACTGAATTTGATCTTTTTAGCTGCTATGTTCATTTGAAACACATTTTTGAGCCTCTCGGACCGCCACTGCTCAAACGACTTCTGAAATGAATGATTTCCGTAGATTTAAAACAGTGAAGTTTTCCTGTGATCGCAGCGCTGATTTCATATTTTCAGGCTTCGCTCCAACACAACGAACTAAAAAAAAAAACCCAATGAACGAAATGAAAGTCCCTGCACCTACTTGATGGCTTTTTTCTCTCCTCTTCCTCTTCCTGAATCGGGAGAACTGACGGACTCCACTCCTGGTTTATTCCTCTTCCCCTGAAACACACACAGAGAGAGAGAGAGAGAGAGAGAGAGAAAGAAAAGGTTATTCCCAGTCTCCTAATTAATCACAAGCTTCTCCACCTCCAACTTCTGTTCATCCAGCATTATTCCTTCTTCCCTCTCTCGTTCTCCTCCCTGATGCTTCGTTCTGATTGCTTAAATCACACGGTCCGTCCTAAGTCATCTCCATAGCAATTAAACCACACACAAGCCTCATATTTACATGGAAATAGCCCATTTAGCTTTCGCCAGAGTCACAGGCTGGCGGAGAGCGTGTGGGAGAGACAGACTGACAGAAAGTGTCTTCTGAGGAGTAGGTGTTATTGTGGAAACCCTTCATAGACGTCAATGCTGTCCGCCTCTCCGCGCCATAAACAACATGTTACCGGGAGTTTGTGACACAACCCACATTCAGTGTTAGATTTAAGGAGACACCGGCCAGAGTTACGCAGGTTATGTTGAATTTACACCATAATACCAGAGGGTTTCTTTTTGTAATGAGCATTCATTAAGTTTAGGACTTAAAATGCCTCATCCGAGTTGCTTTACTGTAAATATATACATGACACCATCTTTACAGTGTGAATGTGGTCATAAAAAGTCCCCCTGTGGTGAAAATCAAGTTTTTAATATTGTGTCTATGTCCATGTGGTGTTTTAATGTGCTTTAAGACAAACCATGTGCAAATTAATAAGTCGACAGCATTGCTGAGTATTTCTCCTTAAAACTGCAGTGAACCAAAGACAGTCTCAAAAACACGGTTTGAAAGCGCTGGTGTTTCTGACGTCACAAACTACCTTGTAACCAATCAGATCAACGTGTGATCGTCAACCAGTGGATCTCTGAGCTGGAGTGAGTGAGTGGAGGCGGGGTTCATTTGCATATTCATAGATCCAACGCGTATACTAAATGAGGCACGGGTGTTGAATTACATTCAAGCTATTTTAAGGCATGAATAATTTTATTTCAAGAAAGAAAAAAAACATTTAAATATGTAATTTTGGTGATCAAAGACGAGTTTTAAGGGATACAATTATTGACGTGGAATCGGAACCAGTTATGATAAACTTTGAAAAATGATTTCCATCCTTAGTGATGTAACATAATGAATTGCATATTTTAGGAGCAGGACAATGGTGTAAAAAGGTATAATCTAAAAAGTTACAACACTAAAAAACTAGTCAAAATAAACAGGTACAATTCGTCATTTTGCTCTCATCCAGGACCCATCTGTGTGGTTACAGCGGATACTACTCAAATCATTTCCCGCAGCGCTCGCTGTCTCATCCCATCTCATCGCTGCGATCCTCTCGGCTATCGTCTGAGGAGGCCTGTTGGCTCAGAGATGGCTCTGATTGGGCTAGTTCTGCCTGGCTCGTCTCTGACGATGTGTCCGGGGGTGCTGGGGCGGGTCAGAGATCAGGGGTATCATTAGTGCTGGCCAGGAGGAGTGCGCAGAGAAGGGGCGGGAGTTAAGACAAACTGCCTAAATTGTGCTCAGCGATTGGCCGAGGCTCCAGGAAACTCCCTGAGCAAGGACACAATCTGAATTCACTGAAGGTTTTGTCTTTTTCTAGAGATGTACCCTAGCCTGGTCCCACCAGACTCTCGTACATTTCATTTGTACAGAGAGTCTGGCCTGGCTCCATTGACAAGCCTTAAAGGGTTAGTTCACCCAAAAATGAAAATGATGTCATTAATGACTCTCCCTCATGTCGTTCCAAGCCTGTCAGACCTCCGTTCATCTTCGGGACACAGTTTAAGATATTTTAGATTTAGTCTGAGAGCTTTCTGTCCCTCCATTGTAAATGTATGTACGGTATACTGTCCTTGTCCAGAAAGGAAATAAAGACATCATCAAAGTAGTCCATGTGACATCAGTGGGTTAGTTAGAGTGTTTTGAAGCATCGAAAATACATTTTGGTCCAAAAATAACAAAAACTAGGACTTTATTCAGCATTGTATTGTCTTCCGGTTCTGTTGTGGATCCGCGTTCAGTGCCGCTGCTGACGTTAGACGCTGCTGACGTGTGTCTGGTGTGTGTGTGTGTGTGTGTGTATTCTGGTTCTGTTGTGGATCCGCGTTCAGTGCCGCCGCTGACGTAAGACGCTGCTGACGTGTGTCTGGTGTGTGTGTGTGTGTGTGTGTGTGTGTGTGTATTCTGGTTCTGTTGTGGATCCGCGTTCAGTGCCGCTGCTGACGTAAGACGCTGCTGACGTGTGTCTGGTGCGTCCGTGTATTCGGGTTCAAATAAATATGGCTGGGCAAAAAAATGCAAGTCTTCCTCTGTGTGGAAATCCTTAGACATGTTTGCGAAGATTGTTTTGTTTCCAGCGTGCGTCTCCCTCAGACTGTAAACGAAGCTCGGGCGCACCAGACACACACACACACACACACCAGACACACGTCAGCAGCGTCTTACGTCAGCGGCGGCACTGAACGCGGATCCACAACAGAACCAGAATACACACACACACACCAGACACACGTCAGCAGCGTCTTACGTCAGCAGTGGCACTGAAGCGGATCCACAACAGAACCAGAATACACACACACACACACACATCAGACACACGTCAGACACACGTCAGCAGCGTCTTACGTCAGCAGCGGCACTGAACGCGGATCCACAACAGAACCAGAATACACACACACACACACACATCAGACACACGTCAGCAGCGTCTTACGTCAGCGGCGGCACTGAACGCGGATCCACAACAGAACCAGAATACACACACACACACACACACACACCAGACACACGTCAGCAGCGTCTTACGTCAGCGGCGGCACTGAACGCGGATCCACAACAGAACCAGAATACACACACACACACACACACACACACACACCAGACACACGTCAGCAGCGCCTTACGTCAGCGGCGGCACTGAACGCGGATCCACAACAGAACCAGAATACACACACACACACACACACACACACACCAGACACACGTCAGCAGCGTCTTACGTCAGCGGCGGCACTGAACGCGGATCCACAACAGAACCAGAATACACACACACACACACCAGACACACGTCAGCAGCGTCTTACGTCAGTGGCGGCACTGAACGCGGATCCACAACAGAACCGCAAGACAATACAATGCTGAATAAAGTCCTAGTGTTGGTTATTTTTGGACCAAAATGTATTTTCGATGCTTCAACACACTCTAACTAACCCACTGATGTCACATGGACTACTTTGATGATGTCTTTATTTCCTTTCTGGACAAGGACAGTATACCGTACATACATACCGTGAAAAATTGACCGGAGAAAACCAAAGAATACACCACAATCCCAGACGTAGTACTGAAGGAAAATTAAAATTGAGCGGAAATACGTAGGAGGGCGGAGCCAGGCTAAACGTACCCAAACACAGGGACATGAATCGCAAGAATAAATAAAAGTTCCATTCAAAATTTTAACAGTAAAAAATACCTTTATGTACCAATTTATATATAGGCTATATATATATATATTTACACACACACACTGATATTTTTTTCACACTTACACACTGATCAAAAACGTTTGGAATTATTTGGAATGACCAACACTGATTAAAACAACACAGCATCCAAATATTCACAAAGAGTCTGTTATGTTTCACCTGACAATAATAGACACATCGACAATAGTCACAACCACATAAATATATAAATAAATAGACTATGGATAGAGGTGACATCGCCTTCTCCAAACATGCAGACTGCCTATGATTGCTGACACAGAACAGTATTTGGCAGTTTGCTTAGAGGTCTTTTTACTCAGTCCAGCAATTTGCAAGCCTCTGACGCATAATCTAAATGCATTGAGTTGCTGCCATGTGATCACATCAGAAGAGCATCTCTGAACACAGAAGAGCATCTCTGAACACAGAAGAGCATCTCTGAACACAGAAGAGCATCTCTGAACACAGAAGAGCATCTCTGAACACAGAAGAGCATCTCTGAACACAGAAGAGCATCTCTGAACACAGAAGAGCATCTCTGAACACAGAAGAGCATCTCTGAACACGGAAGAGCATCTCTAAACACGGAAGAGCATCTCTGAACACAGAAGAGCATCTCTGAACACTGAAGAGCATCTCTGAACACAGAAGAGCATCTCTGAACACTGAAGAGCATCTCTGAACACTGAAGAGCATCTCTGAACACTGAAGAGCATCTCTGAACACAGAAGAGCATCTCTGAACACAGAAGAGCATCTCTGAACACAGAAGAGCATCTCTGAACACAGAAGAGCATCTCTAAACACGGAAGAGCATCTCTGAACACAGAAGAGCATCTCTGAACACAGAAGAGCATCTCTGAACACAGAAGAGCATCTCTAAACACTGAAGAGCATCTCTGAACACAGAAGAGCATCTCTAAACACGGAAGAGCATCTCTGAACACAGAAGAGCATCTCTGAACACAGAAGAGCATCTCTGAACACAGAAGAGCATCTCTGAACACAGAAGAGCATCTCTGAACACAGAAGAGCATCTCTGAACACAGAAGAGCATCTCTAAACACGGAAGAGCATCTCTAAACACGGAAGAGCATCTCTGAACACGGAAGAGCATCTCTGAACACTGAAGAGCATCTCTGAACACAGAAGAGCATCTCTGAACACAGAAGAGCATCTCTGAACACAAAAGAGCATCTCTGAACACAGAAGAGCATCTCTGAACACAGAAGAGCATCTCTGAACACAGAAGAGCATCTCTGAACACAGAAGAGCATCTCTGAACACAGAAGAGCATCTCTGAACACTGAAGAGCATCTCTAAACACGGAAGAGCATCTCTGAACACAAAAGAGCATCTCTGAACACAGAAGAGCATCTCTGAACACAGAAGAGCATCTCTGAACACGGAAGAGCATCTCTGAACACAGAAGAGCATCTCTGAACACAGAAGAGCATCTCTGAACACAGAAGAGCATCTCTGAACACAGAAGAGCATCTCTGAACACAGAAGAGCATCTCTGAACACAGAAGAGCATCTCTGAACACAGAAGAGCATCTCTAAACACGGAAGAGCATCTCTGAACACAGAAGAGCATCTCTGAACACGGAAGAGCATCTCTGAACACAGAAGAGCATCTCTGAACACTGAAGAGCATCTCTGAACACAGAAGAGCATCTCTGAACACTGAAGAGCATCTCTGAACAATGAAGAGCATCTCTGAACACAGAAGAGCATCTCTGAACACAGAAGAGCATCTCTGAACACAGAAGAGCATCTCTGAACACAGAAGAGCATCTCTGAACACTGAAGAGCATCTCTGAACACTGAAGAGCATCTCTGAACACGGAAGAGCATCTCTGAACACTGAAGAGCATCTCTGAACACTGAAGAGCATCTCTGAACACGGAAGAGCATCTCTGAACACTGAAGAGCATCTCTGAACACTGAAGAGCATCTCTGAACACAGAAGAGCATCTCTGAACGCAGAAGAGCATCTCTGAACACAGAAGAGCATCTCTGAACACAGAAGAGCATCTCTGAACACTGAAGAGCATCTCTGAACACTGAAGAGCATCTCTGAACACGGAAGAGCATCTCTGAACACTGAAGAGCATCTCTGAACACTGAAGAGCATCTCTGAACGCAGAAGAGCATCTCTGAACACTGAAGAGCATCTCTGAACGCAGAAGAGCATCTCTGAACACAGAAGAGCATCTCTGAACACAGAAGAGCATCTCTGAACACAGAAGAGCATCTCTGAACACTGAAGAGCATCTCTGAACACAGAAGAGCATCTCTGAACACTGAAGAGCATCTCTGAACACAGAAGAGCATCTCTGAACACTGAAGAGCATCTCTGAACACAGAAGAGCATCTCTGAACACAGAAGAGCATCTCTGAACACAGAAGAGCATCTCTGAACGCGGAAGAGTATCTCTGAACACGGAAGAGCATCTCTGAACACTGAAGAGCATCTCTGAACACTGAAGAGCATCTCTGAACACTGAAGAGCATCTCTGAACACTGAAGAGCATCTCGGAACACGGAAGAGCATCTCTGAACACAGAAGAGCATCTCTGAACACAGAAGAGCATCTCTGAACACAGAAGAGCATCTCTGAACACTGAAGAGCATCTCTGAACACAGAAGAGCATCTCTGAACACGGAAGAGCATCTCTGAACACGGAAGAGCATCTCTGAACACTGAAGAGCATCTCTGAACACTGAAGAGCATCTCTGAACACGGAAGAGCATCTCTAAACACGGAAGAGCATCTCTGAACACAGAAGAGCATCTCTGAACACAGAAGAGCATCTCTGAACACTGAAGAGCATCTCTGAACACAGAAGAGCATCTCTGAACACGGAAGAGCATCTCTGAACACGGAAGAGCATCTCTGAACACAGAAGAGCATCTCTGAACACAGAAGAGCATCTCTGAACACTGAAGAGCATCTCTGAACACAGAAGAGCATCTCTGAACACGGAAGAGCATCTCTGAACACTGAAGAGCATCTCTGAACACTGAAGAGCATCTCTGAACACTGAAGAGCATCTCTGAACACAGAAGAGCATCTCTGAACACGGAAGAGCATCTCTGAACACAGAAGAGCATCTCTGAACACAGAAGAGCATCTCTGAACACTGAAGAGCATCTCTGAACACAGAAGAGCATCTCTGAACACTGAAGAGCATCTCTGAACACTGAAGAGCATCTCTGAACACTGAAGAGCATCTCTGAACACTGAAGAGCATCTCTGAACACTGAAGAGCATCTCTGAACACAGAAGAGCATCTCTGAACACTGAAGAGCATCTCTGAACACAGAAGAGCATCTCTGAACGCAGAAGAGCATCTCTGAACACTGAAGAGCATCTCTGAACGCAGAAGAGCATCTCTGAACACAGAAGAGCATCTCTGAACACAGAAGAGCATCTCTGAACACGGAAGAGCATCTCTGAACACAGAAGAGCATCTCTGAACACAGAAGAGCATCTCTGAACACTGAAGAGCATCTCTGAACACAGAAGAGCATCTCTGAACACGGAAGAGCATCTCTGAACACAGAAGAGCATCTCTGAACACAGAAGAGCATCTCTGAACACTGAAGAGCATCTCTGAACACAGAAGAGCATCTCTGAACACTGAAGAGCATCTCTGAACACTGAAGAGCATCTCTGAACACGGAAGAGCATCTCTGAACACGGAAGAGCATCTCTGAACACTGAAGAGCATCTCTGAACACAGAAGAGCATCTCTGAACACTGAAGAGCATCTCTGAACACTGAAGAGCATCTCTGAACACAGAAGAGCATCTCTGAACACACAACACCTCGAACATTGAAGCAGAAGACGCACACCGGTGTCACTCCTGTCAGATGAGAACAGCAAACTAAGGCAACAATTCACACGGACTCATCAAAACTGGACAATAGAAGATTGTCTGGTCTGATGAGTCTCCATTTCTGCTGGGACATTCAGATGGTCGGGGCAGAATTTGGCATACGCAACATGAGAGCATGGATCCATCCTGCCTTGTATCAGCGGCTCAGGCTGCTGGTGCTGTAATGGTGTTTTCTAAGCACACTTTGGGGCTTTAGTATCAAATGAACATCGTTTAAACACCACAGCCGACCTGTGTATTGTTGAAGACCATGTCCATCCCTTTAAGACCACAGTGTTTTCATCTTCTGATGGCTACTTCCAGCAGGATACCAGACATGTCACAAAGCTCAAATCACCTCACACTGGTTTCTTGAACATGATGAGTTCTCTAAACTCAAACGGCCTCCACAGTCACCAGATCTCAATCTAATAGAGCAGCTTTGGCATGTTCTGGAACGGGAGATTCACATCATGGATGTGCAGCAACAAATCTGCAGCGACTGCGTGATTCAACCACTCTACGCCACAAAGAATTAATCCAGTTCTGAAGGCAAAACCAGTCTCTACCATCTCTAACCACCTTAGAGAAGCTTGGTCTACCGGGCAAAAACTAGAAGTTAGTCCATCTGACCAGCTAATGTAAAGCCAGCTATAGTTAAAAGCTGGTATTTTGCAGCAGGATTCTCATATTCCAGACATATATCTCACTCCACTATCATCACGGCTCCAGAGTCTGACACACTGATTTAAACCAAAAAGGACAGTCCAAGAAACACCCAGATGTGCAGAGCAGCACACACACATGAGTCAGTAAGCCAGAGGGGACATCAGTGAAACACACACACGCACGCACGCACACACACACACACACACACACTCACACACGTACGCACGCAGACACACACACAAACACAAGCACACACAAACGCACACACATGCACACAAAAGCACACACACACACAAACACACACACACATTCTAATTACTACTGACTAACCCCAGAGACAATTTAAGAAAGAGAGGATAGAGGATACTCAGAAAATGAATGGAAAATATTGTAATGCTTAATAAAGCTAAATGCACATGAAGTGAAATTTCAATGCTCATTTGAAACATAGAGTGCAACAGTGCCAGCACACCTTTTTCAGCGGCATAATTTTTTTCTATTCAATTTACAAAAAGTCTTTATTAAAGTGTTACAAGCTATGAACCAAGCCAACGAGCTACGAGGTCAATCACATTACAAACTTTGATTTGAAACAATAAAGTGCTTGAAAATCTGACAAAATCGAACAATCCCATGAAGCATTGCGAACACCATAATCAAATTTAAAAAGGATGGAGAAATATAAAAATATAACAATCAATTTTAAATTCAAATATATATATTGAAGTATTTTGAGAACGTAGAGAGACTAGATTACGTCATTTATGGTGCTTCATGTGAGTGGGCGGAGCTAAAGAGCATTTTTGTGCATTTTCTGACTCTCTGATTGGTGGAATTTCTGCACAGCATCATGGGTAATGTAGTTTTTCACCACAATGCGGGCTGATGGCTTCAACAGAAGCTGATTAACAACCTCTCAACTCACAGTAGGTCTGTCTTTAACGGTTTATAATTTATCGTTAAAAATCAATTTCCCTATGGAGAAAATAAATGTGTTTTTACTTCCTGTTGCACTCTATTATGAAATAAATAAAAAAATAATAAATAAAATATGCACCAGACCAATAGAGCAAATAAAAACCAACTATCTGTTCTTTGGGCTGGATTTTCCAGCATATTATATAACATGGTACTTCAAAGATTACCATGATATTAGCATACAGTAATAGCTGTGTCCAAAACCATCATGCCATCAATAACCTTGACACCACATAGTACTAGTTCACCTTGAAACAGAATCCAATAAGCAATTTAGAGCACGTGGATCAATAATCCAATTAAAAGCGACACTTAACAGACCATTTAAAAACAAACAGGACATGCAATGAGATGTTTTTGAGCGTTATTAGCCGTGAAAGTGTAAAGCGTGTTCAACTAAATGCCCTCTAAGACTGATTAGATATGCAAATACATGCATATATGTTCATGCATAGAAGTAGCCTGACCCTGATATCTAATGAAACGTTACAAAGAAACGCTGACTCACTCAAAGATCACTAAAGAGAGCTAAAATGTTAAGAAATATTGTCATTTTCCTATACTTTTTGTCTTACAAAATAGTAATGGCGGTAGTCCCATATCATAATGATGGTAATATCATGGTACTCTGATAAATACTATGGTATTCGATGCTGTGTACCTTGAAAGTATTTCAAAGAATACAATAGTATTACCATCATTGGAGTTTCTAAATTGGTACAATGAACAAAAGGACATGGTCATACCATGGTACTTTGTAAGGTTAATATGCTGTGATTCACCAAGAGACAGAATTCAATTAGCAATTGAAATCACATTGAAATCAATACACTAATTAAAAAAACACCTTGACACAAGTGACATGTAAGAGCGACATAGACATGCATAAACATGAACAACTAGATGTCCTCAAAGGCTGATTAAATATTCTAATACATACATGTTGCTTATATACTGCAACTACATTTTTTTTTAAATAAATTAATTAATGCTTAAAACAAAAATGCATTATTGCAAATAAAATTTTAATATTTTTAAATTATTTAAAAAATAAAATAATTTAAGATGCATATATTAATCGGAAATGTAAATGTAATATCATTGAAATTCTTAAGAAATATAAAAAATTGATTTGGAAAATTTCTCTGAAATTCCTTAATATTCAATGCAATTGAGCTTCAAATAAATATGCTTTTAAAAGATGTAAAATAAGGCAAAAATCCTTGATTTTGAACATGATTTTTGCACTATATGCATAATTTCCTTGATATGCAGCCGAGCATGCATTTGTGCACGCATGCAAAGTCTACTACGTTCAGCTGAGAATAATGTGTGATTTGTAAATATCTGAGATTGAAAACCCTCACACACACACACACACACGCAGAGTACTTACAGGCTGCAGTTTCTGGGTAAGTAGTCGCAGTTTTTGACAGACAAGAACAAGCTATCAAAGAAAACTCATCTGTATCATGAAATTTTCACAGAGAAAGAGATGAGAGCGAAACAAAACAGGGAGAGAATGAGCGAGAGAGGAAGAGTGTAGGAGGAGGAGGGGTTTGAAAGAGAAGTGGGGATGAAAAGTGAGGGAGGAGAGGACGCTGCCGATGATTGAGACGAGCGGAGGAAGCGACAGCTCGCCAACTGTGAGGCTCGGGGGGGAATGAGTGACAGCGGTCCCTGGGGGTCTGTGTGTGTGTGTGTGTGTGTGTGTGTCAAGAATCGAGAAGGAGAGAGTTAGAAATGTGCATTCAGTACCATGACTCGCTCTGAGCAAAGACACACACACACATGGCTACAGGCAAAGACATCAGAAAGAGCTTCGGTCCAACAGACACACACATACACACAAACTCTCTCTCTCTCTTTCACTCATACTATCTTTGGCTGGAAAGCTCAAGAGGGCAGCGCTGTCATATATCTCCATATATTCTCCACTTCTTTTTATCTTTTCTTTTTCTTGTCCAACTTTATTCATCTCTCTCCAGCTTGGGCTTCAAACGTGCCTTTTTCTCTCTTTCTCTCTCAAATCTTAAAGTTCTTTATGGGAGTGACTGTTACACACCGCTCAGTGTTTCCAATCCATCAATATGAAAACAAAACAATAACCTCAGTAACAGAAAAATAATGTCCAAGATGTTTACCAATTTATAAAAATTCAAATTAAATAAAAAAATGTAATATATAAAACAAAATATTAAAATATTACTTCTATACTAATATTTTAATAAGAAATAAACCAATAAAATATATAATTCTATATAATACAAATATATATATATATATATATATATATATATATTTATATATATTTTATTAAAAATAAAATAACAAAAAATAACTAAGTATATTATAATAATAATTAAAAAAATATATATATATATATATATAACAAACAAAATATAAAAATATTGGAGCGACATCTCTGATGACGTCATCTCTGTCATGAGGGCGGGGCAACCTGTCACTCACATGATATCGACCAATAGCAAACCATAACCATCCAATCAGTTCCCGATGGACAAGATGAAGCCCCGCCCTACATTAGTTCTCGTTCCAGAAGTCGTTTCACAGATATACGTCACAACAGGGAAGAAAAGACTATCACAACTTCTGTTTCATGCAATTTTTTCATTCGATTCAATTTAAACATAATGAGATGCGCATAAGAAAGTTAATTGACAACAAAACTGAACATGGTATTTGTGTGTTACTGTAGCTTAACTAAACATGCAACGTCCATGTTCAGCTTAAACTTCCTTTTAAAAGTCCTTCAGACGATCCCGCACCGAAAATATGTTCTCCTAACATTGCGATAACATTTATCAAATGCAAATGACATCATAAGGAAGTTCTATTAACATTATTTTAAGTTCATTTGACTGTTCTAACATTTACACAACATTTAAATACAGTTAAGCCAAAGGTTAGTGAACACTCCCTGTTAATAATAGTATACTGTTGTTTTAAACGGAGCACTAATGTACTTCAATTGATTAGAGAGAGAGAGAGAGAGAGAGAGAGAGAGAGAGAGAGAGACATTTCACAACCACAGTTTAGTGTGTTTGCCTGTATTGATGTCACCTTCTGTCAACCTAATAGCACATAAATAATAATTATAAAAATCCACTCGATAACAAACCTCCAGCAACACACACACACACACACACACACACACACACACACACACACACACACACACACACACAAACACACTACTTCATACACACAACTACTATCAATTGCTGGAAGAAGCTCTTGATTAAACCACAGCCAATCAGAAGTTAACGAGTGATGTGAGGAGAGGTCATTAGAGGAACTCATGGCTACAGGTGTACTATAAATCAAATACTACATACTATTGTGCATATAGCATAGTATACAGTGTGCTGTGTGCTATATGAAAATTTAACATAATACATTTGTCAAAATACACAATACAACCAGAGCACTCTGAGTGGAATACAGTATCCCACAATGCAATGCACCTGACCTGACCTTTTACTTCCAGTGTGACGCATGAACCAAAAATGCCATTTTTCACATAATCTTTACCTGATAAATTGATCTGATTATTTAAATGCTATTTTTAAACAAAACCGATATATTTCCAATATTTCCAAAATGGACGGAAATAGTAAAAATTAAACATGCACATAATGAGTTCATGTGACAAACTTTTTTTTAGCATACTACTGTTTGAAATGTTTATTGTTGCAGAACATGTTGTTTTCCAAACACTTTAAACACTACTGGACAGTATACAGTATGCAAGTATTCCATACTACCTTTTTATATCTTTATCAATCACATGCATTGTTTCAAAAACTATTTTTAAGAACTAGCAGGCAGTAAACAAACAATCCTTATGAGTGTATTGCAGTACATACTAGCATTCCAGTTTAAACATACTGTGGCATCTGTGTGTTACTTATGCATATACATACAGTATATAACAATATGCATTAAATAATGCTAAATGTAAAAAAAAAAAAAAAAAAAATCATTACATATTACATTCTCTTTCACATGCTATTTTAAATAATATACAGTATATTATGCATTCAAAGTCAATGAGGTCTATAATACCTAGAGAAAGAGAACCGTTAGCATTCCCATTCATCTTATTACTCACTCTAGTTGTTAGATTAAAGTTTTTATTGGAAATCACAGAGCAAAATGAAGTGCACTACACTTCATCTGCAGTCTGACAACAATAACATGCCACATATTATAGGCTCTCACAGAAGCAAAATCTGATTCAACCCTACTGATTCTAGCCTCGCGTACTACTTAGGGTGGACAGTATTGCTGCATCCGAATATGCGTAGTTGTGTACTTACATACTTTATAGCAGGTGAAAAACAGAATGTGAGCTGTTCGAATTCATATAAAACAGTACCTGGATGACCTACTACATCTAAAGTGTGCATTCGACAGTCACTACTATCCCATGAGGCCACAGGAGAGGATTTTTATAAATGGAGGTGAAACGAAGCAAATGACGCTGGCAGGTCACATGACAGTAACAACATGGCGGATGTAGTACATTTGAATTCATTCATACTACACACACTTTTTTAGTCCCCCTGTAGCCAATCATTTTATTCCTTAAAACTTATCTTTGATCATCAAAATAAATTCCTTGAAATAAACTTCTTCATGCCTTAAACTTAAAGTAGGTCAACCTGTCAACCTGTAATAGGTCAACCTTACATCTCTAGCTTCCGTTATTGTTAACACAGCACGCTAGTAACTCGCTAACGTTAGCCTGCTAACGCGCCACCCGTGCGCTCATTTATGTATTTATTTTCTCTCGCGCGCCCGCGCCTTTGAGTTCATAAGGTCCAGGTAAGTAAGAAATCAGTCAACAAACACGGTGAGTAATGTCTTCTTGTCCTGTTATTGTCACCTGTGTCACATGTCATATGTTTAGTATAGCCTTCTCCGATGGCAATATAGGATTTATATGTGATAAATGCAAGGAGACAGTCAGGCTGACGGAGAAGATTTCAGAACTAGAGACACGCATCCAAACTTTAATTGAGGATGGTAAGAATGCTAGATCTTTAGATAGTGTTTTGGATGCGCCTAGCATAGTGAACTCTTTACATGATTCGGTTCCGGCTGAAGTAGAGCCCGTGCAGCAGGGCAGATGGGTTACTGTGAGAGATCACCGCTCTAGTCGCGGATCAAAGAACCACTCTTCCGTTCCGATTCCCATAACAAATCGATTTGCCCCACTCAGTGAAACACCCACTGAGAATTCTGATGATTGTGCCCTGGTAATTGGCAGTGTTGGGGAAGTTACTTTTAAAAAGTAGTGTTTTCTCGTTACTCGTTACTTCTTAAAAAAGTAATCCGTTACTTTACTTAGTTACCCCCTTTGGAAAGTAACTTTTTATGTTACTCGTTACTTTTACGTTACTTTTATGTTGCTTGACTTTGGGCAGAACCCAATATCTGTTCCTAAATGTGTAAGCCTACATAAAATTCTACCATGAACTCTAGGCTACTTATTGAAAAACTAGAAAAAAAAAACTAAAAAAAAGGAGAGATTTTGAGATAGAAAAAAAAGATATATTTATTTAAATAACATTTGAAAAACCTGTATAAACTGAACACCAAAGCACAATATTAACTATTGAGCGGTGGTGACGCGTTCATGAAAAATGTCACAAAGAACCGGCAAAAGAAATGATTATGAATATCGAATATCAAATATAGCAAGGAGACATTTTAATTGTTTATTAATAAACAAGTGTTTTCTTTGTCAGTCAGTGTCGGCTGCAAAGATAAAGTTGACGATGCTGACTCGCGATCTTCACAGTAGTGAACGCGCCAGAGAGAAATGCACATTTCTTATGGATTACATAAGCAGAGAGTCTGTTTTCTCTCGTTTTGAATAGTATTGTTTTAAAGTACACATTTCAAGCTTTCTATATATTTCTCAGATCTTTGAGGCAAGTAGCTTGCGCTAAGTTTCGGTTCATTTATGAGACGAGCTCAGTCCACGCGCCGGCACGGAGCTCATGAGAAGTCCTGATTATATTGCCTGCTTATTTAAAGTTACTGCTTAAAATAAGGCAATTGGTTGATGAAACATTGATTAAAAGTAAGATACAATTAATACAAAACGAAATTCACTTTAAAGAAAGGCTTTCTACAAAAACAAACTTAATGAAGTGGTCAAAATCATGTCTGCACACTCCATTTGTCTCCCGATTGCGCATATGCTCTTACTCATGCTTTTCACTTTTCATATAATCAACATTGATAAAATTAAAAAATAAATTATTTTATTTAAACATAAATATGAAACTAAATCGTTTTCTTTAATGACTATAGGCTACAACACGCAGGTCTATACAGAGACATTAATATCGGAGCGGGATTTGAGCGAACGCCGTCTTATAAGCATGTGGGGGTAGAGGTACGATTTTCGAGCAATCATCGAATATTATTTTGCTTGATATGCCAATCCTTAATATTTGGTGTTTTAAATGCCTGTTTGAGGTCTCTGTGAAAGATTTAAAGCAGTCTTTTAGTGCCGCTTTCAGAGCGGTCAAGTCCGAAGAACTGTTACGTCCATAACATTGTTTCTTTCCTCATAAATGCGAACACGAAAAATTAAATACAATTAATATTTTATGTTCTGTGGAGAGCCAACCCTTCTTCATCCGGTGGGTGTATTACTTTTGGTTTGCGCAGTGTAATTCACAGAATTGATTGCTCTGCTACCAGCCTCTGTCACGTACCATGTGGAGCTTGTGACTATTGCAAGCGCGCAGCTGAGGAGACAGTGTTGCTGTCAAATCTGTCCATGGGAAAAGTAACGTTGTGCGAAATTGAAAAAGGAACTACGTTTCGTTACCAAATTTTCAGTAGTAACGCGTTACACTACTTTTTACCCGAAAAAGTAGTTACGTTACTGTAACGCGTTACTTTGTAACGCGTTACACACAACACTGGTAATTGGTGATTCGATCACACGGAACGTGAAAATAGAGACACCAGCCACCATAGTCACATGTTTGCCGTGAGCCAGAGCGCCTGACATCAAAGCAAATTTAAAAGTGCTGGCTAATGCTAATCGTAAATTCTCTAAGATCATTATTCATGTCGGCACTAATGATGTTCGACTCCGCCAGTCGGAGATAACCAAAATTAATATTAAAGAGGTGTGTGAACTCGCAAGTACGATGTCAGGCACTGTAATTTGCTCTGGCCCCCTTCCTGTACGCAGGAGTGATGAGATAGTTAGCCGATTGGCCTCACTGAATGGTTGGCTGTCGAAGTGGTGTCCGCAGAATAATATAAAATTCATAGACAATTGGAAAAGTTTTTGGGGCAAGCCTGATCTGTTGAAAAGAGATGGTATCCATCCCTCCTGGGCTGGTGCTGCTCTTCTCTCTAGTAATTTGGCTCATAGTCTTAGAGCTAAAACATGACAATCTGGGGCTCAGGTCAGGAAGCAGACAGACTGGCTAAACCGACCGTCTGCTTAGCGGCCTCACGTCACCAAGGTCAGATAAATCCCATCACATAGAGCCTCTTTCACCTAGATATCATCATATAGAGACTGTGTCTGTTCCCCGAATTTGGAAATCCAAAAAACGTCAGGTTAAAAATTGAATTGATGTTCAACAAATAAAAAACAGATATAATACAGATGAGCAAATGATAAAGCTTGGGTTGCTGAATATTCGATCCCTTACTTCAAAATCTCTCATAGTTAATGATATGATTTCAGATTATAATCTAGATGTGCTGTGTTTGACAGAAACCTGGCTAAAACCAAACGATTACATTATTTTAAATGAGTCCACCCCACAAGATTACAGTTATAAAAATGAACCTCGTCTGAAAGGCAAAGGGGGAGGTGTTGCTGTAATTTATAGTAATATTTTCAAAACCACTAAGAAATGTAGCTTTAAATATACTTCTTTTGAAGTATTGGTGCTTAATGTAAAAATATATAGTGTAAACGATAAATCACATTTGAGAATTCTGCTGGCTACTGTGTACAGGCCACCAGGGCACCATAAAGATTTTATCAAAGAATTTGCGGACTTTCTATCAGATTTAGTATTGGCTGCAGATAAAGTACTAATTGTTGGTGATTTTAATATACATGTAGATAATGAAAAAGATGCATTGGGATTGGCATTTAAAGACATTGTAAACTTGGAGTTAGACAACACGTGTCAGGACCTACTCATTGTCGTAATCATACTCTAGATCTAATATTATCACATGGAATAGATGTTGATGCTGTTGAAATTCTGCAGCAGAGCGATGACATCTCAGATCATTATCTAGTCTCATGTAAATTACATTTAGCCAAGGCTGCAAAGCCGACTCCGTGTTATAAATACGTTAGACCTATAACTTCTGCCACTAAAGATTGCTTTATCAATAATCTTCCTAATCAGTTTCATCATCTCAGCATCCCAGATAGCTTAGAAGAACTCAATATTGCAACAGAAACGTTTAACTCTCTCTTTTCCAGCACTTTAGACGCAGTTGCTCCGTTGCGCTTAAAGAAGATTAAAGAAAATAGTCCAACGCCGTGGTACAGCGAGCACACTCAGGCCCTTAAGAGAGCAGCCAGAAAAATGGAGCGCAACTGGAAGAAAACTAAACTAGAGGTATTTCGGATTTCGTGGAAAGAGAGCTCAATTGCTTACAGAGAGGCTTTAAAAGCTGCTAGATCTGCTTATTTTTCAAACCTATTAGAAGAAAATAAACATAAGCCTAGGTATTTATTTGAAACAGTGGCTAAACTAACGAAAAAGAAAGCTTCAAGCTCAGAAGTGTCAAAGCAACACGGCAGTGATGACTTTATGAACTTCTTCACTTATAAGATTGATAATATCAGGGACAAAATTATAACTATGCAACCGTCTACCACAGTATCGCATCAGGAAGTGCATTGTAGTCTCCCTGAGGAAAAATTTGATTTATTTGTTGCTATAGGAGAGGAAGAATTCTGCAAACTCGTTAATTCATCTAAATCGACAACTTGTATGTTAGATCCTATACCGACTAAGCTACTGAAAGAGATGTTTCCAGAGGTCATATATCCTCTTCTTAATATCATTAATTCATCTTTGTCTCTAGGATACGTACCAAAAACCTTTAAACTGGCTATGATAAAACCACTTGTTAAAAAACCACAACTTGATCCTACAGAATTAGTCAATTACAGGCCGATCTCGAATCTGCCTTTTCTGTCAAAGATATTAGAAAAAGCAGTATCTTCACAACTATGTTCCTTTCTAGAAAGAAATGATATCTGCGAGGATTTTCAGTCCGGATTTAGACCGTTCCATAGCACTGAGACCGCTCTCATTAGAGTCACAAATGATTTGCTCTTATCATCCATGGTTGTATCTCTCTATTAGTGTTACTCGATCTTAGTGCTGCATTTGACACCATTGACCACAACATTCTTTTAAATAGACTAGAAAACTATGTTGGCATTAGTGGAATTGCATTAGCATGGTTTAAATCATACTTAACTGACCGTTATCAGTTTGTAGCAGTAAATGAAGAGATGTCTTATCGATCACAAGTTCAGTATGGCGTACCACAAGGCTCAGTACTAGGACCGCTGCTGTTCACTCTGTACATGCTACCATTAGGAGATATCATTAGGAAACATGGAGTTAGCTTTCACTGTTATGCCGATGATACTCAGCTGTATATTTCTTCACGCCCCGACGAAACTTACCAATTCACAAAATTAACGGAATGCATAGCTGATATAAAAAATTGGATGACTAGTAATTTCCTACTACTAAATTCTGAAAAGACAGAGATTCTAATTATTGGACAAAAAACTTCCACACGTAATAACCCAGAATACTGTCTAACACTTAATGGCTGCTCTGTCAAGTCTTCGTCGTCGGTTAGGAACTTGGGTGTGCTATTTGATACCAACCTTTCTTTTGAAAGCCACGTGTCTAGTATCTGTAAAACTGCATTTTCCATCTTAAAAATATATCTAAATTACGCCATATGCTCTCATTGGGAAATGCGGAACAATTAGTCCATGCGTTCATGACCTCAAGGCTAGATTATTGTAATGCTCTACTGGGTGGTTGCCCTGCACGCTTAATAAACAAACTACAGCTAGTTCAAAACGCCGCAGCTCGAGTTCTTACCAGAACCAGGAAATATGACCATATTAGCCCGGTTCTGTCAACACTGCATTGGCTCCCTATTAAACATCGTATAAATTTTAAAATATTGTTGATTACCTACAAAGCACTAAATGGTTTAGCTCCGCAGTACTTGAGCGAGCTCTTAACGCATTATAGTCCTTCACGTCTATTGCGATCTCAAAATTCCGGCCAGTTGATAATACCTAGAATATCTCAATCGACTGCTGGCGGTAGATCCTTTTCCTATTTAGCACCAAAACTTTGGAACAGTCTTCCTACCATTGTCCGGGAAGCAGACACACTCTGTCAGTTCAAAGCTAGACTAAAAACACATCTCTTTGACCTAGCATACACATAATACATTATAGACTTCTATAAATTCAATGTTAGGCTGCATAGATTAGGTCAGCCGGAACTGGGAACACTTCCCTTAAATCTTGATGTACTCGCTACATCATAAGAAGAATGGCATCTACGCTAATATTAGTGTCTTTGTTTATCCCGAGGTTTTCCCGCAGCCTGCCGGATCCAGGCCGTGTCCAGATCTGACGAAGGAGATTCGCCTGGACCCGATGACAATGCAGTGCTGAAGTATCCACTATCCTGTCCCTATGGAGGATCCCTTTCCCACTCTACAGATAAAGCGTTGTGAATTCCGGCTCGCGTACCCCGAAGTGATAAAATAAAACAAAATTCTGTATCAAAATTTATAGGCAAGAAAAGTAGTTTGTTTAGGCTGGGTTGAATGAATTACAAACCTGCGCACATATTTTAAAAAGCACATAACTATAGAATTCTGAATGAGCATGTGAACGCCGTCTGCGTTAATCACAGGTTCGCGTTTAAAGTCTGATCATTTCGACGGAGGTGAATCAATCAAAGTTAACTTTAGCTGGAAGTAACATTATTCAAGAACCGCTATAACGCCAAAACAATCTGTTACCTTAAATTATATGTTTATCTCTGTAAAGCTGCTTTGAAACAATTCATTGTTAAAAGCGCTATATAAATGAAGATGACTTGACTTGACTTAAAATAGCTTGAATGTAACTCTACACCCTTGTCTCATTTAGTATACGCGGCTCTATGAATATTCAAATTAGCCCCGCATCCACTCACTCACAGCAGCTCAGAGTTTTTGAGACTGTCTTTGGTTCACTGCAGTTTTAAAGAGAAAATACTCAGTAATGGTGTTGACTCATGAATTTACACATGGTTTGTCTTAAAGCACATTAAAACAACACATAGAAATATAAACAACATTAAAAACTTGATTTTCACCACAGGGGGAATTTAACAGTCGCGAGGTACGATTTGAACCAAATGTAGCGCCGACTATAGTAGTGTGCGATTTTGGAAACAGCTTATGTGAATTAGAACGTATAGTTTAACTTCTATGGTAATTCATCATTTCCAGTCACAAATCTAGCAGTCTCTTTCTCTTTCTCTTTATTAATAGAGAAATAGTGCCTGGAGAAGCATCAGCTATCAAAAAGTGGCGTACAGAACAAGAGGTCTTCTTCAACCCCAAGACAGGATGTAATTATCCCAGCACTTCTCACACACACACACACACACACACACACACACACACACACACACACATACATCCATACAGCCTCAGCAGACTTCATTAAGGATTTAATACCAATCTGCTTGACCCCACGACACCTAGTCATGACGCAGGGGAACCTTTAAGTCCAGCTGACTCACAGAGAGAGCGAGACAGATTGACTTGACTCATCCGCTGCGGGTGGAAACCAGTGAAATACTCAAAGTCAACATAGTGTTCACATCCTAATATAAACACTGATGTCTACGGTGGCGTCCGAATAGAGTAAATCACCTTAGTTTAAACTTAAAACTTAATTAAAACTTAGTATAAATTACATCATTACACCAGTAGGTGGCGATAAGTGACTGTTAAAAATGTATTTGTCATTGAATCATTCATTCAAGAACCGATTAATTAAAAAAAAAAATTTTTAATTACCAGAACCTCATGTAAATTAGCCTACATGTTATTTTGTTAAGTTGTCTATTCATTGTCGATCTTTATTTGAAATGTGATTCTCAATTTGTGCAGCTCTCTCTCTCTCTTTACCCAAAAAACATATATATATATATATATAAAAGAGTATATAGTAAAAAAAAAGTTTTACTTTTTACTAGGGCTGTCAAACGATTAATCACGATTAATCGCATCCAAAATAAAAGTTTGTGTTTACATAATATATGTGTGTGTACTGTGTATAATTATTTTGTATATAAATGCACACACGTATATATTTAAGAAAAATATGTTATTTATATATAAAATGTTTGTATTTATATAAAATATACATTATATATAGGCTACATTCAGTCTATATACAGTATATACATGCAAATATTTCTTAAATACACATGCATGTGTGGGTATTTATGTATTAAAAATAATTATACACATATATTATATAAACACAAACTTTTATTTTGGATGCGATTAATCGCGATTAATCGTTTGACAGCCCTACTTTTTACATTAAATTGCTAATTAAAATAACTTTTTTCTTTACAACACTACAAGAAACTTGAAATTATACAACTCAATAAATGAACTATTGCTGATTAGTTTAATTAACATTATTACTGATGATTTCAAGCTTTCAAGTGCTCCAAAATCAGACCCCATAAAGACTGCAGTTTCTGTCTGGGTCTCTGAAACAGACACACAAGTCCTAATTAAACGCCAGTGCTGATTAGTACATCTATAGAGGTTCTTAACGAGTCTTTTAGGAAGAGTAAATGGGTTGTGTTCAAAAAGCAGGTCAACGGTTACATCTCTAACAAACACCTTCCATCGCTGCATAATAAAACAAATACATACTGCAAAAAAAAGTCTGCATGTACATTTTGTAGAGTTTGATTCATACGCCTCATAGTATGATATAGTGAGAATACGAAACTCATAATTGAAAAGAGAAAAATAATTGGTGGAGATGCTGCTGATATTTATATTTTTATAAAAAGATGAATCAATGGAAACTTTTTAACAGTGTAGCAGACTTACATAAAATGCATATCATATTCTATAATCCTATAACTTCATAGAATCACCACAATTCCAAAGCCCTCAATCAAAAGTCAAAGTTCTCAACATTAGCTCAATATGATCTCAACATGTTATATGTATACGTCTATTGATTTTCTAAACAAGTAGACATATCTGAGATGAAGTTACTTGAATAAAACTATATCTCCTGAGCTATTAAAAAGCAACCTTTGAGTAATGAAATGCTCTCGTGGGAATGTCTAGCAGGTGTGAAATGTGCCTGAAGCAGATCGAAAAACTACAGACAGCAGAATATGAAAATATCGAGCGCAAAAAAAGCCATTAATAATTCTGTTGTCCCGTTTGTCCTTGAATGAACAGTGTATGATGTATCTACGTCTCACTCTCATTACACTCGTCTGTCTGAAACTCTTCCTGTAGAAGACGCAACCCGATCGCTCCGTACCGACCGGCAGCTTCATCCACCCAGCGGACCTACAGTAGAGATCAACCCAGGCGTTCACTTTTCTAAACATGCTTGTTCTCTCCGCGGGAGAAATCAGTAATGTTGCATTGGCAGCTAACTAAAATAAGTCTGCAGTTGAAGCACTAAAATTAATAACTGGAATTAAATTCAATCTAAAATGTAACTAAAACAAACTAAAACACTGAAATGAAATTAAAGTCAACCTAAATTGTAATAAAAATGCAAAAGCACATAAAAATTATTTTTATTTAAATAGGAAAATTGAAAATATAACAATATACTCATTCAAAATATTAATACAAACTGCTGTCAAATCGATTAATTGCATTTAACATAAAAGTTTGTAAATATATAATATATGTGTGTATATAGTGTGTGTGTGTGTGTGTGTGTGTGTGTGTGTGTGTGTGTGTGTGTGTGTGTGTGTGTGTATGCACAATATACAATATTTATATATATATATATATTTACAAATTTTTATGTTAGATGCGATTAATTGATTTGACAGCACTAGTTTATATTAATATTTTGAAACATAAAAGTTTGTAAATATATAATATATGTGTGTATATAGTGTATGTATATGTATATGTAGACACAGACACAGACACACACACACACACACACACACACACACACTGGTAAAATACTGTTACTCTTCTTTTAACACACATCCAACTAGCCGCTCAATTTAACTTAATGTTACTTGCAAAGGTGACCCGTCTGAGTGTAATGAGGCAGAGACAGGAGCAGCTTCCTGCTGAACTGAGGTCATTTCCTTTTAAAGCTAATGAACACAAAGTCACAAAGAGTCCTGAGCACAAAACACACGCATTTACTTAGCAATCGCCATAATATATATATATATATATATAAATCAGTCTAAGATGGTTTGCTGGCCTTAGACAGCAATTTTAACATAAATCTGGTCTGTTCGCTGGTTTTAGAGAGATTGTCAAAGCTAGACCAACTGAACACAAGCATGGCCAAGCTGGGAGACCAGCTTAAACCAGCTAAGACCACTTAAACCAGCTAAGACCACCTTAAACCAGCTAAGACCATTAAACCAGCTAAGACCACCTTTAAGATGTTTATTTCAACAGGGAGACGACATATTATAGAGCTTCTGTAGCCCCGCCCCTTTCCAGCGTTGCACTCGTTTGTTTCTGTCTTCCAGTTTGTATCACAGCATGAATACGAATTTATGAATGAACTGCTCGTTTTAAAATCTTCCCGGTCTACTTACAATGCTCACGATAACTTTTCATTAATAAGTAAATCCACTAAAACGAATATAAAATATACAGAGCTACCGCAAAAACCTAAGTTCAAACACAAAATGATTAAATATCGCTTGTTTCTCTGGCGCATAAGGTCTGCTGGTGTCGACTTCATAACTACAAACTAAGCATATAAGCAAATAAATAAACATCATTTACTTAATTTATGACTATTTTTTTTTACCTTTGAGAGCATCCCCGAAAGAAGGTCTCCAAAGTATAGCAAAGTAAACACACATAGAAATTCTCTCCCTCAAGCAAACACACACACACACACACATCCAAGCTGGTTTATGCTGGTATAATGCTGGTCTAATAAAAGCATAAGCATAAGCAGTTTGTTTGTTTAATAGCAGGGGTTATGAGCTTTCAATGGGACAGTTAATAACGACTTAATAATGAAAGATCAAAGCTGAAAGTTACTGTTTTTAAAGGCTTTCATGCCTATTTGGAAAGTCACATATATGTCAAATTCCAACTGTCAGTCACTGATTCCAAAAAGTGCACATCGTAGGGTATGTCATTGCAGTCATGAGCATAAAATATTGTTGAAAATAATGATAGCATGCACTTTCAACAATTGCTGAAAGGCAAATAATTCAACCAAAGTCTATGATCAAGTGCCCAACTAAAGTGAACACTAATCATCATAATGGTGACTTCAAACAGACTATGGTAATGCTGTTTTTGAAGTTGTTTAATCATCCTCTGGTGAGATATTGATTGTATTGGCAGTTGATTTCATCTAAGGCTGTGGCTGTAAGTAAGTTGTAGTTTTTGTGTTTCTGCTCATCGCTTCTCTTTTTTTCTGCTCTTGTTGTTCCTCTTATCTTCAGTGATTCTGCTTGTTAACCACAGGTGTTTATCACTAATGCTCAATCATCACTTGTAGAGTGAATCTACTTTATTTCACTAACCGCAACATTGATTCAGTGTTACTTTTACTCTTTAACCCTCTGGGGTCGGCGGTCTCGCCGGCGATACCAGCTCACTTTTTTCCTTATCAGTGCAAAAGAGACTCAAATTACTCTGTTGATTTTGATCTTACATATAAGTGTTGTACATCATTCGATCCTGTTAAGTTTGTATTTTTTTTGTGGAACCTCATAATAAAAACAAAGTGTTGTGCTTTTCGCCTAATAAAGAAAAATAAACATGATGCGCGTTTTGCGTTCTCTCTGTCAGTGAAGTCCATTCTGAAACGCGTCCGAAAAATCAACTGTAACTCTGCAAATACTCAGTCAAACAAGTATACAGGCACACAGGCATGAAGCCTGAATTATCTTCTTTTAAATGAAGTAATTTATATAAAAAACAAATTTTCTCATTTTATGTAATCTGTACGAAAAGAGAGACATGATAGTAGTTCTCGTCTCAGCTCATTAAAGTTAATTTGACCACGACCACGGAGCGCACGCTCTATTCAAACACAAATGCTCTGAGGCGATCCACGCCCACATCAGCTGGATAACCCACCGAAAGAGACTCATATTTACGACGCTGTGAGGAATAATACTATCTTAATAATAATCCTGGAAAAAATTACCTCAGAAGTAGGCTACAGGTAGTTTTATTTGGAGGAGCAACGGATCCAGCCGAGGAAATAGGTACATTCTTTATTTTCAAGTGCTTTGTGCTAATCGCGATATGGAATAGTGTCTGTAAACAAAAAGACTGTTTGAATCGCGTTTTTGTGTGTGAATGAATGAACAGCTTTTACCTAACTATATTACAATACTGAGATGAGTAAAAATCGACTGAAATATGTTGAAATAAAATATTTTTGTATAAGCAATGTATTAAACTGCAAATTAACATTTATATGTCCTAATCATAAAAACGATGTGTTACATATGAAAGACAAGATGTCGTTTTTACTGTAAAATACTGCCACATCAAATAAGCTTGTTTGCTAAGATGTTATTATAATGTTTGTTCGATTGTAGGCTATATTCAAACTAATTAATCCGCAACTGTGAAATATGTATGATAAAATGTATACTTTAGTATATACAAAGAAAGATTACATTTGAAATATAGTTAAAATTTTAATTGTTGTTGTAATTGTAACCTTTTTATTAAAATAGCAAAAATATATGTAGGCTACATAAATAAATCTTAGGTAAATCTTAAAAGCTCAATATAAGCCTCCTCTTTAAATTATTTGTATTGTGTTTTATTAGTGACACATTTGGGATTCATTCCCAAACTTTCTGTAAAAACAGTATGATATTTAACTGCACAATTACTAGAAATTTTTACATTAGATATTATACAATTTGCAAGCACAATTTGAAAAATAAATAAATAATTGGAACTGTGAACCAATTTTGTATTATATAGGCATATATATATATATATATATATATATATATATGTGTGTGTATTGTCATTGCATTCTTGTGGCTCAGTGACACACCTGAATGAAAGGGTCATTAGTATGCAGCCCCATTATGCGCTCATTACGCGGGCCCATTGTCTTCTCAGGTGTGAATCACAGCAGGTCACACCCCTGCGCATATTGCCTTTCCAAACAAAAAGTGTCATTTTTAAATTTAAACCAATCTATTGTTTTATGTGAATGATAAGGTAGGATGATTTTCAGATCATTTTGAAGAAAAAACTCTAGGCGACAACATCCATTAGTCAAAAGTCTTGTGGACACATATTTAGTATGTGTTTTGTGGCCTTATTTCAGAAACTTTAAGTTTTAGTTTTTTCAATAACCACGCATAAACAATATTCTCTCAAAAATACAAAAATGTACATACATGTTGATAACACATTATGGTAGCCCTGTTTGTGCTAAATAGAGTGTAATTACACCTTTGCCAGTAATATGTTTATAAGCAACTGAAAAAAGCACAAATGTCAGAGTATGTCAAAACATCTCAAGGACCCCAAAAACACCTTGGACCCCAGAGGGTTAATCTATAGACTGGGACCATATGAAATCTGAGCAGTGTTTGGATTTTACTGTGTAAACCTGTAACTAGCAATATGCATTTTTCTTTATTAAATCATTTATTAAAATTAATTTGGAAAGTTGTCTTGGTCTTCAACTATGAACACACACTAAGACGCGTGATATGTAACACATACATGAGTTTTGCTGGGATCATACATGCCCCAAAAAGACAACATATGCTGGTCCACCAAGAACCAGTATCCCAAGCTGGTCCAAGTGTGCAAAACATACCATATACTGGTGAACAGCAATGCATGCTTGTTAGTATGCATGTGCACATACTCACTAACCAAAACACACACACGCACGCACAGGTTCAGAGGGCATATATGAGCTCAATGACCTCGTGACACCAGCTGTGATGGCCTGTAGTCAGTCTTCTGGGAGGAATGAGATCAAAGATTACACACAGTTGTGTTTGAGGATATTTACGATTTTGTGTGAGATCTCGCGGCATGTTCAATTAAAGGCACACTGTGGAACTTTTCAACCTTTATAATATATTACCAAAACCCATTGAGATGGTACATCGACTTACAATAGGTTGAATGACACGTCTGCCGAAGCCTGAAGGTGTCTGTATCGCTTTTCCTAGCACTATGTAACTTCGGGGTTCGGGTAGGAACCCGAGCACAAAAAGAACTACAAAATTCGACCGCTTTACGGCATACGTCACTTCCCCCACCACCCACAACTTCCTCAGATTCTGACGTGAGTGCTCAACTCGCGTTTGATTGCCGTCTGTATGTTTTCGTCATGGCCGAACCAACAGCTACAAGGAAGAAGGCAAAGGTTTTGTCAGAGGACACTAAAAAAAAAAGAAAAAGGCATAGTGACAAATGAAAAGCCAGGACGAGGATCACCATTGGTTTGTTGACTTTTGCGACAGTGCTGCGGAGCTTGTGGCCTCTGGGGACGCTAGACGTGAAAGTTACAGGTCGAGCGCCACTAGTGGCCAAAAGTTCCGCAGTGTGCCTTTAAGTATTTCGCTTCTGGTGGAATAAAAGGGAAATGGTTCTTTTACTTTAAAACACCATTCAGGTCACTCAAGGTTGTTCCAATCAGCGCTGCCATTTAAAAGTCTGATCAGTGGCTGTGAGGATGAAATTATAAGTCGTTGTTTTCAGCCTGGAGAAAACCCTTTTGGCTGCTTACAGTATGTGTGATATTAAACACTAACAAATGTGACCATGACCAACCCATCAAAATACAATAAACTGAAATACATTTAGAAAAGGTGAGTGGTGCTTGCCTGCACAAAACTCGCTGGCAGAATGCTAGTGTGTTCAGGTGGTTGCCAGATCACAACACATGCATGCAAACACGTGCAAACACAAGCACATGCATTCTTTATAAGGCTGTCTCACTCTCTGAAGTTCACACACCATCGTACATGTACTGTATGCCACATATCGGGAATCAATTAGCTTTGACTCGCGAATACGAGCCAAATAAACGGGTCAGTTAAGAGCCGTGCGGCGCGGTTCCACTCCATCTGTCTAATGAGCCGCGTGACCATCCTAATCAATTAGCCTTTACATCGATTAATCGGCATGGAGACCACCTCCTCATTATTTCATGAATTTTATCCTTTCTCCTAGACAGCAATGAGACCCAACGGAAAGCAATGGAGTCTCTTGCTTCTCAGTTGTTTCAGAGGAAACACAGTGATCTCACATCTCACAAGAGAGCTTAACAATGTCTCAAACTCTACTTAGATTTGCCAAGATACGTGCAATCAAAAGATATCTCAAAATGAACTAAAATATTTCTCATCAAAGACCAAATTATCTGAGATTTTATCCACATACTATTACTGTTGGTCTTCTATTTACTCATTTTTATTTGATTTGAGGAGAAACTTGAAAGTTGATACTAAGTGTCGTGAGACCTCCATTATAGAGGACCCATGGCTCTACTAGAATAGGTTTTCATGCTTGAATGTTCATTATTTTTCACATATTCTCCATTGTTGCAGCTCCTCTTTTCCCAGTCTGTCAGTAACTCTCCGTTTAGTTCCTGTCTCTATGAAGCCCCCCTTCTGAAAAGCACACTGTGCTCTGATTGGTCAGCTGGAGCAGTGTGTTGTGATTGGTCAACCGCTTAGAGCATGTTTGGGAAATGTCACGCCCCTTTACATAACCTCCAGTTTCAACACACTACTAACTAACTCAACCAGGCCCCGCCCCTTTATTCTGCATATGAATTATTTAAATGAGGAATATTGTAACGTGTTCGTTCCCGGAAGAAAACTCAAGACTTCAATGGAGGCGTTTCAGGGAGTTCAGAAACTCTGACACTGATATAGAGAATAACTTTGGACTTTGAAAACCTTTTTCATGCTCATTCAGCAACAATCACACAGTAAAGAAATATTGAAAATGTAAAAAAGCATAATAGGTCCTGGTCCTCTTTAATTCTCCCAGGCTATGAAAGAGCAACTTTTAAGCAGCTGTCCTGTAATAGAAAGGCCAGAAACATTCAAGCTACACAAATGTACATCCAAGCGTTTGGTCAGCGCCTTACAAAAGTGCCGCCCAGTTGTACAAACAAAATGCATGTGCAGGATCATCTTAAAGTGTCGTGTGTGTGTGTAACTCACCAGCTTGCGTTGACACCATTTACAGACGCCGCAGAGAGCAACCAGCCAAACGCCACACACGGTCACCGCCAAAGACACCAGCAGCACGCTCAAAGAGAAGGAGCCTGTGAAATACACACACACACACACACAGTTAATATCTGAGAGGACGGGGAACAATCTGACATTTACACTGACCAGAGTTTATGAAGTCTCTGAAGTCCTAAAGAAGGATCAATCGCTTTCATGATGGGAGCAAATGTGACAGTAGAGCGAAATCAGAAAGGAGAGAAAAATACATTTGGAGAGGGGAAGATGTCATAATCATTTGTTAACAAACAAGTATTCATTACTTCAATGAGCTCATTAAATTAATACATTTTTCGCTAACTGTGATTTGGTATATGTCTGAAATACATAACTTAGACAGTTACCTCTGATAACACATCACTCTATATATTGTAAAATGGACTCGTGCATTTTCTGTAAAGCTGCTTTGAAATGATGTGTATTGTGAAAAGCACTATACAAATAAATGTGAATTGAATTGAAAAGAGGGAGAGATATGCCACTAACGTTTTCTTCAGATATAAAGTGTGAGATGAGTTGAGCCCAAAAACATACTGTATGCAAGTATGACGCAGATTTCAATATGCGACACGTGCTGCTCAAGCACCTGCCCTTTTGCTCTCTCTAATTTTATATTTGAGTTATTATTTAAATTTCGCCCATGGCATCAATTCTCCATTAAGTGTGTGCCCAAAAACTGCATTAAGATCTAATTCTGTGAGAGCGCTCGAGCATCTCTTCTCTATCCCTCCTCACAGCCATCATGCAGAGCGAGCGGAGCAGCGTTCACTGACAGCCAGGTAACAATAGTGTTTACTCGAAGCTTCACATTGTTAGTCACTGCTGTCAAATTAAATCACCACAACAATATCTACATAGAGCCAGCATTGGCTTAAAATAGTCAATAGCCCTTCATTAAAGGTAGGGTAGGCGATTTCAGAGAGGCTTGCAATACAAGCTAGCTTTGAAAGCCTTAGATTAGCGCGCTAGCCAGAGAGGATTTAAATTTTGTCGACTGAAGACCCAAGTTTGGTTTGAATGTTCTCTAACCATTCCTGATTTCTTGTGTCTTGTGGCTTTTAGAACAGAAATTAAAGTATGTTTTTCCGTTGTCTCTGGTCACGCTCATATGTAAATTGCGCGAGCTTATTTCATCCATTAGATCGAAACATCTGGGGGGAAAAAACATACATTTACATAGTCCCTCCCCTCGAAGATATCAGGACAGAAGTGGTTGAAAGTGGACAAAAGTAGGGATGCACGATGATATCGGGACAACATCGGTATCGGCCGATAAAAGCTTAAAATGACCATCATCGGCATCGGCAGATATGAATATGACTGCAGATGTGCCTTGCCGATAGGGTGGCGTGTTTCCTATGTGCACGGGACGACCGCGAACGAAGCATGAGCGCCACCAACTTAAACTTCCAACTAGGGGTGTGCGTCTCACGCGGTTTTTGATCGTGGACGATTAAAATGTCTCCACGATCTGCTTTTGAAGAAAAATCATAGTATCGTCCATTCTATCAGTTCAATTCTGGCGCCTTCATCTCAACATATACTGTACAACGCGAGGCACATTCACATCACATGTAAACGCAGAGGTAGAGTTACACTCACGGGACACCGCAATTCACAAAAGTTCATTATTTGCATGTGCGTCAAAGTCTTGCTAGTTAAACATGTCATTCACGTGCTGATGCGCTGTTCTAACATGTGCTTTTCTGAGCGCGTTACACCCGACGCTCACAGGAACTAAAGCCTGTCACAGAGTCTGCATACTGGACTAAGTTATCTTTAGAGTCTTATTGCACTGATACTGTGAAATACACACAAGATTTACATAAACAAAGTTGGTTATGTCTAAAGTGAAAGCAAACTTTCTGTGTGTGTATTAGACGCGTCGCGTGCAGTTCTTAAAGAGACAGTAATAATATGCTGCCGCTTGTCCTTAAAGAGATACTGCACCCAGAAATAAAAATTCTGTCATTATTTACTCACTCTAATGTTGTTCCAAACCTGGATTCATTTCTTTCTTGTGCTTAAATATACTATGGAAGTCACTGGAGTAGAAACTGTTTGGTTAGCCACATTCTTCCAAATAACTTTTATTTTCAACAGAAGAAAGAAACTTGAGAGAGTAAATGATGACAATTTAAATTTTTGGGAGAATTATCCCGTTAATGTTAATAAAACAACAAAACAGAGGAAATCACTCACTGCTCTTGACTGAGAACTTTAATAGAAGCTTTAATAAGCTTTTTTTGCACTTAAAAAAATACAAATATATCGGTATCGGCATCGGGCAAAATTAGTTTGAAAATATCAGCATATCGAATATCGGCCAAAATCCTATATCGTGGATACCTAGACAAAAGAGACGGATTTAAACACCAGGTGTAAACGGGAATGTGTCTCCCTCGTCTACTTGTGATCCGTGAACCAAAACACATCTAAATACCAAACAGGGCCTCGTTTTTTAGTAGCCTGACTTCGTCATACTCATATTCTAGTCAGAATGTGAGTCTGATACTGCTTCATAGGGCTTTGATTATGAGGCGTGTCTTAACCGAACCAGGAAAAACAACAACTCTGTACTCAATTGGATAGACCTACAACCAATGAGAGCAACGCAGTAAGTCAACTACTTTGCATAGCACAGTTGTCAACTACAGAACTCAAATGCACGCACGCTGGAAGAAGTAAAATAACGAATGTTGCTTCTTTTACTTGGTCCTCTATGAGTGCGACCAAAGGAGTGACCACCACGACCACAGGGTTTTCATTGCGTCCCATCTTCTTAGTTACCATCGGAGCCAGCTGATAAATTAAACTTTTGCCGAATTCCCGTAGGAAGGACGGCAAACACATCTTTCCGATCGAAATGCCTTGATTGCAGTTCTATGTTCGTCTTTTAAAATGAATGCGCTGTCGATTTCTTTTACGACAGACGCGACCGCGGAATCTATACATCTCAGTTCTCCAGCGGCAGTCATCTCTGAGGGAAACCAGTTCAACCCAAGCGCTCTTTGATAACGTGATGATTACGTAACTGCAGATCATCTGTCCATCATCGTATAAAGCCCGCCCTGGCAATTTGATTGGCCCGACGATTTCTGACCCGATCATAATTACTCCTCAATGGAGCGAGTCCAGACCGAACTTCCCGATCAAAAAATGTTGTGTGCGGGGTTCGGGCTGGCATCCAGGCTATAGTTTTTTAGTGCTTTGCTCTTGAATTCACAAGTTTACATTAAATATGGATTGTGTTTCAGAAGACAATGACACATGAAATCAAGCTTGCGGTTAGAAGCTCTCCGTGGTAGCATAACGGAAATCATTGCGTAGGGTTTCGGGTATAATAACATGCATTCAGTAGATCAATTCTGATGGCTGCAGATGTGAGACACACAGAGAGACAGACAGAACAAGACAGAGAGAGAGAGAGACAGGAATGAACCTGACAAAATATGATGAATGGACACATCTGCTGATGGAGGTGTAGGGAGGAGAGGGAGGGATGGATGGATGGTCGAGGGGACGGGAGTAAAGAGTGATAAACGTTTAAGATTGATCTCCCCTGTGAACTGAAGGGACAAAGCATGATGCACTCATGCAGTCAGTGTGTGTGTGTGTGTAGGCTCTTTGATCTGCTATTCCAGCACAACTTCGAGAAAGGAAAGCAGAACCAAACCATCAGAAAGAGCTTCTGTTCCACATCAATAATGCCATTCTGCCATAAACAGTCTTAGTAATAGAAAAGATTTTGGAACTGGAGATTTTTAGTGTGTATGTTCACAAACAGGTGTCCGAGCAGAGGTTGTAGTTCACAACATTAACTATGAATATGTTCCTCTAACCACAAACAAACACATAAACACCGACACCTGTTGTTTTAACCAATGCAGACATGTTCCTGTCAAATGTTTTTTTTTCTTAAGCTATCTTTCTTTAAAATAAACGTCACTTGCGTTTATATATTTATCTACATTCAGACATCTTGAGGTGCCCACATACTTTTGCATGTCGCTTTATCTCTCTCTCTCTCGTTGTTCCCCTCAGTGAACTTATAATCAGAAAGGATTGTGTCTTCTTTATCTCTTTCTTACAGACACACTCTCACACATACGAATAGTACAAAACATTATTATGAAACGCCAGCTGACTTATTCTACAAACACCTCAGATGACTTTATGAACTGCAGTGAAATCAGTTTCTGAAACAGATCCACACGACACACCATCAGGAAATCTGTCCAAATAATACATTTAGCTAAGTAAAGGGGAGTGTTTGGCGTCCTGGCATACTACTTTTTACAGTATTTAGTATGTACAGTATACAGTGCACAGAATGTGAATTTTCTGCATGCATGGACTATGGTTGACCGGCAGACGTGACTCTGTAAAGCATCGAGCAATAAAACCTATTTCTTGCATGTTAAGGAACCTAAACTGACTTTCCAGTGACAAAGCAGATCATTTATGGGGTCAGTCTACATTGATTTCCAAATAGAAAACTGATTCACACATAAAATGAGATTTGCACATAAACCATTTTAAGCAGAGCCCAAAATGGAGGGGTATTTGAGGGGCAAAAATCCCCCAGAAATTAAAAATGTGTGTTTATTACATTATTTACTTTGAAAAATGTAAATTAAATCAAGTACAAAATTGTTGTCTAATCAAATATTTATATGGGTTGAATTTTATATATAATACATATATTTTTGTCAAAACAATACATTTTTCGATACTGATAAATATCTGAAAAGCTTCCCACTCATTTTCTTTAGACAATACCAGCTGCTCTTTCTCTCTCGTTTCATTTGCTCTGGATCATTGTTGCTGTTAAAGGGCTTGAATTTGAGCGTGGGATTGTGCATTTTGCACATAATTTTACTTAGTCCCGCATATTTCGTGCTCTCACCCAAAGTGCGGCACATAAAGCCGCCTCTCAGCACTAAGTTCTTTGTCGCAGCTTATTGCGCTTCAACAGTCAAATATACACAAAATAATCAAAATGTCGGTCTTGGCGAGTATTCACATAAACACAAATATGTTTTAAGTGAAAGAAAACGCATGTGTAACAGTATGGGTCTGTTCGTCAGGTCTTAAAGTGACAGCAGCCTAATAAACCTGCTGCCAAATTATGAGATAATATTAAAAATATCTATATGGCAGTTTTACCCCATGGTATCAATGTCAAAATTGTGGCCAGTGAAAATGCTGAGTGGCTGGTGAGCAAAAACGTTCATGTCAAACCCTTTATATATATATATATATATATATATATATATATATATATAAAAAAAGCAATACAACTAAAATAATTAATTAAAATGAAAGATTAAAGATTAGAAAAATAAAAAGATTAATTGAAAAAAAAACAGAAAAAAAACACACACATAAGATCCCTACCTCATTCATTCAACACAAGCAAAATTGTTGTCTTTTAAATTGTTCATAAAACCATACTTAAAGGGGTCATATAATGCCATTTTTGTACAAGCTAGTATGATTCTTTAGGGTCTAAATTAAAAGTTTGTAATATACTTTAATGAAAAATTCTCATTAGTATTGTAAGAAAACACTTATTTTACCTGGTCAAAAACAGCTCTGTTTTCAGCACGCCGTTTCAGTGCATATGACTTTAAATGATAATGAGCTTTGCTGACTCCGCCCCTCTGTTCTGTGCGTACACCGTTTGTAACTCGATAACACAATAACAATAACGCGTTGTTCAGTATAAACGTGGGATTATGAATTATATTGAGAACATCATACATAGAAAACATGTCGTAATGTACCCTGAGTGTAAACCTTAGACGCATTCATTGTGAAGCGTGCAGCTAGCGATTTGCAAAGATTAATATAAATATTAATGTAAAGGTTAATAAAACGTTACACTCACTTCAGTTGTTCTAGAGGTTCAGCAGGAACACGAATATCTGGTACCGATCCTTTTTTCATGAGCAGCAGCTTAGCAAATCCAGCTTTATACTGACCCTCGTTTATAAAGCAGTCTGCTGAGAAATGATTCGCGCAAACATGAGAGCATTGACGTTGCTCGTGGGGAATATTCCCTTCGGAAACCAACTCAGCCACTGCGTCTTCAGCGGTTCGGATTTAGGAACATTAAAATGACTGCTGTGTTCGTTATTACACCCAAGAACAGAACACCACAATCGCTTATACGCCATTCTGCTCATAGACAGTGCTCCAGCATATCAACAATGACCGCGCCGGTCCGCGCAGACTATGATTGACAGCTGGCTCACGAGCGAGGGCGGGTCTGTGTTGAAACGATGCTGTCAATCAACAATCGTGGGAGGGGCTTCCGAGCTTGTGACGTCACAAAATCGAACGGCTCAATTTGAGGCAGGGGAAACATATAAGGAGATTAAAACAAAAACACTGGATGGATTTTTATCATTTTATGATGGTTGTGTACAGACACTGCCAACACACATTTCAGTACAATCAACTTGTAAAAGTGCATGTACCATTATATGACCCCTTTAAGTAAATTGTTGCATGTAATCAAAGCAACGTGTGTTTTTAAATAGAATAATTTTTTTAACTATTTACACAGAAATTATTTCTACTTGTGTTACATTTACGTATTATAAATGTATTTACTTTATTTTTAAAAATATGTATATTTAATTACTAAAAATTTTTTTTTTTAATTGTAATCACTCAATGTGCAAGTTGAGCCATAGTAACAGGTTTCAGGAACAGATTCAGTTTTCGTGTGGTTTGGCATCTGGTGTCAGACTATAAACCTGTGGCCCTGGTCTTCATCAAAAAACAACCTTCACCTTTCACACACACACACACACACACACACACAGTATTATCTGTGTCTTTTATCAGAGTGTGTGTCAGTGTAATCGCTGCTGACCCCGGGGAGCCGAAGAGAGGAACGGGAGGATGAAGGAACGTCTGCGCCTCCGGTCAGGAGAGGAATACCGATGATCAAATCTAAACCAGAGAAACGGTCCCCGGTGAAGGACACACACACGTATTTGTTCATCTAAATAGTGTGCAGTTAGCAGAACGAGACAGACGGTGGGCGATAAGGAGAAGTTTGGTTATTGTTTTCCGTCTGAAGATAACGCTCCTCTCAGAGGGTCACCGCCTGTCCGCTTTATGCGATTAAGATCTGTAAAATATTGAGAAAAGGTCTAGCTGTAATATTACAGAAACCTCACAGACTGTGAATCTGCACCAATCACAGACGGACCGTATTATAAAACACACAATAACTCGCTCTCCAGCCTCTAAAGAGCAGAAATAACCCGAATCTCACAGCTTATTCGAAGAAATCACAAACTTCACAGTGTAAAAGCGTAATAGGAAAGGCCACGGGAAATAAACACCTCAAATCTTTTTAATATCACAATTGTTTCTTCTACAACAATAGGACGAATCTCACAAATATACCCAGGTCATATTTCACCTCAAAATCAGAGGAATATTTTAGATACAATGAGAATTTTGGGAAGAAAATGTATTTCATGATCATGAACAATCTAACAATTGCAAAGCATGTGTGATCCTACAATGGCATTGTTTTCTTTATGCAAAAAAAATATTTCTTATAATTTTGGCATAAAATGTGAGTCTCCTGCTAATGTTTTCCCCAGTAATCTCGCATCATGTGTCTCAAACTGTGCTCAGAATTGCAAAAAAAAAAGTCAGAAATCTCAATATGAACTCAAACAGTTCTCATGAATATCTCCAAAGATCAAATGATCTGCTGTCCACATTCACAGCTCTTATTGACCCTGTGCATCTATATTCATGCCTTCCATGCAGGACATTTTAGGAGAAATTAACATTACACACTGGGTGCATGAGTGCGAACATCCATCTCTCTCTCTCTCTGTGTGTGCGTGAGATCCTGAGTCTATTAGTCTTATCAGAGGTATGAGAAGATGATTAGAGCTCAAGTGCATTAGAGTCACACACACAAACATCTATTAGTTCCCCCGATTGACTCTTAATGATTTACTGGCAGTATAGTACGAGCTCACAGCGCGCTGCATTAAAGCTCCTGATAACAACTTCATACTGCTTGTATGCTCTTTAGGATCTATATACTTCCTCATTACCTCACCATGACTAGACGAGTTAAAAATAGCTGTTGTTGATGTGTAAATGAGTCAACATTGCGGTTTAGTTTCAGTAGGCTACGTCATATTATTAGACTGAGGTACGTTTTCATACATCAAAATTAGAGCTGCATGATAAATCCTATTTTAATCATGATCACGATTTCTGCTTATTTTGATTAATTAAGCCTAACTCACCGTTATATGTTTGGTCTAAAACGCGACTGCTCTCATGTTTTGCAGCAGGACAGCAAATGCGAGTGCATTTTGTCATCTTTGCAGGACTGTGAAAAAACGCCGTCTCGCCGACAAGGCCTGATATGTTTTCGTTTGAAAACGCATCTATTTCTCCCTGTGTTGTCCTTTCGTACACACAGAGACGACGACATTTTTAGCAACAAAAACAAAGCTTTTTGAAAACGCTCTCCATTGAAAACGTTGTTTTCGGGTTGTAGCGTGACCTGTGAAAACGAAGATATTTAAAAACAATGACGTAAGTTTAGTCACGTGATGCATATTGAACTAATAGATATTCATGTTTATACCGGTATTGTGCCTGTAACGTGCCATTCACTTCCACACAGTTGCTCAAATGTGGTACTTTTCACACTCTTCATATTGTCAGAGTTATTATTAGGACTTTCACTGGTTCAGCTTCTTCTTGTACCCGTTTTTATAATGTAAAATGTGTGTTCATTTATAAAACATCAGGAAACTATAGATAAAGCATGCGAGTTGACGTTCTCTCGATTTGTGCAATAATTCTGATTAAATGTAAAAAAAAATCTAAACTGACATTAATCGTAATTATAATTTTAGAGCAAAATAATCACATTCAACTGTTATCGTGTAGCCCTAATCAAAATATTATTATTTAATTTTATGAATCTTAAAGGTACAATATGTAGGATTTTTGCAGTAAAATATCCAAAAACCACTAGGCCAATGTTATATATTTTGTTTAATTGATTACTTACAATATCCCAAATGTTTCCAACTATTTGTAAATCGTGAAACAGCGCTGCATTACCTCAAGTTTCATTCGTCTAATAAACTGACCTGTGTGAGTATTAATTCAGCACTTGCGTGTAGTTCGGTAGAATGAAATGTCCTTATTCCTTTATATCCGCGGGACTCGCGTTGTGTGTGGTGCTGGTTTACGTCTCTCATTAGCAATCGCGCCCTGCTTCACACCACAGTCATGTTAAAAACATCACTGTATTCACTCATCCATAAAAGATCCATCAGCTTGACGACAAGATCCATAATTACGCTTAATGCTTTGCGTCATCAATATAAGCCTTTGTTATTGTAAGAGGTTAGCGACCCCGGTGGAGAAAAATCCTACATATTGTACCTTTAATCAACCTGGACGTCTCTGTAGAGTATGTGAGCGGCGTCAGAGGGATTGTGGGTAGCAGCGCGCGACACTGAAGCGTGCTGACATGTTCCAGCTTCATGAAGGCAGTTTGTCGCTGGAGGACTCTCACTCCTGTGTGAGTGTGTGTGAGTGTGAGAGGTGAGCGGATCTGATGAGCGCAGATGTTCCCGTTGAGGAAATCTGACAGCGGTCCAGGACACTTTGAACTCTGACACGATGATGGTCATGTGTGTGTGTCGCTGTGTACATTCACGTTTGATGATGTCATGTAACTGAACTAGCGTCACTGAAATAAGAGCATCAGCAGGTGTCGTACCGTTATTCATTATTGCACATTATAATGCATTCTTTATATGCCTTTATACTGCCTACTAAGTTTGTCACTCACAATGGACAAAGCAAGACAATAAAAATGTCTTTATTTTTTAATTAGAGCCTATATATGAAAATCTTACAGGATTATTCCAGGTTCAGTAGTCAATCAAAAGCATTTGTGGCATAATGTTGATTACCACAAAAAAATTCAACTCATCCCTCATTTATTTAAATAAGAAGAGCAAAAACTTGGGTTACAGTAAAACACAATGTAAATGGTTACTCACTGTTTAAATAGTATAGCCACGATACATACATTTCATATGGCGCATATATTGCTAGATTTTAAAATATTTTAAGTTTATTTTTCATTTATATTTCAATTTTGTTTTTGGCCATTTTAAATCTGCTATAAATATCTAAATATCTACATTCTACAAAATAAATATATATATATTTAAAAAAATTGCATTTTCCCCAAATGTATTTTAAGATTGCCCATGTATATATTTCTGGCCTTTTTTTAAACTAATGAAAATATAATATATTTATATTGTCCAAAATATACATAAACATTTTTTTTCCCCTAAATGTATGTTTAGATTGGCTTTGTATTCATATATTTTTTGTCCATTTTTTGATATACTGTAAATATATTATCTAAATATATCTATATTTTGGCAATTATATGTGTGTTAACATGATTTTAGTGGAACATGAAAAATAATTTACAAACTTTTTATGTGCAAAATTATATCAAATTTTACAAGTTATGCCATAAACCTTAAACTTTACAACTATTTCAGCTTTTAAATCCTCCAAAAATTGGTCCAATTTGCTTGTATGTTTAAGTGCTATGGCTAAATGCTTATAGTTACACACAAAAAAATGGTCATGAAAAATGTTTACGTTTCAACCAAATACAAAAAAAAAAAGTTATAAGTGGAACTCAGGGGTAAAAATAATAAATAAATGTATGATATGCGAGCACTAAAACATCTTTCTGCCTGAGTTAAAGCTCCATCTCTCTCCCTCTCTGTCATTTGTGGGTCATATGATATTTCAATTTGCTGTGCTGATTCATTTTATCTGACTAAAGGATTTGATAATGAAGCAAATTACACTTAGAGAGAAAGAGAGCGAGAGATCTGTGTAAGAAGGTGAAACTCAGGAGCTGAAAAGAGAAGTTTTGCACCCAGAGCACTTAGCAGTGACGCTCTTATGTAATCTGCGTGTTCCTCTTAAATATTCAAAGCGGTTAGTGCACACGCTCCAGCTTACTGAGCGCCACTTGCGGACCTTAAACATGAAAATGCCCCCAAAAATACAATAATAAACCACATTTTTGTTCAAAACGTGAGTATTGCTCGTCTGCGGGTGTTTGCTGGCCTCTAAATGTGATTTTATAACAACATTGCTGGAATTGTATCACCCGTCAGCCACAAATCCTAAATCGAATGACTTAGTAAAGCAGTGGTGTAAAGTATTTGAGTAAATAGAGTTACTCCATAGACTGTAAAAAATAGAGTTACTCTTTTTGGCTAATTGTAGTTTAACTGAGTAGATATTAGCAACTTTTCCTCACTACTTGACTACATGTTTGATTAAGTATTTGTACTCTTTACTTAAATAACTGTCACCTGCCCGTATACGGGCAACCTAAATTTACTTCACTATATTACTATTAAATCCTAGTCATGACAAGCTATATATCGTTGGAAAGGTCTAAGACTCCTTAATAGATATTTTAGCGCTGTTTTTTTCTTACAAATTATGTATGAACAGTAATATATGAATTTATGACAAGAGTGCGCCTCAAAAAAATCGAGTTTCTGACCTTTGTCACAAAAAGTTGACGCACACATTTTTAATAATTGAAACTTTGGTTTTTAATGCTAAAAGTTCATAATAAAACATAATCTAGTATTTGTCAATAAAAAAAGATAAAATTATATTTTAAAAAGTAAAGTAAAAAGTCCTCTAAAAAGTATAATATATATTATATAGGCTATATATATATTTTTTTATTATTATTATATCACATATTTTAGTAGTTATCATAAACTAGGTATCATTTGAAAGCTTACGAACTCAGAATTCATCCTGTGAAAACCGTTTTGAAATTGGACGTTGCGTTACCATAGAAACGGTATTTTTTTTAATAGGCCCCTCCCCTTTTGGGCATCATCTTTCATAATTTATTATCAAAAATGTTCTAATCTTGACAAAACACATATTGTCAGAACGGTCTGAGTCTCAAGGTTCCATATTTAGTGACAGAAGTGATATTTGGATAGAAATTTATTAATTTGTTATGGCAGAATGCATATAATTAAATTCAATGGAATGCAATGGCACCCGGTGGGTATTTTTGGTATTACGCCTAAACAAAATCTCATGGGAACTTCAATGCTTGTGATATCAACTTCAAATTTGGAACACAACTTGGTTAGATATATGGCTTTGACTTTCTGTCATTTTTAGGCTGAAACCTATATTAATTTATATATATTTTTAATAAAAGAAAAATATATATTTTATTATATTTTCATAACAATAACCTTAAACTTCAATAACTTTTAAATAATTTAATTCTATTAATTTAATCCACTTCAGCAATAATCTGCCAAGAGTCTTCTTTTAAAAGAGACCAACCATAAGTCTTTAGTACAAAGGCTTCATGAATTACAACCGTTTAAGTTTGGGTAGTGCATTTTCACGCCAACGCTCAAAAAGGGGGGTGACAGACAGATAAAGGGTTAAAAGCTATATCTTGTGCGTTGTGCCCTTACTCACACAAACTTGTCAACAAGGCTATACTTTGCCCGAATGCGAGTGCATAGCAGATAGTTATGAATCACAGGTGTTTCATATGAGATGAGGACGAAGCCTTTACATTTGACTGAACATTATTTTATTTATCTGTTTTAATGAAGAGACCTATTTGAAGGATATTGGTTTAGTTGTGTTCCTTTTTAGCAGTTGAGTGTCTGTGAACGTGTAAGAGGCTGTTGTCGAGACCTTGATTTATTGCAATTTTTAGGGTGTTCAGTTTGATTTTAGAAAATAAACATGTGAAAAATGTGAACATTTGCTTTGGCATCACAAGGAAAAAAATATAATCAAATAGAAAAGTTATTTTAAATTGTAATAATAAATCACAAATAAATGATAAAAAACAAAATTCATACCAACCCCAAATCTTTTATGCAGAAGTGTATTCAGATCTAAATTATACTAGTTTGTTTCAATACCTAACCCTATATGAGCTAAAATAATCATAATGCTTACCAAGCAAAAGAAAACATTCATGTTATTAACATCACCCATAATGCATTTCGACCCCTTCGCACCACATCAAGAACCGAATCAGACAAAGAGGTCATTGCTTTGACCTATCCCACGACATGCGTTGGTTGTACGTGTGCCCATTGTTCCTCTTTTATCAGGTTTAATAGGAGCATCTGATGCACGAGTCGCTGAACCGGAACACTGGACCGTGAGCCGCCACAGAGTTTTGCTTCAGGACAAAAACAAACGCAATTCATGTGACAGAATGTTGCGTAACCCATCTCTGACCACTGTGGTGGTTATTAAACGAGTATGATCTTAAATTAAAACACCTAAATGAAATAATTAGACCCGTGCTGCGGGCCCACAGGAATATTAATTAATTCCAAGACGGCTGCTTTAACAGAAGGGGTCTGAATATCTCTGTTTTTTTAATTTGGCCCTTCAAAACTAGTTTCCTCTTGTGGCCGTTCTGGAACGTGATGCTCCGGCTTGCTTCTATTGGCTGGTTGTCATGGACACGGTAATTTAATCTGTTCCCCGGCTAGTCACGTGACCCAAACATCCCATGTGTGATCGTACCAGCGCTTGACAGACAGCTTTAATGCCGGGTGTGTGGGTGTGTGTGTGTGTGTGTGTGTGTGTGTGTGTGTGTGTGTGTGTGTGTGTGTGTGTGTGAATTATGGAACTACAGCAGCGCTGGATGGGCGGCAGTAAATGAAACGGATGATGATGTTCTGCAACAAAAGCAGATCCGCCACTTCCTGCTAAATATCCTCCATTCAGAGCTTCTCATTTTCATCAGAGGTTTTAAGGGTTCTGTGAAAGTGAAATAGGTTGAATGTGAATTCTTGAATAAAAGAGTTCATCTTACTATGAAAACATACTGTAGCTTGCAAAAAATTACCATAATTTGCAGAAATGATGGGTGTGACTGTGACATCACAGGATTGGATACATTAAGCCCACCCACATTTACATGTCATGCCCATATTTGGTGTTGCCCTGTCAATCATTGGGGAAAAAACAGACGACAAAAAACATTTTTGTTTTGAAGCAAGTTTTAGTTTAGAGCAACATTTAGCCCAGTGTTATTGTTAACTAAAACTATTAAACATTTCGAAATATATACATAAATATTCTACAAGCTGAAAAACTATAGAAAATAAAAAAAATATGTTAAAGTTGAAGTACTAAAATTATTAAAACCAAAACTGAAAAAAAAATAAAGCTAAATAGACATTTAAAAAAATACTAATAAAAATGACAAAAGTTTAAAAAAATTACTTAAACTGAAAATATAAAGATAAAAACTAATAACATTGATTTAGCATATGAAATAATTTAGAGCAAAGCATCACTAGAAACTTACGATGACTTTTCCACAATTTTCAAGATTTTAATCAATTCCCAATCCTAGAAAATGCAATTTTGAAATTTCCTGATGTTTAAAAAAATAAATAAAATGATTGTCTGATTTGCAGCTTATTCTGGCCAAGAAAGAAAATAAGTTTAAAAAAGACACTATAAACCTATTCCTCAACTATTGTTTTGCAATAAAGACTTTTATTCTGTGACAGGCACACAAGCGGCACTTCCTGTTTTCTCCAGATGATTTAAGTACTTCATCACTACAGTTCCCTTTTTGTGTGGATTAATTATCATTTGGATGTAAATGTGATTCTCCTCCTCATGTAAATTAGATTTCACGATGATAAAGTTTGTAATAAAAACGGAAAGTTCGCAATAACTCACTCCTGAAACTCCTCACTCTATTTATGGCTGTTATCAAAGGAAAAACTGAACGATGTAACTGACAAATCAACTTTTAGTCTCTATAAAGATGAGTTGATGTGGAGGTTCAACTCGAAGTTGGTCTGAACTCTCTTTTTGTACTAGGAAATAAGTTTTGAGTTCTCAAAAGTACATGTCCTGAAAATGCTGATTCCTTATGATACGAGCCCTTTAACTGTTCCTAGATCAGCTCACCTGAATGATCTCAGTGTCTCTACACATTTCTTCCATCAGTCGGTGTGAGGAGGACCGCGGTGTACGGGTCGCATGTAGGTGTAGGTCAGTGGTTCTTTCTTCTGCCAATAATACAGGATCAAATGTCCAGTAGCAGGCAAACAGAGCAGACAGCTTCACACATACACACAGGGTGCTTTGGTGTAGATAAAAAAGCTTTAGCCTCGGCCTAAAGAGAGATTTATATTGCATGACCTGAGAAACTGAAAACCTCAGCCTCTCTCTCTCTCTCTTCTACCCAGACGACTCAGTGAAAATGTCAACCGAGGCTTAAAACTAATTCGAGAGATGATCAGACTATTAAACGGAAACAATCGCACCCGTCATCGCACACAAAAGGCGCTAACTCTCTGTGTCATATCTTCTCTGTTATGTCACGCTTTTGAAAAGCTTTCATTATGTGCTTTTGTGCTTCTGCTGATCGGTGTTGGGGAAGCTACTCGTCATTTAAACTACAGTCAAACTACACTCATGCTTTTCCAAGTTCGCTACACCCTAATTTACAGTACATCACCCAAACAAAAACATGATGGATAGACAGCTGTATGCAACTAATATACCAACAACAACAGCTAACCTGGGCTGTGTTCAGAATATCATACAAGAACGCTACTCTTTATTTGTAATATGGATATTCTGAGCAGTATGCAAAAACAATCTGTATGCTTGTAATATATGAATCAGACAGACAGACAGACAGACAGACAGACAGACAGACAGACAGATAGATAGATAGATAGATAGATAGATAGATAGATAGATAGATAGATAGATAGATAGATAGATAGATAGATAGACAGACAGACAGACAGACAGACAGATAGATAGATAGATAGACAGATAGATAGATAGATAGATAGATAGATAGATAGACAGACAGACAGACAGACAGACAGATAGACAAATAGACAGATAGATAGATAGATAGATAGATAGATAGATAGATAGATAGATAGATAGATAGATAGATAGATAGACAGACAGACAGACAGACAGATAGACAGATAGATAGATAGATAGATAGATAGATAGATAGATAGATAGATAGATAGATAGACAGACAGACAGACAGACAGACAGACAGACAGACAGACGGATAGACAGATAGATAGATAGATAGATAGATAGATAGATAGATAGATAGATAGATAGATAGATAGATAGATAGATAGATAGATAGATAGATAGATAGATAGATAGATAGATAGATGCTTATGTCACTTAAACTGCACAACTCTGATTGAAAACGAGTGACTTCTGGTCATGTCTCTGTAATCGCTGTGAGTGTGAACGGTCCTTTCGTAATCAGTTTGCCCATTAGCGCTGTGATTAATGAAGGCTTAAAGGTCAGACAGCCTCTCTTCTGTCATCTTCATAAACGCTCGGGTTCGGCTCATGGTCATCCACTCTCTCAGTCTCCCTGCTCTGTATCTTCCATTTCTCCGCGTTTGCTCGTTCCCTGTGTCCATCTTTTTATCCGTCCCTTCACTCTTCCTCTCACCGCAATACTCTATTCATTTAGCAATTTGCCATAATCTACTCCTGTAATTTCTCTCTCTATCTCTCACTGTCTCACTCTGTTGTTCCCTGATAAAGCCATAAAGATGAAGGACAACAGATAAACAACTGCCGGCCTACTCTCCTGCCCTGTGGGGACGAGTGGAACGACGCGCAGAGGGAGAAAAGCGATAACATTGGAAGGAGAGATACAGAAGTTCAGCGGGAAGAAGAAGCTGCCGGTAATGCATTTCAGGAATGATCTGTTGAGCAGGCACACACACACACACACACACACACTTATTCAGCTTAAGGGCACTTTTAGAAACTAAACTGCACACTCTCATTTCATTTATTCACTAACAATGCATATACATGCATCACATGAGCACTTCCACAGTGTTATTTCTAGGGGATTAAGAAGCTAATAGCGACTATAAGCGACAACACATTCTGCTTTTGTCGCCGCTAACTGTGTCACAGCATTTAGAAAAAGTTATTTGACGTAGGCTTGGTGTGTCACGGCCTTAAAGGTACACTGTGTAGTTTTTAAAGTATTTTATTAGCTAAAATCAATCTTTATTCATAAATATGTCCTCATTGGTGTAAAATTACCTCTGCCAATGATCTGACTTATCCTCGTAAGCGAAGAATTTCTTATATTTAATTACATGGGACGGGTAAGTCCATGGAGGCTTCCATGACGTTCCGCCATCTTGAAAAACTAGAATAGCAGAGAGGGACAAAAAGCACTAGCCTACCTAAACGCGTTTCCACAACGAACAATCAAACAACAAAAGAAAAACAGAAAATCACTCACTGCTCTTGCCTGAATAACTTTGGTAGCTTTAATAAGAATACATTTCTTACTTGAATGCTGCTGTTAAATGATAAACATGGCAGACTGCGTTCAGCTCTCTCAGGGCGGAGTCTATGCTAATAGGGCGGGGTCTGATAGCAGTTGTGGGTGGGGCCTGTGATGTCACACTGCATAGAATCTGCAAACGGCTTGTTCTGAAACACTGCTTATATGGGATTAAAAAAAGGAGTTGGTGGATTTTTACCATTATTGGGAGGTTGTGTACACACACTGCCAACACGCACATTTATGCTCATACACATGTAAAAGTGAATTTTGCATAATAGGGCCCCTTTAAAAAATAAAAACAAAACCATGTTGGATATCCTACACGACTCCCCACAGGCCTGAATTTGTGAAAGAAAGTTCTAGTCTATCTTTAGAGGATTCATGTGGTGCTGTGAAACCCAAACTGAGAAGATATCGCCTGAAAACATGCATGTTCAGTCAAGTCACAGCCACAGGCAGATCTAGTCATTCTGCTCAGAACAGGAAACAGTTGGTCTCTGACATCATTATCTAGGCTGACATCTCAGTCACAACCAGCCCTCTCCATATTGTCCTTATTTTACTAAATAAGACAACAGAATCATGCCAGATTTAATTAAAAAGTTAAGGGAAAAGTTTAACTGAGGAATTTGAGATTTAATAAAAAGTGAGAAGCTCATCATGCGCTGGTCAGGAATGTGCAGAAATACAGAACGAATTAAACTCATGTCCTTAAGATATTGACACAGCGCACAGCAAAGAAACTAAATGTAGGAGTGAATCCCATGAATTACCAGTTTAAGATGTTCAAGTGGGCTTTTGGAACATGAAAGCTGGTTTGTTGATGGTCTACTCGCCCTAACCAGTTCACCATCTGGTAATCCTTATAAAAAAAATACATCGTTCTTCACCCAAAAACGAAGATTGTTTCATCTTTAACTCGACTTCATAACTTTATAGCAGAATGTCCAAGTTGCTCATTTCCATACAATGAAAGTGAATGGTGACCAAAACTATCAAGTAAGATTTTTTTTGTAGATAATGACTATCTCAGTTGTAACTGAGTTATAGTCTGGGAAAGCGTCATTTCCAGAGGGGCGTCACCAACGGACGTCGCGGATAGACCTAAACCCAATCAGAGCGATGAAGGAGATGACGTATGCAGAGCGGCGGAGAAACATCTCCGAGTGTTGTTCTTTGCTCGGTTTTTAACTAAAAGGAAACGTTCAAATCGCTTAAAACAGACGCGATAGCTGATTGGAACGAGTGATGTTCGACGGCGGCATCCATCTTTGTAATGTAGGCTACAAAATCTGCTTCAAAATCCCAGCGCTGTCGTCATCGTGTAAAGCCCGCCCCAACGTTTCTGATTGGTGCCGCGATTTCGACGGATTGGAAATGGGCTTGAATGAGCTCTTTTCCAGACTAACTTTCAGAGCAAATCTAAATTTGCCAGAAGTTGTCTGGGTTTTCCCAGGCTAGATAATGACTTAAATTTCGCTCAAAGCTATCATAAGACTTCAGAATATAGTGCATAAATCCTGTGGACAATTTTATGCTCCACTTTTGTCCATTTTTTGCACTAGACAACCATAGTCCCCATCCACTTTCATTGTAAGAGCAGCGTCTCAGTCGGTGTTTTCCATGATAGAAAAAAGACTCAACAGTTGAGTAAATTACGACAGAATACAAATTTTAGCTTGAACTATCCCTTTAACCACCTAAATTAGCTTAGAGACCAGCTAATGACCAGCTACAAACCATATAAAACCACCTTGATCTGGCTTTAGCTGGATTTCCCAGCAGGGACAGCAGCCCAATCTCATATGCTCCAAAAACGGAGACATTTCCAGGTTCACGTCCTAGATTCCCTCCACTGCGGGTTACACACACACACACACACACACACACACACACACAAAGATGTGTGTTTGCAAGGCCCACCCTCAAATCCAGCCAGACTCCACTTGCCATAAACAAATTACTGAAGATAAATGAGCACCTGGTGTCCTCTCTCTCTCTCTTTCTCTTCCTCTCTCTCTCTCTCTCTCAACTCGTTCATTGAATTAAAGTGCCCTGTAAAGCATGTTTTATTATAAGTTTGCACGTCGGGCTCCCGAAGCGGGCTGTTATCCCTGCACCTCTGGCCCCGACACAAGAACATGGACTCTGGCAGATCGGTGGACGGCCCGGGAGTCTATAAAACACATCGTAAAGTGATCATCTGCAGACACTACCGTCCTCTCTCTGCATGCGTGTCTCACTTTCTCAGTTTTTTAGTGTTTGACTGTCTATCTTCTTCTATGCTACATGAAGGAGGTCTATAATACATGGAGATAGTGTTCTCCAAATGTTTGGAAATTCCCTTTAGGTTTTGGACAGTAGCAGCATAAACCTTAACATTTATTGGTAACAATAACAATAATTATCATTAAAAAACATCTTTCTGAGCACACAATAACAGCAATATTAATATCAGATGCCATTTTGGGAATTGTGATACTTGGCACTGGTTTCTTTTTTCGAAAATCATTCGATCAACACATCTTTAAACCAATTAGAGAATATAGTTTAGAGGGAATATAAGCTGGCTTGCTGGTTTTAGCTGGTTTAAAATGGTCTCCCAGCCTGGCCAAGCTGGTCTAGCTGGACATGTCAGCATGTTTTTACTAATTTGCTTCCTCGGTTTAAGTAAATCATGCTCACAAAATAATAGTTTGTTCCCACGTTCTACTAAAATCTGAACATCTGAAGCCATCTTAAGTTGGCTTTATGGCTGGTCTCCCAATCTTGTCAGGCTGGTCTGTTGTTTATTGCGAGAGAATGTTTAATTCGTGACGTTTAATTCTTAGTTCGAGACCACGATATACATATATTTTAGTTACTTATCAATGCAAAGTCCTCAAAAATGCTAAGGATTTATGCTGATATTGTCCCAAAACATCTGAATGGGACCAAGATATTCCCCACACTTCTTCCGGTTCTCTCTCTTCACTTCTCTTCGAGGGCACGCCTGAGGGCCGGCAAGACAGAGTATGACATTTTCTCCAGAACAAATGACGGCTGTCTCTTTCCAGCGCTGGGTTTTTCTTTAACCCTGACATTTGGCAGTAATTGGTGGACTGTGTGTCTGCGTCCCCCTCTCCATTCTGAGCAGGTCTCATGTCCGGAGATCACCACACACTCACACACTTGCACAAACAAGAACACACTCACTGACTCATAGACGTGTTTGTCAAAAAGAAAAACTTTTCTCAAGGCATTTCCACTGCAAAGGGCTCTTTGAGGAACCAGTTCTTAAAATACACTAGAGTGTCCCAACTGTGTCCTTGAAGAAACTACTGAGTGTTTGAGACACGGCTGATGGGTTTTAATGTGCTTATTGATCTACAGAACACAGGTATTTTTTGTTTGTGCCTCCAACAAAAAAAAGTTTGTCCATAAAATCTCCTGAAACTTTATCTGAAATGTTTTGTTCCCGAAACCAAGTGAGCACCCTACCTAGACAGCATTTCTGGTGCACTCTGTACCAGGTTTATTATTATTGTTAACAAAAAATAAAATTATTAAAACATTTTTAATAATTGAAATAAAGCTGTAATTGATGAAAAACGTAAAGTTGAAGCTCTTTCACTCTACTAAATTGCAAACTGGAAATAAATAAAAACAAAAAATTAGACATTTATTTTATTTATTTATTTTATTTAATATATAAACAAATAAAGACGCTTTTTTTTTTTTAGACAATCAACTAAAAAACAAAATTCCCAAAAATGTAACTCAAATTAAAATGTAAGCTGAAAATATAAAAGCTAATTCTAAATATTAATAGAAACGTTTATAGCATATACTGTAAATAAAGCTAAAATTCCATAAAATGATGGTGGTTGACGAGTAGCTTAATATTATTAAACATCATTTTTTTTGCCTTGTAAAGCCGCGTTTCCACCGCAATTACCAGGAACTATTTGTCCCAGGAACTTTTTTCATAGGAACTTTTTTTGCCCCAGAACGGTTGCTCGCTGCGTTTACACCGTGGACTAAAGTACCGGGAAGATTAGTCTGGTGACGTTGAACTGCGTGCGACTGCTCCTCCCAGTCTGCGCATACTTGTTTTGAGTTTTAAGTATTGAGGAGATTCAAGCTGTGCTGCTTATGTGTGCGATCTATTGGTTTACTAAGGAGGTAATTAACAAAACGGCAGAAAAGAGACGAACACTAATACCAAAGCGTATTCATTTCAGAAAGCTCGTAATGCTAGATATAAAAGTAGACAACGTTTGTTATCAGCTATAGCGGACATGACCGTGAGATGGATGGGACGAACGCGCCATCCGGCAGAGAGAACAAGGTAAAATAACCAATCAGCATGTTCAGCGCACAAGTCCCACCCCGAAAGTTCCTGAACTCTACCTCGCCAGCAGGGACTTTCTGGGGGGGAAATTTTTACCCGGAACTTCATTTAGACCCTGGTTCCTGCAGTGTAAACACACGGAGTACCACCCCAAAGTTCCTAGTTCCTGGGGAAAGTTCCTGCGGTGGAAACGCGGCTTAAGAGACCAAATCCATGATAATAGCCCTTTGTGCAACAAGAAATAGGCCTACATGTAAAAAGCCCAGTGTAGGCCTAATAAAAATTAGGTGATTTTACCCAATATATCCATGTAATGTATCTTTATGTTTATTGGAGTACCATGTTGTTAGCTTAGCAACATGCAAATATCAATCTCTATTGGAATCAATAGAGGAGTGTGGAGTTTCTTTCTACGTAAAGCGATCCGAATCAGTCCTTTATGAGGATCCCTCGGTTACAGTTACATTACATTTCACTTAAAAGGCAGCTGCCTATAGATAGCAGACAGCAAGGGAGCTCACTGTGTTTTCGAACAGACGGAGGTCTTTATAGTGAGTGAGGCATATCAAGATTCATTTCAGCTGACTGCCTGCAGGGGGAAAAGCCTGGAGTTGAGAAGCTTCTGGTTTATCTGTTAAAAACACACACACGCCTGCAGGAGAGACAAATCACAAATGAGATCTCAATTGTTTCTCCTAGACACCGATGAGATTAAATGGAGAGCAAATGGAGACTTTTTGCTTCAAGGTGATGCGTTTCCTGACACTGTGACTCTGGCGCCTTGAATTCATATGTTTCATTTGTCAACTTCGGGACTAGAAGTTGCGTCTCAATGTCCATATATACATCCTAAACAGTATGAGATTAAAATAAGTGTGTCCCAAAGCATAGATGTTAAAAAGAGGATGCCAGAAGTCCCCAGATGGTGGACTTTCGAAGTGTGGATCCGTGCTCATTATAACAGCTAATATTACCCACAACCCATTGCGCTTTGGAGGAGGAACTACAAACACGAGTAAAAAGTGTTAAAAAACTACAAAACATGGCGGATATGCGCGATCGACGGTGAGAGGTACAGATAAAGGTTTGAGTGACTTATCAAAGTTTAACCTGCTAAAAAAATATTTATTTAATGTTATCCGTGTTATATTCCATCTGCATTAACAATGTGGACTTTTATAAAGATCCGTTCGGCCATTAAATTTTAAATGCAACATTATGCATTAATATGAGGAGAGTCTCCGCATGAAAGACACGCGACTGCATATCAACGTGCTTCTGCATTTCGATACGGCAGGAAATGAAATGTGGAGGATTTTTATCTTTGACAAGATGATTGACAGGCCAGTTTACCGTGACAGAGAGCAACCGTTAAAGACGCGATTTTATGACGTGATAGTGTCCCCTAAAGCTTGTCTTCTTTTTGCTACACACTCAAAAGTATACTTTTTCTTCACAAAAAGAGCACATATTTTTAAGGGCGTAGTATAAGTAAGCGAACTGAGACGCAGCATATGTTTGATCCAGCAATGGAAGACAGAAGGCAGAAAGGACGGGAAGAGAGTTTGGAAACAGTAATCACCAGCCCATTCCTTTTGGTGTTGTAAATGGAGAAGAAACTGCACAGTGCACACTATAATCCAAAGTCAAACAATCATTTGAAGCTGACTATTAACTTTCTAAATGGTTTAATTGTGCATTATTCACTGGTGCATGTTATTGTAAAGAAACAAAATGTTTGTTTTAGACTCGATTTTTCTCCCAACAAAAAAGCTCCCAGTAATCTCACATGTGTCTCCATTAAGTCTCGGAAGCTACGAGAGAGCAATAAACCTCTCCTCCGGGTGTCTAAATGCCTCGCTTCTGAAGGTAATAATGGGAAATGTTTAAAGACAAACAAAGGCGTCGTGGTTCCAAAGCAGCAAAGAAATCATTTCCCCGGGTCTTCAGCGTTTGGAGGCGTTTGCGAAGCTTGTAAAATAATTACGGCTCTTGTGCGTCAGACCGGCCACAAGACAAATTATAATAACACCCTGTGAATATCCAGTGCTTATAATGCATTAAGACAGTACGAGTGCTCATAAAACAAGATGATTGTTGATGGTCCTTAAATAGATGAGAGTTAATGACAGGAACATTAAGATAACTCAGTTTCTCTCAGAGACAGCGCTAATGTCACAATGCAAATGAGGATGAATAGAAGAACGGTTCGTTCAATGGCTCACCCTCATTTCCAAACCACAAGACTTTCATTCACCTTTGAAACACAAATGAAATTTTTTTAATGAAATCTGAGAGATTTCTGTCCCTCCATTGACAGCTACGCAACTATCACTTTGTCACTTCAAAAAGTTCATAAAGAGATCGTAAAACTAATCCATATGAACTGAACGGTTTAGTCTGGATTTTCTGAAGACTCGATTGCTTTATATGATGAACAGATTGAATTTATTTCATTCACATATACAGTAAACATTGATCAGCGAACATAAACAGAAGCTCAACCGTACTTGCTTGACGTGTGAGAACAAACCTCAAAGTGGTAGTTGCGTAGGCTGTCAATGGAGGGACAAATATCTCTCAGAATTCATTAAAAATATCTTCATTTGTGTATTAACGGGAGTCTTACGGGTTTGGAACGACATGAGGGTGACAGAAGTTTCATTTTTGGGTGAACTTTTCCTTTAAAGGCAAGCAGAAAGTCTAGACTAACAACATAGACTTGTTTACTGTGACTTTTAAAGAATGTAAGGACACATTTGATTAGAACATCGATATGAAACACGGCCATATGGCTCTCGTTTGCAATTACACCTGGCTGGGGAAAATGGCGCAGCTCTTCAATATGTTCCATTACTGTCAACATTTATGATGATGAATTCACAGGTGAAGGTCGATTATGGACCAGTAAATAGTTTCAAAACATCCAAAGGATGCATGGATGTTGGGTTTGCCAAGGCCTTCAAGCTCAGTAGCTTACAGACCCTGCCTAAAACCCATTCACTTCGTATTATATTTGAAGGACCGTCAACTTCAGAACAGCTTTACTGTCCACTGTAAAATCCACAGCTTTATAGGAGAATCATCTTTACTGTTCACACATAAAAGGTTACTTTCTCACATATGACTCAATGGACTAAAATACTAAAACTGTCCCTTTTAAGAAGCATTATTTAAAGGTGTTTACGCCTAAAAAAAAATGTCACCAATTTCCATTGTCGCCTTACACGTACATGCAATATTCCACTTCAAAGCTTGAGAAATCGAGTTTACTTTGTCGACAGGGACTTCATTTTAAATGCTAAATCCTTTCCTGTTACTGGACACCTCAAAGCCACAATTTGGACAGCTAATCTGCTTTAATTCCTAAATGTTTTTTCCAGAGGGAAACAGGGACAGAGAGGCCGCCTACACAGTAAAGTTTATGCCGGGAATCCACTGACTTCAGAGATGGATGTAGAGGAAAAACACAAGGGATTGCAATATGTGACCACCGGTTTTCTAACTTTTGCTTCAATACACTTGCACCAACTAGAACATTAGATAGACAGGTCTAAATGTGCTTTTAGAAATCCAATTTGCTGTATCCCCGCTTGATTTCAACTTGATATTGTGCTTATTTTGACTATTTTTTTATCTTCGAAAAATACTCACTTGGAAAACCCCCCCATTAATTTAATGTTAAATTTAATTGATAAAATTTACATACAGTATATAAAATGTTAAATGTAATCTTTAACTAATCTCACAATCTCACAATTTTCATACCGATATGATTCCACATTTCAAAAAGGATCCTTTTTGCATTATTATCCATCAAATCATCTGTCATATTGTGCGCCAATGTTACCCAACTAAAACTAGAACTAGGCTGTCCCCTCAAATAGTGCCATATTTAAGGGTATAGGGGCGATTTTGAACACAACCCATGTTTCTTTTTAAATATAGCAAAATCTTTTTTAAATACTGCTTTTGTCGTTGTGATGATTGCTAGTATTATTAGCCCTGCAATTTAGTGAGAATTTATCTGTTAAAGTTCAATACATTCTAATTGAGATCCTCTGTGCCAAATAAATTCAGCCCTGATTGTAACAATAAATTACATAATTTAATATTCTATATATATAAAACAAAAAATGTATTAAACCTTTTCAGGGCAGAACCAATATAATTATCTTTCTTTATCTATACCTTTACGTTTTACTATACCTTTAAATGGTGGTTGAAATGATGTCAACATTTAATGCTTGTAAAAAGCATAACAAAATGCTTATAATTTTAACAAGATCTGTGTGAAAAGTAAGACGTTGAAATAACGTAAAATATCATTGTTCATCCAATTTGGAAAAAATAAACAAAATTCAACAGTAATTCAACCATGACGTTGATTCAAATGTCCACTGTAGCTTGTTGGTTGAACCCTAACTATCCCTAACCAATGGGTCAAGGTTTGGCTGGTTAGCTAGTAAATGCTGTATCATCCAGCTGCAGAACGTCAATAATTATCTGTGTACTTTTGTCTGGTGGTGCTGTCATGCAAACGAATAGCTCTCTCCAGGTAATACAGACCTCCTTGGCCAGGACAGAGAAAGAGTGGACGGCTCTGAGAGGCTCTTGTCCTTCAAGCTTACCGGCTTTGCCCTGGTCACAGCGAGACAATGGCTCTAAACGTGAGGCTGAGAATGATTTGTTGGTGACTTGACCTTTCCAGCACTTCAGAGGGGCTCTTTTAGCGACAGAGAGAAAGCAAGAGAGAGAGAGAAGGCTATCTGTGCGACACGGCGGCTCAGCGGAGAGCTGTTTGGCTGCTATCTGGATCAGATAAGATTCCCCTGTATTCAGGGCGGCACAGCCTGGGGAGAGAGACGCGGCCGGGGGGCAGAGAGGGACTGCTGCCAGACGGGGAGTGAAATAATGTTATGTGCGCTAAACAGAAGACGTACATGCAAACATGGATGTTGAGCTGTTGTGTTGCATGTATTCCGTAGTGACAAATGTAACCAAATCCTCATTCTGCAGGAGAAAAACATAAGATGTTGACATAACTCGACCTGCTCCAAGAGGGATTTGAACCAGTGTCTCCGGCGTGGGAGGAGGGCACGCTAACAAGGATGCTACAAAGATCGCAGCCATTAGCGTCAGTCGCTAGCACGCCTCTTGAGGCCAGGGGAGTGAGGTTTACACGCACAGCTCTTACTGGCCTACGCTATGCACACCACCCCTAAACCTCACTGCCATCCGGGTCACGGCACCAAATTTAACCAGTCCTATTCGACCCGCTCTGAGCCGGATTTGCACCGGGGTCTCTGGAATGTGAGGCGGATGCGCTAACAAGGATGCTAAAGACAGCAGCAGCTAGCGTCAGTTGCTAGCATGCCTCTTGAGGCCAGGGGAGTGAGGTTTACACTTACAGCCACTGGCCTACGCTACGCACACCACCCCTAAACCTCACTCAAATCCGGGTCACGGCACCAAATTTAACCAGTCCTATTCGACCCGCTCTGAGCCGGATTTGCACCGGGGTCTCTGGAATGTGAGGCGGATGCGCTAACAAGGATGCTAAAGACAGCAGCAGCTAGCGTCAGTTGCTAGCATGGCTCTTGAGGCCAGGAGAGTGAGGTTTACACGTACAGCCACTGGCCTACATTACGCACATCACCCCTAAACCTCACTCACATCCGGGTCACGGCACCAAATGTAACCATTTGGTGGTGGTTGAGGAGATTCCCCCTTCCATATGTAAAGCGCTTTGAGAACCCAGAAAAGTGCTATATAAATGTAACAAATTAGTCCTATTCGACCCTCTCCAAGTTACAACCGTTACACTCGTCGTGTTGATATATAATCAATAAGGATTGATTGTGCACAACCTGCTGCTGCTTTAGTTACTCAAACATTATTTATCAGACACATTAAAGAAACACAGAGGGAAATGTTACAGCTCAGATGTTGCTCTTTCATGGCTTATCAGAGTATTGTAGCTAAGATCATTTGCACTCTGAAAAATTGGTGAGATCAATTTGAGTTAATATTGAGATGTCTTACTTTTAATTGTAGATTCGGTACGTCTAAGCAGTTTGAGATGTTGAGATCTCTTCTGAAACGTGTGAGATGGACACATTTGAGATATTTTTCATTAGGAGACTTTGAAAGTCTTCATTTTATCTCACTGCTATTTAGGAGAAAAATTTGGGTGAAAAAAGGAGTCTCGCTGTTTCAAAAGAAAGTTAATGAGGTCTTTAGATATTTCATTTTTGATTTTTCTTTTCAACAATGAGTGAATATTCTAAAATGTATGCATGCGTCTAATTGTTCAGTCGGGTGATAAGGGTGTTTTGTGTCTTTAAGTCCATGCATGGTCTGTTAGCTTTGAGGCTAACATCTATATTTTAGTGCTAATGACTTTTAGCTGATGCACACATTACACAATCAGACAGTCTTTCTCTTCCAAGAAAACAGAGCAAAAATAGTGATGATATCATCCTGCACTCAGGGGCGTATGCAAATTTTTGTCCAATAAAATGCTGTCAAGAATGTCCCTCTAACTAATATATTTTAACTAGAACCAACAGCAAGACATCATGGTTAACAGCTGTGATGTTAAATAAGACTGTTGTCTAATAAAATGATGAATCTCACCCCAACTTCCTGTTTCTAAAAGTGATCTTTAGAGATTTTAAATGAGATTTTTCTTTCTAACGAGGAGTGTTTATCCTAAAACGGCTGTGTATGCATGTGTCTAATTGTTGAGTCAGGTAATGAGGGTAATTTACATTTGTTTTGAATGACTCTGAAGTGATTTATGAGTGGTAATGAAATAAAGAGCGAGACGATAACGGTGCAGAGAGGAATGTGAAGAGGAACTGAAGACAAAAGACAATGAATGGAGCGACAGAGAAAGGAAAAGGAAACAGAAAAGAGAAAGAAACGAGGGTCTTTGGCAGCCGGTGGCGTCACAGGTTCAGGAAAGTTTAAGCAGCGGCTCTGGGAATATTCCCGGATGGAGTGATGCTTCACACGGCGGGAGATTCTCTCCTTCCTGTGCTCAGATCGGATGACAAGGTCACACTAGAGGACATGAATAAACCCGGTTCTGCTCTGCGCTTGGAGTCGAGTCCAGCCCAACTCAAACAGAGAGAGATTCTGGCACACAACACAACAATGCAATGCGTTAGCTATGCCTTGTAGCAGATGCTGGGTGTGACCAATGCTGGAAAACAGAGGGAAGATCCTTGCTGAAGGGCACTGGATATATACTGGATTTTTTCTGCATACTGGAATTTTTTAAAGAATAGCTTATGGACTGAATTAATAGTTATTCTGCATTAGTAGTGAAAACAAAGTCTCTTGGTGTGGGTTTGTGCGTTTTGTGCATAATTTTTACCCTGGTTAAAACCAGACCATTCTCAGTTGTAACTGAGTTATGGTCTGGCAAAGCGTCATAGACAAATCATCATTTCCAGAGGGGCGTCACCAACGGACGTCGCGGATAGACCTAAACCCAATCAGAGCGATGAAGGAGATGACGTATGCAGAGCAGCGGAGAAACATCTCCGAGTGTTGTTCTTTGCTCGGTTTTTAACTAAAAGGAAACGTTTAAATCGCTTAAAACAGACGCGATAGCTGATTGGAACGAGTGATGTTCGACGGCGGCATCCATCTTTGTAATGTAGGCTACAAAATCTGCTTCAAAATCCCAGCGCTGTCGTCATCGTGTAAAGCCCGCCCCAACGTTTCTGATTGGTGCCGCGATTTCGACGGATTGGAAATGGGCTTGAATGAGCTCTTTGCCAGACTAACTTTCTGAGCAAATCTAAATTTTCCGGAAGTTGTCTGGGTTTTCCCAGGCTACATAATTTTACTCATTCCCGTAGATTTTGTGCTCACACACCAACAGTGCAGCACATAAAGCCGCCTCTCAGTGCTAAATTGAGTTAGTTTTGTGCTTAAAGAGTCAAATACACAATTTGGCCATTAGATATATACGCGCCAGCTCCAGTTTGAATCCAACCTTTGTGATGAGTACAGCCAACTCACAAAACTATCAAATATTATCCTTATACTGTATATTGTAATCATTATAAGCACAAGTTGCAATTGCCGTCCAACACGTTTATTGTGTCTGCTTACCTAAATATATGTTACATAACATTGCTCTATATATATATCACTGCTGTATAGACATTACTTTGATATGCTCCTCTATGAAACAAGCATTTTCCACAAAGCTACTTTGAATCTGTAATGTGAAATCCGCTATACAAAATTAAATAAACTTACTTTCAACCCTTTGCAAACTTTTTTTTTTTAAAGTAAGCTTTTTTTCTTATTTCATCATACTTCACACAAAATTGGACAAAGGACGAGTTACGTCAAATCACTGTTTTCAAACAGGTTTTGTCCTCGTCTTTCATTGTCATTGTTTGGTCAAACACTGTCAACAACCCCAAACTGTTGCACTCTATTATTAGCAGTGTTGGGAGTAACGCGTTACAAAAGTAATGCATTACAGTAACATATTACTTTTTGCTGTAACGCAGTAGTGTAAGGCATTACTAATCAATTTTCAGTGCTATTTTACTGTATTACATGTTCAGTTATGCTTGCGTTACAACACACTTTTAGTTTTAATTGTAAAAAAACAACAACAAAAAAACACCAAGACCGCGAGACATTAACGAATGAAAAATGCAAGTAGGCTAAGTTACCTGTTCGTGGTCAGTCAATAATAGCCGCGTGTGGTGTCCAAGTTTGTAAATAAAGACTAAATGGCAGCGTCTGATATATTTTTATAGCGATTTATTTTTAACAGGAGTGCCGTGAGGCATGATTTCGGCCTCTGTGCTCGCGCTGGCCAGTGGAAAAGCGGCTAATGGGTGAAAAAGAAGACTGTACATTCACGAGATGGACGTATGCGCATTAGGCTACTCCATTTGTTCTGTGTTTTCTTTCTAAACAGTTACTGTAGGCTATGTTTAGGTGGTATTTTTCTTGTTTTCATCACGCAATCATTTTTGATGCGGTGGTGACGCGCTCACGTAACATGATGTAAGGAAAGCAACTAAAAGCTGTCACAAAGAACCGGCAAAAGCAATGATTATGAATATGTCAAATATAGCAAGGAGACATTTTAATTGTTTATTAATAAAGATGAAGTTGAAGTTGCAGAGAGAAATGCACATTTCATACAGATAAGCAGGGAGCAGTCCGTTTTCTTTCGTTTTGAATCGTTCTGTTTACAAGTAGACATTTCAATATATATATATTTTTCAGGTCTGTGAAGTAGGCTACCTTATAACCTACGCTGAGTTTCGGTTAATTTATGAGACGTGCTCCAGTTCACGCGCAGGCGCCTCCATGTCGTGATTATCTATTGTCTTTAGCCTACTTCTTATTTATTAAATCCAGGCAATTGGTTAATGAAACATTGAATAAAATGAAGATACAATTAGTACAAATCGAAATTCACTTTAAAGAAATTTGTGTCTTCTTTTTGAGGTCTCTGTGAAAGTTTTAAAACAGTCTTTTAGTGCCGCTTCAGAGCCCGTAACGGAGAACTGTCACATAGGCCTACATTGTTTTTTCCTCTAAATGTGAACACGAAAATTTTCGAATTACAAAAAAATATTTTGCCTCCTAAAAGGTAAATATTTTTTTTGTCACGCATGAATGCGTTTATTTCCCTCATATTGAATATAAAACGCATGTGTAGACTGATATTTTTCTAATGTCTGGACTCTTTTAAGGGGGTATCCTATGGATAAACAGACGTTTCAATATATTGGTATTAAATGCATTTTCTGAGAATTTATATTTCAAGTTTTGACTGCAAATGTCACGTCCAAAACGCTGGAATTCCCCAATTTTAAATAATTTATCCTCAACTAGTTTTGTTGTGTAGGTCTGCGTATTTTATAATGTTAACTTCACAATTCAAATACGGTAATACTAATAGTAATTTAAAGATGTGGTAGCATTGGATCTGGACGGGAAGGATAACTCTTGAAGTTGGAAGGGGTGTGTCGCGATTCTGCAGGTTCGTGGATCTGAGTGTCGCGATTTCGGTTTCATATAGCATATCGTTACAGCCTTAGAATGTTAAGTTCTACTACTGGATAGCTATTTTGGTGAAATTAACTCAAAAGTAATACAGGAGTAATGTAACGCATTACAATTCTGAGACAGTAATATTGTAAGGTAATGAATTACTTTTAAATTACAGTAACAAGTAATGTATAATGTATTACAGTTTGGAAGTAACTTGCACAACACTGATTATTAGAGAGATTTTATACTCGTCAGGAACTCAACAAACCAGTGGTTTACTTCAAGTTGTCTCCGCACATAAACTGCAATGGGAGAAAATAAGTATTTTAAGTCCAAAACATTACACACTTCGACTTTAAACATATATTACAGCAATAAACTCTATGTATTTCAGACACGCTAGTCAAAACATTTATATTTCTTCTCCTCTGTTCCATCTGCTACATTTATATTTCATGCAAATATTTTATAACCAACTGCTCTGCCTGTGCACTGTTCCAGGCGGCAGCTGTGATTGGCTAATCTTAAGGTTAGCTGTGCTCTGATTGGCTGGTTTCACATTAACAGTGATCTGTATGCTAGTAGTTAGATTGATGGCCCACGCTTCCAGACCCCTGTCATTCGCTCTCTTCTGCTCCATCCATCCGTCCATTCATCCATCTGTTCTCACTATCCTCCCACTACTGGTTCTTATTCCGGTATTTTGTCTTGACATGTACAGCTTCTAAAGAAAATACGAGTGGCGCTTATCGCTGCAAAATTGGCTCAGTGTTGTGGACGGTTGACTGGACGTGGTTACAGTTTCTTAAGTGATTTTACCAAATATTTCAATCATCAAAAATATTTCAATCCTCAATTAATCAATCATTACATTTCCTCAGTAAATTACATAAGAAAGATAAAACATAAAGCACTAATCTGAGAGAAAACGTTTAATTCTATAATTTTTATAATAAAAATACCAATTTTGGACTGCTACAGTACCGGTCAAAATTTGGAAACATTACGATTTTTTTTTATGTTTTTGAAACAAGTAAAAATGCTCACCAAGACTGTATTTATTTGATCAAAAATACAATAAAAACAGTAATATTGTGAAATTATTACAATTTTAAACACATGCAAAGCTTTAGTTTAGCATCATTACTCCAGTCTTTCGTGTCACATGATCTTTCAGAAGTTATTCTAATATGCTGTTTTAGTGTTTAAGAAATATCTCTTATTATCAGTCGAAAACAGTTGTTGCTGCCTATTTGTGTGTGTGTGTGTGTGTGTGTGTGTAACCATGATACACTACCATTCAAAGGTTTAGGGTAAGTAATATTTATTAAAAGTAATAATAATACTTGTATTTGGCAAGCCACATTAAAAATCACAGTACAGATGTCATGTAGCGTGTTGTCGAGAGGCCTGGGAGAGGTTTAGGAAGGCACAGTACAAGGGAGAGGTTTCAATATGACTTTTATATTGTTACAAAAGATTAATATTCCAAATAAATGCTGTTTTTTTTTTTTACCTTTCTATTCATCAAAGAATCCAGATAAAAAATGTATCAAGGTTTCCACAAAAATATTAAGCTCCAAAAATTGATATTAATAATTAAGCACCAATAATACTTGTGCATATTAGAATGATTTCTGAAGGATCGTGTGACACTGAAGACTGGAGTAATGATGCCGAACATCCAGCTTTGATCATAAATAAATTACGTTTTAAATTATATTAAAACAAAAACCAGTTATATTAAATTGTAATAGTATTTCACAATATTACTGTGTGATCAAATAAATACAGCCTTGGTGAGCATTTTTGACTTCTTTCAAAAACAATAAACAATCTTATACATTTTTATCAATCAATGACTCATCAAAAAAGTGAAAAACTGCTAAATAAAAACTGGGGATTTTTTTTTTATGCGCGTGATCATGGAGAGTGTCAACGAGTGTTGTATACTATAAATCAGTGCTATATATGGAATGAGTGGGTATAAACTGGAATTAAGTGTACCAACACTACAAAACTAAAATAGCTGAAACCCAAGTTACAAAGCATGAAACGTCATTCATAACCCATTTTACTTCAGTAATCAGTACTAATAGTGACGCCTGGCTTAGCCAACAGTGTAAACGCACTGCTGAATTACTCGTAGCTCCTCTTCACACGTCAGCCTCTTTTCTCCAGCTGTAAGATTTATCCCTTCACTTCTATCCCTGAAGTGCTCCATCCCTCCCGATTTCTCTTTCTCTCTCTAAGCGGTTTTATGGCTGCGTGTGAGCTGTGCGGAGAGCATTAGATGTCCGTGAAGCTGTGAACACCATGTTACGGAGAGGAGGAGGAAAGAAATATGAACACCTGATAACCGCCAGCCTTCCAGGAATCATTCCCATCTTAAACTTAGTCAACCTTTTCCGTTCAGATTCTCTTTCACTCTCTCCAGCAGGATCAGATGTGGAGGGACTGACAGGAACTTTGTGAAATGCAAATAAGAAAAGGGATTAAATATATAGACGTCATATTACAATGTGTAAATATCTCACGGGTGTGTACAGGTTGTGACGGCATTGGTGCTACATCACAAGCAGGAGCTGTCGTGTTAAAGGTGGATGTTGAAACCAAGCTTAAGAATAATGTGCATTGTTTTATCATCCGCCAGACAAGAAGCTTAAGAAGAGAAATGAACCTGTCCTCAACAGAACAGTGTGTGGAACAAACATTATGCACTGAAGTTAAATACTAAGAGCAGTAGTTATGCTTGCCTTAACAAACACCAATAACAATTGGTTCATAAATTAGAACTAATTCGTTTGACCTTGTGACCTTCCAGGGGTCGTGTTCATGAAGACCTGGATTGTCAATGCAGGTAATTACTATACTAACAAGTGTGTGTGTGTGTGTGTGGCTCTCTGCGTGTAGCTTGTCCATGAATTAACACCATCTGTCCTGAAATATTCATGAGGTTTCACTCGTACATATGGATTAGTCCGTCTTTAAATATATGATCATCTCTCTCCATGTATCCTGAGGTGTCCTCGAAGGAAGGAAAAATCACAAACGAGATATCCATAATGTCTCAATTGATCCTCCCAGACAGCAATGTGATAAAACAGACATTGAGAATATGTAGGGTGGGACAATATTTTCAGGTAATTTCTGTAATATTATGTTTAAACCGACCCAAACACAAAGGACTCACAATAGGAAAGAGCGTATGATTGTCTCGTGATATGGCGAATGACAACGGTTGCTAAGACAGGATTGGTCAATAATGGTTTATGGTGGGGTTTCGGGCCAATTTATCAGAATGTGATTGCTGGATCATTAAAGGGAAAGTTCACCAAAAAAATTATCCCAAAATTGACTCACCCTCAAGCCATCCTATAGATGTATATGACTTTCTTCTTTCAGCCAAACACAATCAGCACTTCCAAGCAAAAATAGCACATCCATCCATCATAAAAGTAATCCATATAGCTCCAGGGGGTTAATAAAGGCTTTATAGTTATAGTTAATAAGTAATAAGTACATTAGTCGAGTTCTGGCGGATGAGTGACCTCTGACCCCGTCGCATGATCTAGGATGTAGGAGTAACGTAAGCTTCAAACAAATAGGCAACAAACTCAAGCATGTCCCACATTTTTCTTAAAAAAATTCTCGTTTTAGACTTCTAAATCATTAATGTTTTGTTTTACTCTATCCTCTGCGCTTCTGCGTTCGTCAATACGTCATGCGTCGGGTCAGAGGTCACTCTTCCACCGGGACTCGCGTACGGCCGTTACCGGAAGCCAGGGATTATTGTTTATAAAAGTTATAAATATGGATATTTTTCTTACAAAAACGCATCAGAAGGCCTTTCGTAACCCACTGGAGCCGCATGGGTTACTTTTATGATGGATGGTTGCACTATTTGGGCTATTCAAGTTACTATTCACTCCCATTTTAAAGCTTGGAAGAAGAAAGTCATATACCTAGGATGGCTTGGGGGCGAGTAAATAATGGGATAATTTTCATTTATGGGTGAACTATTATTCCTTTAAGGACTGGAAGAGGCTTTTTCACCTTTAACATCACACACATGAGGGATTCAAGATCGAACGAGATGCTTAAGCTCTACTAATATCACTCACACACACCTTTATATCATGCTGAGGACATTCCTGCATTTTTACATAATCATTAACATTATTTAGCATGTCTACTAAGCCGTTTTCCTCGAGGGGACTGTTCTGCACAAAGACGGTGATATCAGCTTTTTCTATTCTGGTGGTGACATTTGGTCCCTAAAACGTAGTCAAACCTGACCCGAACAACACAGATCCATTATGTGACACATGAGCTGTATCATGGCGAGTCCACACAGCACAAACATCCCTCTCACACAGATCATATTCACCGTGCAATCATACACTCTCTCTCTCTCTCTGTGTGTGTGTGTGTGTGTGTGTGCTGAGCAGTTATGTAATCTCTGTGTTCATTTTACGTTCTCGCAAGTGTAGAACTCGCACAGCTTTCTCCTCTCTCTCTCTCCATCTTTCTCATCTTCTGTTGTCTCTCGGTCTATAAATACCTAAGCCAGAAACACACTCACTCCATCCCATCTGCACCTACAAGACTCTCACAAATAATAAACAAAACAAAGAGAAGGTGGGCAATGCATAGAAACAATGGTGCAAATGAATGATCATTATCTTTTTATATATTTGATAATGAGGATGTTCAACGAAGGACAAAAAGAGAAATAATGAGAGTGTGTTCGTGATTGGTGTTGTTCTGCATTAGCATCAGATCGGTCTGCTTTTCCCAGGCATGCACGTTGCTTTATGTGCAGTATGACGACAATTCTAGGTCAAGAGTAAATATCCTTTTGAAGGCAGCTTTATGAATGCGTGCGGAACAATTGCTTGAGCAAATATACTCAGCATTAAGGGTGTGTTATCTGAAGCAAATCTCAACAATAAGAGCTTTGTGGAAGAGTATCTGGATGAGAACACATGCCCCGCCCCTTTTCCATCACACGAGGATCCTTGCTGAAGAGCAAATGTACGTTTAAAATAACATCTGCTGTACCAAATCAGTATCGATTCAAACGAGCCACCCGTTCAGATACTATATAATGCAGAGATGAATCTGAATTGAATGCGAGTTAAAGGTGCATTGCGCAACTTTTCATGTTAAAAATACCTGTTTTTCTATCCTATACATGCTTAAAGAACTGCCTGATGGGCTGAATGAGCCCTTCTCTGATCACTGAGATTGCTTATGTAATCCTGTACAGTAAAATATATAAGAGGGATTCGGGCTCGAATTTGAGACTGGGCGTGACGTCATGCGCGTTCACGCTCACCAGGCTATGTCGCGCAGGTTTGTGTATTCGCCGGCGCCGCCATTCTCAGTATCAGCGAAGACAACTCGTGCGTCAAAGGTAGAAGATGGATTCAAAGAGACCGGCTTGTAGTCCATTCCAAACCCCAACGCAAACTCCACGTAAAGTAAAGAAAAGAAAATTTTTGTCTAGTGCCACCAAAAGGGCCAAATTGGAGTCAGACAGGCGTCGGAGTAAGACGAGAGTCAACCTCAGGAAGGCTTTCAACAAATGGAGAGATCTCCGGTCTGCTCTTGGTCTCAAACGGGATCCCCAGTTGGCTTTTTTCTTGATAAAACGGTAAGATATAGCCCAGTCTCTAATGTTTGATACGGCCAATCTATCTATGACAACAAATGACGATGCGTCAAATGTGTAATGCTTTAGCGTAAGCTAGATACATGTACAATCAGAATTGGTTTTACTACCATTGTTAGTGAACAGTTTCATAAACTAGGAATTGTGTTCGGAAGAATAGTACAACATGAAACATAAAACATATCCAATAAAAGATGTGTGTGGTCCATGAGCGTGCACAACTCTGGTTGCAGTTTCGCTTGTCGCCAGAGGGGGCGTAATTCTGCAAAAACTCAGAGACTTGCGTTTTGCACCTTTAAATATGAACTGAACTGAGTTTAATGTTTGAATAAGATTCAGCACAGATTTGACTCAATTACAATTTCACACAGATTCAATTCAGATAAAAAATTCATATTCAATTAGAGATTTTTTTAAATGCTGATTCAATCTGCATTTAAAAAAATCTCTAATTGAATATGAATCAAATCTGTATTGAATCTGTATGAAATTGTAATTTGATCAAATCTGTACTGAATAATAAGATTCAGTACAGATTTGACTCAATTACAATTTCATACAGATTCAATTCAGATTAAAAATGAATCGAATCTGCATATCAAAAATTCTAATTGAATATGAATCAAATCTCTATTGAAACTTTTTTGATTATAAATTAAATTAGAAGCTAATCTGAGCACTGAAGTGGAAGTGTATACAAACCTACTTAAATATGAATAAAATATCCTTATACCCTAAATCAAAACTGACTTTATAGGACTTTGAGGTCACAGCTCAGATAGTCACCAGTGAAAGGGTTCATGACATGACGTTTTTGTGGTGCCATTAGCGTTCGTTTCCTGTCTCTCTAAAGTACACTCTCAGAAAAAAGGTACAAAAGCTGTCACTGTGGCGGTATACCTTTTCAAAGTGCCTATTAGTCCCTCAAAGGTACATTTTGGTACCAAAAATGTACATATTAGTACCTAAATGGTATACTAGAACCCTTCTGAAGTGTCCCAGTGACAGCTTTTGTACCTTTTTTTCTGAGAGTGCATGCACCAGCTTAGCAGCTTCCATTTGCATGAAAGGGAATGCTAATGCATTGCTCCCTCCAGGTATTACAGACCCCCCTGGTGCCAAACATGGATGAGAGGAGATTGAGAACAGAGCTGCCCAACTGGTGTCGGATCAAGAGAAGGAACAAACAGGGACATGCATATGTGTGTGCGCGTGTTCTCTCTTGGATCTGGTCTGCTTCCACCATATTGTGCCTGTTCTTCTGGTTTTCCCTATCCGAGTTCACATCTGTGTGTGTTCATTTATCTTTCACTTTAATTATAGGGAGGATAACAGCAGTGTGTGTGCAAACAGTGCGCAAACACATACACTCCTGCCAAGTGCTCCCAGAATGGTGAAATCTCTTTATATGTCGTCTGTTCGCATTGTCATGTGTGTTTCACTCCACAATGGCTTTTCACAAGTCAGCTATCCGTCACTCCATTGTTTTTCCACCTATAGTTTTAGGTCTGACCACCAGGGGGCAACAGAGTCCCTTTTAGGGTCAGTGTGTCTTCAGAATCAATAACTAGAAGCATTTACAACAGTGATAGAAAAGGCTGCAACACTTAAAAACACATCATTTGAACTGGACATGGTGGTTTTCTCAAACCAGATTTCAATTACATTCATGACATCCTTCTTGATCTCTCTGATCTGGGATGCTTCAGCAAAGGATTTATGGGAAAAGCCTGAGTTTGGGGCTTTTAAAAGTTCTTCAAAAAGTTTTTCCAGCAAAGAAATGAGTAGTACTTCTGAAAAACGTTTAAAAGCATACACACCTCACATGACATTAAGAGTCCTGGCCTACGAAATGTTTATTTCACATGAAGTGGTAGCCTCATGAGACTGAGACACCATTTTGAGATCAAATGGCAAATGACTTTATCTCAGCAACCTGACTAATATCAGGCACTTTCACTCACATATAATATATTAATCATGGCTTACTGTGAATAGTGCATTTCTTCAATGACAATAACTGTAGTTTAAATGGCACCAGCAATGCCAAGGTCGTGGGTTTGATTCCAAGGGAATCCATGAACTGATATAATGTAAACCTGTAATGCAATTAAATTGCATTGGGTAAAAGCATCTGCCAAAATGCATGAATGTAAACATTTCTGTGACGTCGGTTGCAAGACTCTGGCGCAACATACTAAGTGCAAATTACTGGATGTCATTGAAACTTCGCCCTTTGATGGACGGCTTCTGTTAATGAGAAGGAATAATTGACTAAACAAATAAGCAAACCCCATTCTTTCAGCAGGGGTGCTGGAAATCATTATCACTTGCTAACTGAATCTATTCACGAAACGTATTTCTAGCGTCAGGACTCATTATTGCGTCTGAAGATCTATAAATAGACTCCTGTGAAAGCAATTATCCAGCAAACTGCAGGTATGAGGCTCGTGAGTGAGCCAATGGCGGGCCGGTGGGGAAAGCGAGAGGTGAGGTTACTCAACGCCA
>JARWKJ010000025.1:5188006-5200506 GCA_029959095.1 Rhinichthys osculus
GAAGAGAAGAGAAGAGAAGAGAAGAGAAACAGGGGATGAAGCGTCTTCCATCCCTCTCTGAATGCCAAGTGAGTCTGGACCAAACTCAAGTCCACTCTGCGATCCCTATTTTAGACTGAATTAATACACTCGCTCTTGTCAAATGAAGGATTTCAGCCAAGACCATGCTTTTAGAGCTGGAGTAAAACCAAGAGGGTCATCTCCATTACTCTGCACAGGAGAAGCAACATCTACATCATAACCCCCATATGAAGACGATCACCTGACATTAGTCTCCAGTTCTTCTAAATGACTCTGCATGCTTCAGTACTGACGGCTGACAAGAATATGACCTTAAATCTCCTCCGTCGTCTCGTTCAATGCCACGAGCCGAACGTGAGGCTATTTGAGGAGCAGAGACTCTATTTCAGGTGCCCTCACACAATGGCTGTAATTAGCTCCCGTTGTAGTAGTGTGTGTGTGTGTGTGCGAGAGATCTCACCACCAGCTCTTTACACCGAACAACGTCATGTAAACAAAGAGCTGCTAGCCTCACAAAACAGACAATCACTTTCACATCTAATAATGCCTATTCTTCATGTCATCTTACTGGGGTGGTTTTCCTGCTAATGAAAATGGAGTACGATCACACACACGCATTGTCCTCTCTCTCTTTCAGCTATCCATTTAAATTACACCCATCCAAACAGACTCAAGCATTAGTGTGGACTCGCAGGAGTCGTTCTGTCTCGATCCTGCCAACTGCATCTCATCCAAACACAAGCGGGACACACCCAGGGCAGCAAGACGGGCCAGATGCCGGCAATGAGACTTCCAGACAAATACCACAGATATCGAGGAGCAAATGCCCACTACTACTGAATTGCTTGAAATATGATTGGAATCACTTTAAAAAAGGAAAATACAGTTAAGTCCAACATGTACTGTAACAAATCTGTCATATGCGCAACATAAAATTATAATGAGAACATTAGAAGTGTGTGCTTGAGACATGGCTTTTAATGGTGAGACTTTTGCTTTTGTAATCAGGCTCTCAAAAATTATATAAAAATTTGATTTAGATTTATCGGCCAATATATCGGTTATCTGCTTTCAATTATAAAGAATTATTGGTTATCGGTATCGGACAAAATCAGTGCATGCTATACTTAGTTTGAATGCAAAGTAAGTCACTTTTGACAAAAGCATCTGCCAAATGCATAAATGTAGAAATTGCATTTACATTTCTGAATGATGCGATTACAGTATATATATATATATATATATATATATATATATATACATCATATTTGGTGTTGCATGCAAGTGATTAAAGCCAGTAAAGGAAATAAAATTACCTTAAAAAAAATGGCATTTACCCATACATAAAGTAGGTTAACCATAACTTTTTGGATTCATAGTGCTCAGGAAAATTTGCCAAATTGGCAAATTCTCCAAATAGTTTTTTGACCACATATAATCTGCATTCCAGTTGATTTGGGTGCGAAAAAAATTATCACTGATGAGAGTGAGACGTGTGCATACTATTTTGCACACTTCTCCCTAATCTACACCATTTTGTATTATAAATGGTGAGAGAAATGTGCATGTACAATTCATTTTAAAAAACACTTCCTCTAACTCTCCAATTTGAGAAGTTATACATTGTATGGCAGAGTATATAGTGTGTACAGTAAGTGCATCGTACATCATTTGGGACACAATAAAATCATTGTATCTTCCGTGCAAGATAAATCAAGTTGATGTTTTCAATCAGAGATGATGTTATACACAACCAACCAAATGGCGTTTAGCTTTCATGCTGTTGTACACTTTAATTTCGCTTGGCATGCACTGCTTTTAGTGCTGACCTATTGACTCCGCAGCATTTGAAGTTTTAGGATGATAGCTGCAGAAAATAATTTTGACTCGTTCGTTCCACAGTTAAAAAAACAAGTTATAGCACTTGAAATTGAAGTACAGAAGCAAGCACTTTGAGGGTCTAAAAGTAGATATGCGTAGCTCATAGTTTTGTTAAAAGCATTTAAAAAGAACTTGAATATCATTGTCTATTGAAATCATCCTTTTTGTGACTAAACTTCTGGTAACATAATTCCTGTGCAGTTTGCTTTTGGTATTATTGCACAACGGTATCATAAGAAAATGGCAGGGATTAAAAACTTCACATGTTCATAATAATATAAGAGTTATAACTTGCTAACTCGAGACTAACGTGAGAGGATAACTTACTAACCTATATTCTAAACGTCTAAATGTTCATTTTCATTGTAAGTGCCTTCCTGTAACCATGAAACCAAACAATTACCAATTATATTCTGTGGTAAGCAACTGCAAATGCTGTCGGTAGATAAGGTAGATAAGCAACAATGTTGTTCTGCAAAGTCAGACCTCTCTTTCTCCTCCTTTCTCTCTCGCATGCTCTCGTTTCCCTTGCTTGCTAATCACTTTGATGACTCTTACATCATAGATCGCTGTAAATTACCTTAATGGCCAGCAGTGCCACTGATTTGTGAAACAATAAATATTGCTTCAGAAGATATGATTTCTCACAGTCACCCCCGGAAAATATTTGAGAGTTCAGGCCACTGTTTTGATTCAGTCCGACCACGGGGGGTCATAATTAGCATTAATCAATAAGACAGAGGGACCTTTAATCGCTCATCAGCATGCCTTACCTGATAGCCATGTTTTCCGGCATTTAAAAGGAGACAAATTAGGAACAATAATTACATTAAAGCTGCACTTAAAATTCTCAAATAAAAAAAATTCACTGTCCTTCAATGGACCACTCGTGTGTTGCCATCACGACAACCGGAATAGAAAATGTAAAACTTGCTCAGTCATAAGGTCACATAGTTCTCTCTGTTTGTGCCGAGCATCTGTGGCAATAATTGAATTTTACTGCGGAAGAATGTGCCTCAAGAAGAATGAAAATGAGCCATGGGGCCTTCGCACTTCATTCAAGGTCACGTCCACACTCCCATTTGCCAATAAAATCAATCGCGTGAAAGAGAACGCAACATAACATTTCTAAAGAATGGTGAGCGGCCACATTTTAACTTCAATGCACACGGACATATTCATTAGCTGACAATTTTGGCATCTAATATTCATTATGATGAAGAGGCTCAAATTCACAATCAATTTCCTGTTTCTCATAAGAGCAGGGTGAGATCCAACAGAGCTTAAAATCAATGCTCGTCCCTCTCACCTCTATATAATAGCTCGGTACTGGTTTACAATTACTCTCCCTTGTCGTCCGAGCTCAGGTACTGTGAGTAATACTCTGAGGAACGACGGGCCAGAGGAGCGACTCTCAAAGGGTTCTGTGACCATCTTCGACTTGGCTTTTCAAAGGTTTTTAAAAGCTCTTGAAGCTGGAAGTAATACATTTGTGGTGGAACAATGGCTCTGTAGCTCTTTGGATGGTGTTGAGACAGAATTATGACTATCTTAGTTTTGATCGTTGAACAAATCATTCGACCCAACCTTCCTTCATAAAGTGCGTGACTTCTTCAGAAACTGTAGAACAAGCAATTTCGGCAGAATGTGCACATATTTCATTGGTTGAACCTACTAAACGAATACGAGAATCTAAGCATGAATATACATATAGCTTCGTGAACAAACTGTCTTTCGTTCAGTCCAAAACAAGTTCAATAGGTATGCAAATAGCAATTTCTGAAAATGTAAAAAATGACTGATGAGCATGCACAATTAAAACAGCGCTAATTGCCAGTAGCCTATTGGGAATGCATTGCTTTGGCGTACAACTAGTTTGCTCAACACTGTTAAAGGACATTATAATACAATTATCACATAACTCATAATTCATTTAAGCAGTCTATTGTTGTCTTTTGTCTATGAATAGATAAAAAGCCAAGCTCAGAAGTCCCATTCAATGATTGAAGCAGTTTGACATTATTTGTCTTTGCAGATTTGTAGACATGGCAGATTTACTCATTCATATTATAATAAGATGTTTTGGTTGTGAACAATTCGGTAGGGTTCAGCTTCAGCAGTCAGGCCCTGCTAGAAGATGCTATAACTACACCATTATTCGGTCAAAAGGCATGTTTATCAATTGACGTCTATTAAAAATGTGCAATTTACAGGGGTTGGACAATGAAACACCTGGTTTTAGATCACAATAATGTATGTATTAGTATAGTGTATGGCCTCCTTTTGCAGCCAATGGCATCAGTTCATCTTGGGAATGACAGACACAAGTCCTTCACAGCGGCCAGAGGGATTATGAGCCGTTCCTCTTCCAGAACAGTGTCCGTTTTTTGGCTCGCTCCTCCAAAATACCCCAACGTTGCTCAAAAATATTTAGATCTGGTGACTGTGCAGGCCATGGGAGATGTTCAACTTCACTTTCATGTTCATCAAACCATTCTTTCACCAGTCTTGCTGTGTGTATTGGTGTATTATCATGCTGATACACGGCCCCACCTTCAGGGTACAATGATTGGACCATTAGATGCACACGGTCCTCCAGAATGGTCCGCTAGTCCTTGGCAGTGACGCATCCATCAAGTACAGTAGAGAAAGCCATGATATTGAAGCCCAAACCATCACTGATTCATCCCGCGCTTCACTCTGGACAGCAACAGTCCGGGTTCAGCCTCTGGGGTTTCTCACTCCATAACTCTCATGAATGTGAGAAAGACGGACTCATCAGAGAACAATACATGTTTCACATTGTTCAGATTTGCACTGTTGGCACCATTGAAACTGACATTTGGCATTGGCACGAGTGACTACAGATTTGGCAATAGCAGCTCGACCATGAATATTGACTCTGTGAAGCTTTTGACAAACAGTTTTGGTGGAAGCAGGAGAGTCGAGGTGTGTATTTAATTCAGTTGTGGTTTTATGTTTTTTGGATACAGTCTGGGTTACATCCCTCTCAGACAGCTTCCTCTTGTGTCGTCAGTTACTCCTGTTGGATGTGGTTCGTCCTACATGGTGGTTTGCCAACATTACCCAGTATAGCATAGCTCTCGATACACCACAAAGACTTGCTGTCCTGGTCACAGATGAGCCAGCGAGACACACCAAAAATATGTCCTCTTTTTACCTCTTATGCGTCTCCCGTTATGTTGTGTGGATTGATATATTGAATGTGCTGTGCTATTGCTCTGCTAATTCAACCTTCACACTCGGCTCTTACTGATGCAATGTAAAATCAGAGAAGATTGGCCACCAGGCCGCGCATATTCAGGCGGGAGTCCTCCAACACTATATTGGCCAGTGTTTCAGTTTCATTATCCAACCCCTATAAGCAACATTTAAATCGCTTTCATTAAATGTTTCACCAGTACCAGATCTTTTTGGAGGGTTCTTAACAAAATAAAATGGATTTTTCCATGTCTCTTCCATGACGTTTACAGCTCAGGTGATTGTGTGCTCATAAAGCAAAGATGGCAGCGTCCAGATCAATCTGACATTTAACTGAATGTCAACACAAACTCATTGATGCAACAACCTACTAAAAACATCGGAAATAAAATCAAAAGAATCAAACCAAAATCCACAATACAACTACATATTGAGCATATCCGAGGACTTAACATCTGTATTGTTGATTTGACACTGCAGTCGCGCAAGATTTAAATACAGCTGTTCATCAAGAAAAGTCTATGGAGGTGAAGACAATTTGTCTATTTTTATTTCATTTTCTGTTTGTCTGTGTCTCTCCATCGCTCTCTCTCTCTTTCAGATCAACAGGATTGCATGAATAATACATGAACTGTCAATCATTCCAGCACATTATACCCCTCCTGTCATCTTCTGTGCCTCTGTGACACATCCATATTTACACACATACACTTTTTTTCACCGTTTGGTCCATTCCCTCACTTATCATCTGCAATCTGTCCACTCAATTTAATAACACACACACACACACAGACCTATCCAGCATGAGGGCCCAGTTGGACAAGATAAATGAAAACCAATTCCTGAACTTTTACATCTAGTCACCCAATCTTTAATATTTGGTCAATACTTGTGAGTGGCTCCATATATCAATGGCAGGAATCGATGAAACACAGACAGACGCAATAATCAATAATGGACCTGATTTTGTTTCTTCATTCCCTAAACTGTATATTGATAAACCCCTATAGGAGCATGAATGAGTGCCAGGCACATACAAGAGGTTTGCTTAGTTTGAAGCTCCAATTAAATCACATTTGCATTGTCATCCGTATAAAAACGAGTCATTAAAGGAAGAGTAACAAGCATGAAAGGTAAATATGTCTCACAGAAACAGTAGGAGAGGGGGTGAGGCTCCAGATTGTGTTTAACATCTTTACAGTCTGTTAGTGATTAGGTATTCGTTCTTCAAAACAAGTCATCTCAAATACCAAATATCTTATTATCGCATTGGCGTTTTTAATCAAACCCAATTAGTAGGTCATTAACCCACAGTTGTAATCATTCATGGGATAACATTTGCAAAGACACCTCTTTATCAATTAACTCATAAAAATGACCTAGAAACACATCAACTGTAATAAAGTTTGTTCCACTTTGAAACGTGTGAAGAATTAAAGCGCACCGCTACACGAAATCACCAGCGAAATACTTCATCAATTAACTCCATCAATCACATCCAAATCAATTAAACCATCAACAAACACACTCCCCCAACATCTAGGCTTTCGGTTCCATGACTGAAAGTAAATCCCAAATGAGTGAGTGCACCTGCGGATTGATGGTGGTTTGTTTGTGAAAGAATCAGTATTTTAAATGAATCGTATAAGTGAACGAATCGTTCTCGTTGCACGTGACCAATAGCATTAAAACACATTCTATGAAGGAGCATTTCATTGGTTGAACACACTGAAGCTCGCTCTCATAGATTGGTGCAGGTATGACGTCACTTTGTAGGGCAAAACGCAGAAGCGAGTTGCATTTTAGCACTTCCGGTTCCATCGTCCCCAAATCATTGGGGTTTTTAAATGGGATTTCGGTGGCTGAAATAATGTCTGGTGAACAAAAGCTCAAGACACTTTCATGTTTTATTCTATGACATGAAATACACCAATATTACCCCTCTCGTGATTTTTTTTAGCTGTTACGTGTCTTGAAAAAGGCGGTTGCTAACAAGTGGCTAAATGAGACTACAGAGACTATTAAACGTCATCACGCCGAACCGTAAACTCAGTCCGCTTTTACAGCATCGGTATGCTTATAATTGTGCTCTTACAAACTATTCTAACTCAAATGTTCTGGGAAAATGTTTTTAGATTAAATCTGGAAGAGTTGTCGGAGGATTAGTGATTTAGCTTTTTACTTCTGGGGACTGCATTTAGGCTTCAAAATTCATGAAAGTTGTGTTCATCTGTGATAATTATCTTGATAGACAAAATTTGCAAGTATCATAAACATTTGTTGATCACAGAGCATGTTTTTAGCGATAATCCAAAAGCATATGGCTAAATCCTATTGGGTTTTTGTCGAGGGAACCAGCGTGATGCTAACTGCCGATTGGCCTACAAAGTGACGTCATACCTGCACTCTATTGGCTGTCGCGGGTGTCACGATGAAGAGTCGTATTTCATATTTACATGTTTGATATTTGCGATCGTGCGGGCTACGACGCAATCGGGAGCAGTGATCGTAACGACATCACACAAATCAAACATAGCGTTAGTTCTGGCAGGTCACGTTAGTCAAGCTCGCTTCAGCTGACTCTCGGCAGATACACGTCTACCTATAGGAATACGACGCCTATCACTGTATACATGTATAAGCTCCTTCAGTATTATCAGCAGCTATCACGTTTCTCAGGAGCTAAATACCCTCCACCCTCCCCAGCTCCACCTCTCGTCAGTCAGGATTTGGCATTCTGATTCCCTTTGAATCAGACTAATTTCTCGAATTATGTTGTACATTAAAATATTGACAACGATATCTGCAATACATTTATGTTAGTTCTGTTCTGTTTACCCTAAGGGGGGTTTTTGCTGCTCTTGCCCAGAACAAAACCATACCGCCAATCATCTTTGACGATAGTGGTTCTGACCGAATTGATGATTTTTTGGATCGTTGGGGGTAGCAAATCTGGCCCAAAATTGGTCTTAAAATCTTCAGTTGTTTGGCCAGCCTAAACAAGTCAGTGTTTTAACCTGAAGAGAAGCACTGAATAAGACACCTCTTTTGAAAACTAACTGGGATGTGATATTAAACTAATGATATTGAAAAGTCCTTATGATGCCTATGTAACCGGTTAGAGAGCGCAGTCGCTAGCGCGCCTCTTGAGATCAGGGGAGTGAGGTTTACACACACAGCTCTTACTGGCCTATGACAGTTTTATTGTCGGTTTACCAAGTTTCTTAGAAGATTTGTAAACAAGCGCAGTTTATTAAAACACAGCAAAACTGTCTCGCTCAAGTGAATGACTCAATGACGCTCACAACAGACAAAGATATGTTTGTCTCCACCTACAGGCGTAACGATGTAGAAAAGGTGACTGACTGAATCACTGAACAAATCTTTAATGGATTCAAAAGATTTGATTCACTGAGATGAATCAAAGTCTCAGCCACTAGCTACTACATGTTCTGCTAACCTTTTGGGGATGAGTAAAAAAAGCAAAACCTGACTGAACCTTCTCATGGGGATTGTTGACAAATTGACTAAATGATGTCTTAATTAGACTTACATAACAGTAATTATGATAACATTCAAGCAAATGCAGAACATTTCCTTTTACAGTAGGCTATGCTGAGTGATCCTGTTTAGTTATTTTAGGGAACCAGCTCATAACGTTCAAGCATCTTTATAAAGAACACTTTGCAAATGTTCATTATGTAGGCTACCTATACAATTTAGTGTTTGTGGGATAAACAAGTAAATTTGAAGGTGCTGTGGAAAAAAAAAATCGAATTAAACACCTTTTATACACCAGAACCCATTTCAGAAGCGGGTTTGTCCTGATAATTGAGGGCTTATCCGTGCCCATCTCTCCTTTTCAAACCCAGTTTCATTCACGCTACGGTTATCATCTTCTCACGGCCATTACCGCATATCAAACACCGTCTTTTGCTTTCTGGCTCTCGGTAGCAGCAGGTGTTGCTGGCGTAACCCGAACGCGCCCACTCTTAATTCCAGTCACCTCCGTGCCGGAGCCCCGAAGCGAATTCATTTACCGTGGGAGGGACACCGGGGGAAATTGTAGTGGACACCCAGCGAATTCACGGGGAATCACGCTACGGAAACACGTGGGAGAGCTGACACAAATAACAACCCACGATACCCCAGCAAAACGCCCGCGGAATCATCACCCAAAAAAAAAAATCACATTAACACAAAGATCCGCGCGCAGTGATGCGGATACCGGGGACGAGCCACCTGCTTTGACCTTGTGTTTTAGTCGTATGTCCTTCCTCAAGTCTCTTCATGTGAGGATCTACCAAGGACGAAGCGCACAACAAGTAGCTCTGATCAATCCTTCGATAAGAAAGCATGCACGCAACAAACAGACCTTCATGGGACCTCAAATCAAAGTTATACATCAAATACAGCATGCAACAGTAATCGCTGTCAACGCAAATGCCCTGAGAGCGCGTGACAATGTCAAACAGTCATTAGTGCGCGCGCGCTTGTATGTGTGCGCCTGGACAATGATGTAAAACAAGGGGGCAAAGAAGTGATGACCCCCGTGACAGGTGCCTACCATCTCCAACACCCTGGTGTGCCTCCACACCAGACCTGTATGCGCCACAGGCACCAGTCCGAGGGGAGAAGATACTCCTACAAGTTTAATGGCAACAGAACCAAAAGCGCTCACCTTTGCTGTACTCCTGCTCCCTGTTCAGATACATGTCTGCAGATTGATGATGGACTCCTGGCTGGAGGATTCAAGTGCTTATTGTTACTCCACCGGGGGAAACTCTCGCGGTTCCGTGAGTGTTTATTGTGTCGTTGCTCGGCGGAGAGTCCTCCTCCTCCCAGAATTACGCGCGAGCAGGTTGTCTGCACACATCTACTTTCTCTCTCTCTCGCTCGTTCCTCACACACACTCACGGTGACGTGCTTTGAGACATTGCCCCGCGGGTGGGGTGGGTTGGGGTAGCGGATGCTTTATAGCTGTTATTGTGTCTATATACATCCCTATTTAACATATATCAATGCTTTGCCTATTGAAAATGTTTTCCTCGGATGCAGCCTGAATGGTTTGAGCATGTGCAAAATGTCTGTACCAGGCTATAGGCTGCCTTGACATTTATTCCTTAAAAAAAACAACTATAATCTAGGCAATATTTATTTTTTATTGCACCAGTACTTATTTTTCTAAAGTAATCCAACGGTATCTTTTTCTTTTCTTTGTTATTGTTAATCATAAAATATACAATAAAAACTGAATGACTAGTATACTTTTCAATCTCATTAGAATATTCTAATATAGTCTCTTATCATTAAGTCACTAGTATTGATATAAGAGCATGTATTCCTTTGCTGCTATTGACAACTAACTATTACTCTGTTACTGGTAACAAATTGCAGATTTTTGCAATTGGGTAATCTTATAGCTTGTATCAATCAAATACTAATTTCTGACTAGTATGTATTCCAATTGTTAATGGTACCTATTCCAGTTTTAGTAAGTAGGCTACTTCATATTTACTCATTAAATAGTTACAAATGTCTTTCCATTTGCTAATGTATTAATGTTTTTCCAGTACCAATGGAAACATATCTGTTCATTAGACTAGATTTAAAGTCTTAGTAAAATGTTCTACTAGTTAAGCAACCAAACTGATTTACCACAGGCTGCATCTGAAATCACATACTTCCCTACTATAGTGAAAAACAGTATGTGACAAAAGAAGTATGTCTGAATTCACAGTACTCAAACAATATAGGCCAAAAGTGCTCGGATGACCAACTTCTTCTGGTGAGATTCTGAAGTGTGCATATGATGGACACTTTACGAGGCCACGGGAGAGGATTTATGGATGCTGGCATGGAAGCAACGTAACTGATGCTGGTAGGTCAAGTGATAATGACAACATGGCGAATGTAGTATAGGGCCAGGCTACGTCTAGATTACATTCTACAGCCTATAGAATATAGCCTACTTTTTTAGCGGTCGTGAGGTAATTACTTATTCAAAATAAGTACCTACTTAAGAAAGTATGCAATTTCAGACACAGCCACACTGTATGGCAAGTTAAAAAGCTATTGACACTTTTTGTTTTTCAGTGTCTCTCAGAAGCGGAAGTCGTCATAGTTGGGTAAACTTCTATAGCGGGGAATGAGAGACCATATTTTTGTGTGATTCAATTTGCTCAAATAGCACAAGAAACACTCCACAAGTGTTTTCAAAACTTTCAAAAAGAGGAAAAAAATTGAGATTGATATGGCATTTCAGAAGACAGAAAGATGTCAACTTTTTGTGTGTAATTTAATGCAAATGTAATATGATACAAAGTATAGTCTTATAAATGTAGGCTACATACATTTTTGTTTTTTAAAATGAAAATATAAAAAACTTTTCAGGATGTTAAAACGCGTCATCACCAAAGGGTTGAATAGGGCTTCTGTGATGTGACATGTTGTTAGTAATATTTGGAAAACACTAAATATTAGTAAAGCTGGATTAGTAGCAATGAAGTACAAGTAGGCCTACACGTCACTGTTGGATTAATTGCTCATTTTTAAAAGAAAAGTAGCCTACATGTAACAATAGGCCTACTCGATATTTGAAATGAATTCGCGTTGAAGCGGTTTGCCGTGATGTGTTGTATCTCGCGCTGGGATGCGTAACGCAATCCAGTTTGTATCCTTTGAGTATTGAACATGCACCTGGTACCGTATAGCCAGTGAAACACTAACTGAAGCTGTGCTTTATTAACCCGTTGTTGCATAAGCATAACATCCATGTGTGCACAGCACCGGTGGCGCAGATGATGCTCCGCAGGTGGAGCTGCTCGGCCACCATCCCGATGGAGAAGGAGCCCGTGTCCCAGAGGCTTCCACCCGCCCCGCCTAATCATCCCTGCTCGCACGCACAGACACGGCCTCAGAGGAGCAGAACCACAGAGTAAATGCAACCGATCGTCCTATCCCGCAGTAAACCGCTAAACCCCTGCGCGTTCACTCATTTCGCACGCCATTCACGCCTCACACACACCGGAGGAGGAGTTGCGCGGCACAGTGGCGACTTCTAGCGGCGAGATTGTGCCATTACATGCAGAACTCACATACAGTTAAAGGAATAGTTTATCACAAAAATAAAAAAATGTCAGCATTTTCTCACCTTCAAACATTTGTGTTCTTTCGTCCCTGGAATTCAAAATGAGAGAAGTTTTTCATACAGTGAAAGTGAATGGGGGTAGATTATATCGTAAAATATGTCACATGATCCTTCAGAAATCATTCTATGATGATTTGATACTCAAGAAACATTTCTGATTATTATCAATGTTTAAAAAACTTTTTTTTGCTGTAATATTAGTGAGCTTGCAGGATTACACATTATG
>JARWKJ010000025.1:5205506-5218006 GCA_029959095.1 Rhinichthys osculus
TTTCTGCAACAATGACCAAAACAACAGGCATATTTCAGTCTCACACATGTGACTGTTTGTGTATCACTCACAACACTCGACCTCAACACACAGATTTGACGCTCTTCCAGAAGGGCACATTGTGCATTTTCGTGTATGTAGTTAAAGTGCGTTATTGCACTTTTCCTCGCAGAAGAGGAAAGCAAAGGCGTTGTGGAGGAAGGAGGATCCATCTATAACTACAGGTCAACAGCAGCAGGATTGAACCACATGGAGAATACGGGTGAAACTCATGAAAAAATGTTTGGGTCATATTTCACCCCAAAAAATGAATAAATACAGTTAAAATTATAATAATAAATAAACCTATTTTAGAACATTTGAAACTTTTTTTGTACATTATTTTCATTAAAATAATGCAAAAGACTGTATTACAGTAACTGATGTGAAATGTCACAATGCAAGAGATACTAACGGTTCCTAAAAAAAGCTTTATTTTCTTTTGCATTGTGACATTATTTTCATGAAAGTTACTGTAATACAGTTTTTTTAAAATATTTATTATTTTACATAAAGAAAATTAAGACTTTTTAGGAACCTTTAATATTTTTTGCATCGTGACATTGTTTTCATGAAAGTTACTGTAATACAGTATTTTGTTGTTTTATTATTATTATTTTCATAAAGAAAATTAACACTTTTTGTGACATTAATTAAATGAACGTTACTGTAATACAGCATTTTTTTTTGCTTAAGTTTCGTTAAAATATTGTAAAAATACCCCAAAACTTAAAATGTTTACATAATTAATATTACTATTATCATTAATATATATTTTTTTTTTTTTTAAATTACATTAAAAAAAAATGAAAGGTTCCTTAATATATCATATATTCTTTTTTTTTTTTAGAGAGATGAAATATGACCAAGACATGTTTCCATGAGATTCAGCCATTGTTGTGTATTTTGATTATTTCTTAATTATTGCATAAATATGTGCTGGTCCTTCTATATATATATATACTCTTCATTATATAAAGAGCGTAATTACAAAGATCTAACATCTAATTTACTACTAGATAAGATTGAATACTATCAATTTACATCGATTATACGATTCAAAGATACATTCTCTGGTTTGTCGAAACAAACAGGCGATACGTTGTTTGTAATATATTGAATATTGAACGATATCTAAGGGCCGTGTGAGTATTGCGCTTGTGCCAGATCTGTTTTGTGCTTGGATTAATCATCAGTGCTATTTTTGGTGTTTTTTTTGCCACCTGCTGTCTAATTCCTTCAAGAACAACGAAAGGAAGAAGGACAGATGGTGAAAAAGAGGGAGAGAGAGTGAATAACACACTTTAGTGATACAAAAACGAGGGTAAAGGAGCGCACCATTGACCCCTCACACAACACACCACAGTTCACATACACAACGAGTTCAAGTTCACAGCTGATGAAACATGACGGAAATCAGAGGTACGGTAAAAAAAAAAAAAGACTAAATCATCATCATCATTATGACACACAAATAAAAATCACAACAGAAAATAATCATCACAATAATGAAAATACTCACAGATCTTAAGATACGTCAGCTTTTGGAATGTTTAGGAAAAAACACGCTCACAAAACAAGGTCATTAAGGTCATCAAATCAGGCATAAAACTTCCTTCCATTTGCATTCATTTCAACAATTAACGATATGTGAGGTTACCGGTCAAAAGGGTTCTGCGTGTGTTGACATCCGACCTATGACCTTCAAACTATAAATAAGGGCATCTCAACAGTTTTAAATGGCATAAAGCTCATTGTCACCGAGACTAGAGATGTTTACTTGTTAGACAGCACCATTAAATTCTCTGGACCTCAAGCCAATGATTATTTAGCGTCATATTAATTACTGATATTCTAGAGAGTTTGAAGGTTTGTTTGGGGTCGGTAAGATTTTTGAAAGAAGTCTCTCCTGCTCAGCAATGATACATTAAAAATACATTAAAAACAGTGATATATTATTACAATTTAAAATAATGGGGTTTTTTTTAAATATGTTTTAAAATGTAATTTATTCCTGTGATCAAAGCTGGATTTTCAGCAGCATTACTCCAGTCTTCAGTGTCACATGATCGTGTGTTCATGTGCCGCATTAACTTGCATTATGTAATCAGATTACTTTTTTATGTAGTGAGTAAAGTCATGGATTACTATATAAATACACATAATCCACTACATTTTTAAAACAGTAATATCCTATACTAAACCTAAACTAATCTTGACATCATTTGAAAGCTTACAATCTCTAGGTTCCATATTTGGTGATTGATTTTCAAAATGAATTACAGAGGAGCCGTAATTGATCAATTTGCAACAAGAATATTTTCATACTCCTAAGGCGTGTTTAGACCTTTATTTTGAAATAGTGATGAACATGAAAAATCATGAAAGAAGGATAGAAACCTCAGTTTGTTTTCATGCCGAGAGTTCAAAAGATTGCATCCATTCAATTATTTTAGAAAAAAAGGTCTGAAATTTTTTTAAATATAAAGAAAAAAAATGATAGATTCACCATTTGTGATGTGGCAGGAAGCTATAACGCACATACTTGTTCTTTTTGTGTTTCTTAGAGGTTGAATTCATATCAAAATCTGTCAAACTTCTCATATTACTTCTGAATAGGATGTCTGCTTCATAAATTGTATGAAAATTGTGGAAATAATGGTTCAGATCACTCAAAACACATATGGAAATGGAGGCGCCCTTATGGGCAGTAATGGAGTCTGGTTGTGCCCTAGTGGAAGCGTTCGGTACTGCGCACAAACAAAATCTTCCTGAAAGCTCATTTTTTGAGATATCAACCTAAAATTTGAAACACAACTTGTTCAGATTTTTTTTAATTAGATTTTTTTTGCAGTTTTAGAGTCGCCCAGGTTTTGAAAATATATATTTTCTATAAAATATGAATAATTAAATTTTTTACATTGTACATTTTCATAAACTCAAACTTCTATAACTTTTTTTCCGTTTCACTTTCTTAATTTATTTCACTTTTACAAAAATCTGCCAAATGTCTTCTTTAAAACGAGACCAATCTTACGTCTATATTCCAAAGCATTCTTGAATTACAACCATTTAAGTTTGAAATGTGCATTGTGCATTTTCATGTATATTCAAAAAAAGGGGGGTGACACTTAAAGGGTTAAGTTACTTTTTTTTGTGTTTTTTTTTAAGTAATGCACGTTACTTTTCAGTTGATTGAAATTGCTTAAACATTCTTGAAGAGAGTTTTCTTCAAAAGTAACAAAACGCATTACTTTCAACTTTCAATAAAATCACTTGTACCCGTACTGTTAAGAGATGTTTTGTATGGCATATATAGCTATAGCAGTCAGGATATATTCCTTTTTTTTTTGCATATGCAATAATGCATATGCAATAAGGTCAGGCACAAAAACAACCGCGTTCACGCTAATTTATCACTGCGTGTCTTTAGTAAATCGTTTTTAAGACCAAAAGAGGGTTAGTATTAAGCTGATAGTAAATCTGGTCCTATGTGTGTTTTTCAAAGAAAATGAAGCTTTATGTTAATAACAAAGCTGTGTTATTGAATGCATTACTGCAATAAACATATGCAACAACAACAAACTACTCTAACCCTGCAAAGCCTGTAAGAGAGCGAGAATCAGCCAGATGAGTAATGTAACGGATTACTTTCCATAAAAAGTAACTAAGTAATGTAATCAGTTACTTTTTAGTGTGTAACGCGATATTGTAATGCAAACATTCCCCCTTTTTTGGTGATGAAACTGATGAATAGAAAGTTGCAACATTATAAATGTCTTTAGTGTCACTTTTGATCTATTTAATGCCTCCATCGCTGAATAAAAGTATTAATTTCTTTCAAAATAAGAAATCTTACTGACCCCGAACGTTTGAATGCTAGTGTACATTCAGTAGCAGGACGATATTAACCAGACGAGTGTAGGAAAAATCAGTGTACTAATGCTAAAACTGGGAACGGAGACAGACGTATTATCGGCAGGGATTTGTTCAGGAAAGTTTGGCAGTGTGAAACAGACTCGATTGTTTGTCCGAACGAGCCAGAAAACAGGGCAAGCTTTATCTCGCTCTAGCCGACGGCGAGGACTGTGAGCGAGAGCATTGTGTTTTCGACTCCACGACGGGATAAAACAAGAAATAAAAGCAAACATTAAACGAGAACTACAACCTGAAACCGTTTGGGTTTTTGTTTGGTTGATTTGATAGTGCACACGTGAACTGAAAGCTCACGATTCCAACACTGATACATTGCAGGTCCGGCTCAAACGGAGTAAACTGGCATATTAACTCTTCCAGATGCCAAAAACATAAACAGAAGGATCGGGGAGGTGTGCAAATAAGCCATCGGATACAAAACAATAATCATAATATCATCTGCATGTGTGCAGAACACAGTAATCAACAATGATCACACAAACAATCAGACACTGATAAAACTATCCATACAAATATATAGTGAGATATACTATAAGTGTGTTTACATCGATATAATCAGGATTATCAATAAATATGACTTCAATCCAAAGTCTGGAACGTCACTCCGTGAGCGTGTGCTTATCGGATTCTCCACAAAACTGGAATGACTATTCAAATTCCACGATCCAAGGCAGACAAATGCATTAATATTCATAATTATTAGCCCCGCCCCCTTCATAGATTCACCAGGCAGGCTTTACAATCAATATGCACGTTACTTTGGCGTCTGAGAATTTTTAACCTAGCGTGTTGTTATTCTTTCTCGAATCTGATCCGACAGATATGAACCTAAAAATCTAGGCGTTGTGAACTTGTTGTAGTGGGATATCTATAACTAGATAAAGTTGGTTTGCAGTGGGTGGGACACAGCTTTGCTCATGAATATTAATTAGGTGACATGACATTTGATTTGGTACATAAGCGTGCTATTTATATACTATTACAGTTTTTATTAATACTTTGAATTTGCTTTTTTAAATTCAGTTTTTATTTTCATTTTTAGTTTTTGTTATTTTAATATTTTGAATTTTATTTTAGTTTTATTTCGTTTTTTCGTTCTGTACTTTGCCAAGGCAACATTTCTAATTTTCATTTAGTTTAAGTTCTTCATCTAATATCTTTATTATATATTATATTTTTTTCAGCTTGATTCCAATTAACAAAAATGTTTTTAATGTTTTAGTCAGGGCTATTATTGTAATTAAAATAATTAATATAAATATCGAAACTAAAAACATTTTTGTTATTTGAATTAAAATAAACATTATAAAAAATATACAAAAACTTAAACTTATTTTTCAGCTAGTTGCCAAGGCAAAATTCCCCAATTTGAATTTAGTCAAAAAAAGAAATAATTAAACCTGAAATATAAATTAATAAAAGCTATAAAGACATATTCAAATAAAAACATACAAACATATAATTACTAAAACTGAAATACAAATGAAAACGGAAAAAATACACAAAAAAAATCGAATTCAAAATAATAAAAACTATAATAATATCTTAAATACCACTGGTTTTGGGTGCGATAACTACTGTACACTTTGCATGACATTTCATGTGTCCCATCCCTAAATAATAATAAAAAAAAACGAATTTGCATACCCAAAATGTTTTAATTAAACCTCAAACTACCTACAAAGGTGGTTTACATGAGTAGCAGATTTTCGTAGGATAATTCTTCTTGTGATGTGGCCATGCAAAACGAATCTCTTAATCTATAATAATCATCTCCCAAAGTGTGGGAACTTTCGGGAAGTTTTAATAGTCGCTACGCCCCTGGTTAGAGGCATTTCCATTTTGATTGGGCTAATTTGAGAGATGCTTTCAAGTCTAATTCACTGATACGTCTCTCACAGCTTTTCAGAGAAAAACTAATCGAATTAACCTCCGGAGCCCACATGTAATTTCAAAACATGCGCTGAATAAAGCCTCGATATGCAGAAAGATATGTTCCTCTCAGGTCAGCCGAGAATATGCATCGCACACAAACACTCCCGCACTTTTCCTCAAGGTCGTTCAGAGCCCGGAGGAAAGCCGTTCAGAGGTGGTCGTGAGAAAGAGGGCAAACTAATCAACATTACATGCCCTCTTGTTCCGGGAAATGAACAATTAAAAAGAGCGGATATTTTACGACATCATTAACAAGAGCTCTACGATTCAAAGTGTCACGATTGATCTCGAGATAAGCGGCGACGACTCCCCAGATTAAACGCTCATAAAAGGATATGGTCTCAGCGTGAGACCGGACGAGACAAAAACAGGCAGCTTGGCAAACACAACCTCACTTTATGCTCAGTATTAAAACCACCACATTCAGATAAAAACACACGGCGCTGTGAACAAAAACGGCACGACAACAAACTATTAAAATCCGTCAGACTGGTTGGCGTTACGCTTTGATCCTTGGATGATGACGAGCTGTGAGAAACAGACGGGTGCGGGGCATTATGGGTCGGGAATGATGGGTTAGTTGTTCTGTTTGGGCAGACAGCTCAAGATGTATTCGCCCACGCCGAGGAAGTAGACGACCTGAGCGATGCCGAAGAGCGGCGCGATGACCAGAGCTCGACAGTACGCACCCTTCAGGAAAGCAGTCGGGCCTTCGTTGCGTAATATCTTCCTGTGGTCACATGGGAAAAAGGGAATCATTTCACCCATAATTGGACCCAAATTGCTGTAATGAATGATGTGGTCAGCTGACGCCGTCACCTGATGCAGTCCGTCACCCCGCTGTAAGTGTCCTCTTGACTTCCTCGTGTTAGCGACTGTAGTCTCGTCTTTATCACTGAAACACAGAAGCCGAAACACAGATGTTGCACAACAGTTTCTGCTAACACACACTCAGGCTCTGTTTGTAAAGCTGCTTAACTCCTGACTCTCCATGACAGAGATCCAACTTGAGATCTCGAGGTAAGATCTGCTACTCGGTTCAAGGGAGAATGGACTTGAAATTGTTTGACATTAGCATATTCAGTATTTAAGAAAATAAACAGTGGGAAAAAATCGATTTAATTTTTAATGTGCTAAAGGTAATATTCACTACTTTAAGATTCATTACTGATGACAATGACTTAATATTCACTATTTAAAAAATATAAATAATAATATTGATTAAAATATGTAGTAGTCAGTATAAATAATAAAGTTAAATAGTTAAATAAAAAATCAACACTGAAAAAGTTCGATATAATTTTAATATACAAAATAATATTCACTATTTTAAAATATGATATGATAAAATATAAATATGATTCAGCACTGATGACAATGATAATATTCAGTATTTACAAAAATAAATGTGTATCACACGTGTGTGTGTGTGTGTGTGGGGGGGGGGGGGTATTAGAACATATTCAATATTTAATACTCAGTATTTTTTTAGACAAAAAAACTCTGAAAATTATTTAATATTCAGTATTTAAAAACAAATATTGAAGAAATATTCCATGTTAAATGCTCCAGTCCGTAACTTTTTAAAGTTAAAAATAATCCAAAATAATTATATTTAAAAAAACTTATTCTGCCAGTGGTCAAAACTATCTGCTTGCCATAGCTAGATTCAAAACGGTTAGCTTGTAATAATGATTTTAATTCCAGTGGTACTGGTGGGTTTCCGCGGGAAATTCGAGCATGTCTTTGCGTCATGACGTCACACCCGTACACATAAAGAAGGAGTTTCGGCTAGCCGGCTATACTGCGCGTGACGAGATGTTTAGATGTATAGGCTTTTCTCGCACCACTTTACATAATTAAACTTATGGCATCCAGAAAGATCCAAACAACAATCATCAGTGTCAACTGGAGATTCAGCAGTTATAAAACCCAAAAGACTTCGTACTTCGGATTTAAGGTGGCTAGAGAAAGAGAAAGAAACCGTCTCATGTGAACACAAGGATTTAAACATCGGCGGGGCTTTTGAAAGGTGCGTGAACTCCGTGTTTTGAAGGGGTTCAAAACAGAAGAAGAGACGGCTTTTTTCTGCTGAACAAGTAAGACATTTCAATAGTTCAATCGTGTAACAGTACGTTTTCTTAATTCACACAGTTATGGAGTTTCCTTTGTTGTGCCTTTCTCGTTTTGCTATTATGGAGAATATGAATTCTGAACTACACAGGTAACCATAAAACACATTAAATTTAACATTAGTCACGCAATGCTGATATGATGTCGTTAACATGAACAACTTGAGAACAAAGTAGGCTATAATTTGCACGGTTGCTGTAAATCGCGTTGATTAAATCTAACGAAGCTTATCATGTCGAATGCTTTTTCCCCCTTAGTTGGTCAGAACAAAAATGGATTTTACTTACTTGTTCAGAAGACATTTTCTTATGAAAATTCTTATGTTGGTCAAACTTTCAAAAAGTGAATCTGTGATTCTGTATGACAGTATCCACACAGCGCGGTGACTGACAGCAGCACTCGCCTCAAAGCACTGTGTTCATGTTTCATGCCGATTTACAACCCACGTAAAGATGATGATTCTGCGAATCACTGCAGTTACAGATTTCGAATAGAGAGATGGCGACAAAGAGGAAAAGCTACGGACTGGAGCTTTAAAAATGAAGTATTTAAAAAATAGACATTTTTTCATTATTTTATATTCAGTAATGAAAATAGACAAAATGGATATAAAAGTATTTAATATTCAGTATTTAAAAAAATAAAAAATAAATGTGTATCACACGTGTATGATGGGACAAACTCATTTTGAAAAACAAATATTTAATATTTAGTTTTTTTTTTTAAATAGAAAAAAATATTGAAAAAATTTAATAATATTGAATATTCCGTAGTTAAAACATGGGGGGGGGGGGGTATTAGAACATTATTCAATATTTAATACTCAGTATTTTTTTTGACAAAAAAACTCTGGAAATTATTTAATATTCAGTATTTAAAAACAAATATTGTGGAAATATTCCAAATTAAAAATTAAGTATTTAAAAAATAGACATTTTTCCATTATTTTATATTCAGTAATAAAAATAGACAAAATGGATATAAAAGTATTTAATATTCAGTATTTAAAAAAATAAAAAATAAATGTGTATCACAGGTGTGTATGATGGGACAAACTCATTTTGAAAAACAAATATTTAATATTTAGTTTTTTTTTTTAAATAGAAAAAAATATTGAAAAAATAGAATAATATTGAATATTCCGTAGTTAAAACATGGGGGGGGGGGGGGGGGGGGTTTGGGGGGGGTATTAGAACATTATTCAATATTTAATACTCAGTATTTTTTTTTTGACAAAAAAACTCTGAAAATTATTTAATATTCAGTATTTAAAAACAAATATCGAAGAAATATTCCAAATTAAAAATTAAGTATTTAAAAAATAGACATTTTTCCATTATTTTATATTCAGTAATAAAAATAGACAAAATGAATATAAAAGTATTTAATATTCAGTATTTAAACATATAGAATATAGAATATAAAAAAATAGACAAAACAAATATTGAAAACAATACAAAATTTAATATACCTTATTATTAATATTCAGTATTTCAAAAAAACAGAAACAAACAAAATATTGAAATATTCGATATTTAATATGCAATAATAAAAAGAGACAACTAATATAAAACTAATATACAAATATTTAATATTCAGATTTAAAAATAAATAAATAAATAAACAAACATTAAAAATATTAATATTCAGTGTTTAAAATATAGTTCTGTAATAAAAACCGTACCGTCCACAGGGTTGACAGCGACCGCAGCCGTGCTCCCCGCAGCGCAGCCCGAGAGGAACGACACGTAGAACGGTGCGGGACCCTCGCCTCCTTTCTTACCCAGGTTATTCAGATTAGCGAACAGAGGGAAATATATGACAGAAAACGGGACATCCCTGAAGGAGAGGGAAACACAACCCTGAAATATTCGCGCTGCATTCTGTCAGTGATATTTGCATGTGTTTCCCCCACCTGAGCAGCGTGGCTCCCAGGCCCTTGTAGAGACCCGCGATGCCCTTTTCCTTCAGCAGATCTCTGGTGAGTTGCATAGCAGTGGGGGACTTCAGCTCGACGGGGCCCCCGGGGGTCACAGCCTGAGGCATGAGCTTCCTCTGGGCCGCTGCACACACACAACACAGTATCAACCACACACACACACACATAATCCACTTTATTTATATAAAACATATGCAAAACTATATTGATAGGAAGGTAGCCTAATGGATGACACCGTTGAGGCTAACTTCTTCAGATCTTAACTTGTGAACAGACTTTGCTAGTTACCAAAAAGTAGTTTGAAGGCATTGTCGAAATGTTCCTTATGTAGAATAACAACTTTTAAGCTCATCTTAAAACAATTGTTGGAAACTTTTTTGTGTATACATTCAGTACCACTGACAATGACTTAATATTCAGTATATTAAAAAATAGAAATAACTTATATTGATAAAATATTCAATATTTAGTATTTTCAAAAGGAAAAAATAAATATTTTAAAAAATCTGTATAATTTTTAATATAATAAATAATATGCACTATTTTAAATAAGATTTATTACGAATGACAATGACTTAATATTCAGTATATTCAACACTGAAAAAATTAGACATAATTTTAATATACAAAATAAATAATATTCACTATTTTAAAATATTATATGATAAAATATAAATATGATTCAGCACTGATGACAATGATAATATTCAGTATTTAAAACATAGAAAATTTAATATAGAAAATGTATATATTTGTTTTAATATTTATTTTTATTCAATATTTTATAAATAGAAAAAAAAACAATTCTGAAAATGATAAATTTAATATGAATATACTGAATAAAATATCCAGTATTTAAAAAATATTAAGTACTGCAGACAATGACTTGGTATTCAGTATTTTAAAAATGAAAAAAATAATATTGAAAAATATTCAACATTTAATAATTATAAATAATATAAAAAATATATTTAAAAAAACAGATATTTAAAAAAAAATCTAAATAATATTTAATACACTGAATAAAAAATATTATAATACATATAAATCTTAAAATATATAAATAATTATAATTATATACTATTGCTGACAATGACTTTTTATAACAGACAGATTTAGCGGTACTACACTAAAACCTCTGCTCTGTAAGAAATTAAATTATTCATTTAGCAGATGCTTTTATAAAAGCGAAATACAAATAAATACCACATGTATTGCTTATTGTCTATAAAATTACAAAATGATGTCAAATCTGACACTAGTAGGCCTAATGTACAGGGAGAAGTGCCACAATGTGGCCACAAGGTGGCAGTGCTTCATCTCTCTTCTCTGTCCTGTGTCTTCATTTCTCACTTCACCTTCATTCCTTCCTCTTTTACAGTGTAGATTCTTACCGATTCTTCCAGCATCTTGCAGCTGAATCTTTAGCATCTCCATCGGTGTTGTAACGATGACCTGCAACACAACAGAACAAGGTTAGAGGAAACCTCACAGCCAATGAAAACGAGGACAAGCACTTTTAAAGGGCCACACACATATTCAAATCAAGACAGATGTGACACCTAAAGCCAGTGGTTAAAGTGCTTTTAAAAGGCACTCTTTTGGTAATTTTACACTGACGTCTCTCCTTTAGCTTACCATAATTAAGCCTATCGGAGCCTCTGCCGTCTGGAAGCCTGTACTTTATCCTACTACTATCTCAGAAATCAACAATCACATACAATTAGCATATCCTCCTACATGCTGAGGTTCAAATGGGTTCGTAAAATGGTATCTGTAACCCATTTAACTTCCGAAATGTGACTTGTTTTTATATTTTCTGAAGAAATATTCTCTTCCTGTGCATAACTGACTGGAAGTTGAAAGAGGTTGCGACATCAGCACAACAGACGTCCACGGGGGACGGGTTTATGTGTGCTAGCGTGGCTGTCACTGGAGACACAATTACACGTTTAATCAAATCTGAAGGGGTTTGCAGGAGGACTTAAGTGGGTCATACTGTCTGTTTGCAATGTTCATCCACAAACCTGACTCGGCACTAGTTGATGGGATTATTTGTGTGTATATCACCTGTCAATCTTAATCCAGAGTCTGCTGTAATCCCATCATTTAATCCGACATGGTTATAAACGTGCTCACTGACGACAGGAAGACGGTCACCTGTGTCACATGACTGGATCACTATGTTGTGTATTACTTATTAGTTAAGTCAGTCCAGAAAGAGGTCAATAGTGGAACGCAACGCAATGTTAAGTGCACGTAATTGCTACTCCTACCACTTTATGTTCTCCGTCCGCCTGAAATTAAATGATTTTATTCATAAATAAACTGATTGGTATTGATTTTATTATCAATAATTAATATATATCTACACAACTTCGGAGCATTACATGATGTTACCTCAATTTAATGCTACATTAAAGTACTTTGGATGTTAAAATACGTTCTGCATTCGTAACATTTGCATCCGAGCTGAGTTTTTTTTAACTAATATGTATTTTAATATAATGTATTTAAT
>JARWKJ010000025.1:5220506-5228006 GCA_029959095.1 Rhinichthys osculus
TCTTGGTCTTTTGAGTAGAGGAACTTCTCAGCGCATACAAAACCCCGCGTGCAGTATACCGGAAGTAAACATGGCGAGACGCAGCACAGCATACTTTTGGAGCGAGGTCAGTAACGTTACCAGCACCAAAGCGCAAACAAAGGCGATCGCTATCTGCCCCGAACTATTCATTATCCGCGTGCTGCTGCTGCTGTTGTTGTCTTTGGATACAGGAAGAAGAATCGGAAATGACGCATAGTGCGTCTTAGGTTGTCCGTACGTCTTGACGCTAACCGTGCGTCGCCGTTTACATCGGGATATTGCAATTCCATGTATACAGGAGAAACTCTCTCTGCTCACCTAAACGGGTTATTCCTAATGTTTCAGAAACCCGAATAGTGACCTTAACCCGACCATAACCCGAAAATTGGCTGCATGTAAACGTAGTCCATGTCTTTATGGTCATGTTGGAACAAGAAGGAGTCATGTTGGAACAAGTTGGGAGCATAAAATTGTCCAAAATGTCTTGGTATGCTGAAGCATTTAGAGTTCCTTTCACTGGAACTAAGGAGCCAAGCCCAACCCCTGAAAAACAACCCCACACCATAATCCCCCCTCCACCAAACTTTACACTTGGCACAATACAGTCAGGCAAGTCCCGTTCTCCTGGCAACCGCCAAACCCAGACTCATCCATCGGATCGCCAGACAGAGAAGCGTGATTCATCACTCCAGAGAACACTTCTCCACTGCTCTAGAGTCCAGTGACATCCCACGCTTTGCATTGCACTTGGTGATGTAAGGCTTGGATGCAGCTGCTCGGCCATGGAAACCCATGAAGCTCTCTGCGCACTGTTCTTGAACTAATCTGAAGGCCACACGAAGTTTGGAGGTCTGTAGATATTGACTCAGCAGAAAGTTGGCGACTCCTGCGCACTGTGCGCCTCAGCATGCGCTGACCCCGCTCTGTGATTTTACGTGGGCTACCACTGCGTGGCTGAGTTGCTGTTGTTCCCATTTGCTTCCATTGTGTTATAATACCACTAACAGTTGATCGTGGGATATTTAGTAGTGAGGAAATTTCACAAATGGACTTATTGCACAGGTGGCAACCTATCACGGTACCATGCTTGAGTTCACTGAGCTCCTGAGAGCGACTGATGAGTTTATACAACTGTGGCCATGGAAGTGATTGGAAAACCTGAAATCAATGATTTGGAGGGGTGTCCCAATACTTTTGGCAATATATATATATACACACACATGCATATTTATATATATTATATTTACAAAGTTTTATGTTATATGCGATTAATGGATTTGACAGCACTAGTTGAAACACTAACATGTAAACTTGCACTTACCTCTGTACATGCCGAAGTATCCCTCCGAGCGGATGGTCTTAATAAGGCAGTCGGACCTGCAGAGCACAATATATCATTCACATGTGAAACCTGACGAACTGAATCTTCTATATGATTCGATTTGTCCGTTTGAACACTCACATGCTGGTATAGAGACGGCATCCATTCTGCTGGTTCTGAAGGCGAGTCTTGGCTAGATCGATGGGAAACACACAGGTAACGCCGATCAGTCCTGCCACACCGCCGTTTATTAGCTTGGCAGGCAAACTGGAGCAAAGATGAGAGGAGATGAGACAAATAAGAGACAAGGGCAAAAAAAATCATTCATTTTAAGTTGTTGCCAGGGCATTACTATGCCATTGTTAGGGTGTTGCGGGTGGTTGTCAGGGCATTACTATGCCATTGTTAGGGTGTTGTGGGTGGTTGCCAGGGCATTCCAATGCAGTTGTTAAGGTGTTGCGGGTGGTTGCCAGGGCATTACTATGCCATTGTTAGGGTGTTGCGGGTGGTTGCCAGGGCATTACTATGCAGTTGTTAAGGTGTTGCGGGTGGTTGCCAGGGCATTACTATGCCATTGTTAGGGTGTTGCGGGTGGTTGCCAGGGCATTACTATGCCATTGTTAGGGTGTTGCGGGTGGTTGCCAGGGCATTACTATGCAGTTGTTAAGGTGTTGCGGGTGGTTGCCAGGGCATTACTATGCCATTGTTAGGGTGTTGCGGGTGGTTGCCAGGGCATTACTATGCCATTGTTAGGGTGTTGCGGGTGGTTGCCAGGGCATTTCAATGCAGTTGTTAAGGTGTTGCGGGTGGTTGCCAGGGCATTACTATGCCATTGTTAGGGTGTTGTGGGTGGTTGCCAGGGCATTACTATGCCATTGTTAGGGTGTTGCGGGTGGTTGCCAGGGCATTACTATGCAGTTGTTAGGGTGTTGCGGGTGGTTGCCAGGGCATTACTATGCCATTGTTAGGGTGTTGTGAGTGGTTGCCAGGGCATTACTATGCCATTGTTAGGGTGTTGCGGGTGGTTGTCAGGGCATTACTATGCAGTTGTTAAGGTGTTGCGGGTGGTTGCCAGGGCATTACTATGCCATTGTTAGGGTGTTGCGGGTGGTTGCCAGGGCATTACTATGCCATTGTTAGGGTGTTGCGGGTGGTTGCCAGGGCATTCCTATGGAGTTGCTAAGGTGTTCTGAATGGTTCTATGCACATTATGATGTTATGTTGTTGTGCAGTTCAAAAAGTCAAACTCCAGTGATGCTTGACTTTTTGAAACTCACCTGATCTGTTTGTCAGCCATTTATCTGGGTCCCTGTACTTCTTCAGTGTGTGTGTGTGTGTGTGTGTTTAAGGCGTCAGTGTGCACGTCTTTGCAGATTTCTCAGAAACGTTTGAGATCTCAGTCCATTCGCCTTCCTGTGCCAGATATCTGAAAGACATGGGAATAGAGAGAATCATTGAGTCAGTGTGGTTATGATACAGGTGTCATCTCTCTCTCTCTCTTTGTCTCCAGGAATGCTTCACACTGGACTCTTTCCTTTCCTTCTCCATCTGTTCCTCTCATCTCAGGAACAACTATGTCTTATTTTTTATTCTTATTACCTTTTGTCGGTTGCACAGGAAGTTTAAAATAGCTCACACTATCTGATTCATGACACATAAATGAATATTTACGAAAACGTAAAAGCATCAACAAATAATTTTTCCTCCCATCAAATTTTTTCTCCCCCATGTCCCTTTAGGAGCTCTGTAGTAGCACTTATGCCAACTAAGGTTGTTCTAAATGTGGAGCTCGATGTGTGTGTGTGTGTGTGTGTCATGAATCAGATAGTGTTTGAGAGGAACATCTGTGTGTGTTTCCTCCAAACATATGTGGAATTTGAACAACTTGAAGACAGTCTTTCCCCCTTGTTCCTCCCCTCCGTTCAGCCAATCAGCTCGTCTCTTTCACTCCGTCCCCTCCCTCTCTTCCTTCTGCTCTCCACTGATGCGTTTCCTGATTTCTGCTGACTGGACTGGACTCTTCTACCTTCAATTCTGCATTTTCTCTGTCTGGGTTCCTCTTTTTCTTCACTCAGAGAGTGGATGCACTCGTGAGATTTACCATAAACATTATTATATGTTAGATCAGCACTAACCAAAACAAACCAGTTTGGAAACCCTCTGTTCCTATCAGCAGGACTGTTATTTTTCCATCCTCTCAGTATCTTCCTCATGATTCAAGAGAATATCAGGTCTGTTTTGACTGGCACAATGTTCCTACTATCAGTGAACACTAAATCGCAGGTATTTAATGTCTCCCACAAGGTCTCAGACACATGAAGAACCAGCAACAATGATAAAAAAAAAAAAAATTCAAAGTCACTTCTGCTAGAAAGAAATAGAGACTTCTCAGTTCTCCTGATTCTCAGATTATCTTCCTGAGAATAAGACTTATATGTCTCTAGAGTTTTAGAAGACACTGTCTCTTAATAGGGTTTTTATAGGAACTCAGTTATGAACTAGCCACCATGGCATCTCCCAAGAACAACATTTTCCCATAGGGCCATTTTCCTGGTTGCATTCGCACTGCCAGTAGGAACGCTGATGTGACGTAAACCGGCTACGGGTGTGTATAAGGGTGTGTTCACACTTGTAATTCGGTTCGCTTGGTTCGTTTTGTCCGGACCAAAAGACACACAAACATTTAGTCCTGTTCCGCTTAGCGTTCAAATTGGGATTTTTAACACCGAACCTAAAGGCATAGAGAATATGTCCACAACCTGATCCAAACATCCAAAACAATGCTGTGTTCTGGGATAAATGCGCTTATTGTCTGTGCGTTGCTACATATGATGGCATTTTGACCCGCTGAGAACTCGTGAAGAGCTTATAAAATGTGTAAAGGAGTCAAAACAGCGTCAGGAATCCCTCCGTCACACACAAATGAAGATCTGCTGTGAGGAGACGCGGTTCTGATCCTGTACCGAACTGTGAAGGGCAACATCACGAATATCGACGAGAAAAAACAGCTATGCTTGAGCTTTTTGGTCCTTTTTAGGGTCGCATCTTGTGACATCATGTCCCGTTTTTGGTTTGTTTATATTCCTTTGGTCTGTGTTGTGTTCATATTTCAGTCGAACCACACCAGAGTTTGTTTGGAAGCGGACTGAGACCCGTCTTTTCAGCGCTTGTTTGTTGAGCACCAGGGTTCGGATGGCAGCGTTCACACTTATTCAAATGAACCGCACTAACAGAGCAATCACACCAGGGTTCGTTTTAATCCAAACAAACATGCCAAGTGTGAACACACCCTAAGTTATGCGATTGAAAAATCCAAAAGAAGGGCTATAAGAGACGAAACTTCCTCCGACAATTTGCAGTGCTACATATAATCGAGGCTGAGAAAGAACACAACGACAGGTAAATGATCTATTGCTGTTTTCCATGTTCGTGGAGAAAGTAAACTGTGTTAATAACACGTCTTTTTATAAATGGCGGGTGCCGGTGTTTCATATGGCGTGCGTTCGGCCAATCAACGTACAAACATCACTGTAGTTCCTATTGTGCTCGATTAGACCCTAATCTGAAGTAGGAACTCATTTAGTCCCCCTTAAACTAAAACCACTCCCAGTTCCTGTGGTGCGAACACGCCAAAAAGTGCCAATAGAGTGTGCAGATATGACATCGCTTTGTAGGCCAAAACTTAGCATTTTAGCATTTTGTTTTTTTGAACAGGATTTTGGTTCAATGGCTGAAATAAGGTCTCTGATGAACACAAGCTCAAGACACTTTCATGTTTTATTCAATTACATAAAATACATTAGTATTACCCCACTCGTGATTTTTAAAAGCTGTTACGTGTCTTGAAAAAAACGGTAGATGAAAAACTTAAACGAACATTAGAAATGACTGAAATAAAATAAGTTCAAGGTGAAGAACTAAAATAACTAGCCTAAAACTGGAATAAAAAGCTAAAAAGAAATGACCAAGGCTCATAAAATGACTAAAATTAAACTGAAAATATAAAAATTTCAAAATATGAATCAATGCTACAAAAGTATATAAATAATACTAAAATAACACATACTCTTTGAGCATGTCATTAACTTTCATTTTAAGTTTTGTTTTTTTTTTAAGATAAAGTGGATACTTCAAAGAAATTGTCCATTAAGACTCCTGTATTAAAGAGTAATATCTGAACAATGAAAGTTTACTTCATGAATGTTTAGCTTTCGGTTTCAATCAATAGAGGAAGAGAAGAAGCTGAGAATGATTTTTTTTGTGTAAGTAGTGGTTTGGTCTTGTGAGAAGTCCGATGACAAGATATCTGTCGTTCTGTGTGTCTTATAATCAGCAGAAACATTTCAAATGTTCTTCAGACCACAAACAGGCTCTCACGTACCTAGAACTCCAGCTAAACAACATAACTAATGAGCAACTCAACTAATCAAGTTTTAACATGTTTAAACTCAAATTAATTTCAGCAAAATTTGTGTTTTCTTCCCTATTGTGACGTATATCTGAGTGAAACGGCTTCTCAAACAAGAACAAATGTAGGGCGGAGCTTGATTTTGTTTGTGGGGAATTGATTGGATGGTAAAGACATAGGGATACAGTATATTCACAACCTTGGTCAGCTTTTATTACGTCAGGTGTTTATTGACAGGTTGCCCCGCCCTCGCACCAGTAAACGCTTTATCAGAGAAGAGATGTCGCTGCAAGGGTTATTTTTAATAAAGATTATGTGGCACATGAATTTAAAAATATAAATAATGATGTGCACAGATAAATCATTTATAATAAATACTGCAATATTCCATAAATTGCTAATATTCATGGTAACATTAAATAATAGCATGGTTGTTATCTTTAGATATCATAACTTAAGATATCATAAACATTATAAACATTAACATCATGATTTTGCCTGCTATGAAACAATGTGTATTGTGAAAAGTGCTAAATAATTAAATTTGACTTGACGTGATTTGCCTAAAACAACTTTTGTTTCGTTACTTTTAATGCCGCTGAGTGGAAAATAATGTCAATGAATGGGCACTTTCAGCAAACCCTGAGCTACCCAGCATGCACCAGTGTGTGTCCACTTTAAAACCACCACCATGAAGCCACTCTGACCCCTATTTAAACTCCTGAGACCATCGGAGAGGAACAGAAAACACTCATCAAATATCCACAAGAACAACTACGAGCTCCTAATGCTGCTCTGATCTTCATGCTCTCCGTCACTCTAAACACTATATTTCTACACAACAGAACTGAGATAGTTGCCATGGAAACGGACTGAAGATGGAATTAAAAATTCTTTGAATTAGCGCCAGAGATTTCCACACGTCTTACAGCAGATTTCAAGTCTGTCGTTTACGTGTGTGTGTGAATGTAATTCACTGGTGACTAATTAACGTATAGAGTTATGTTCATACACACGTCTGTGCGGACTAACAGTCAATAAGACTCATTCAAAACATTGGGCTCAGTATGATTTTTTTAAAGAAATTAATACTATTATTAAGCAAGGACGCATTCAATTGATCAAGTGATTTCTGAAGGATCATGTGACACTGAAGATTGCAGTAATGATGCTGAAAATTCAACTTCGCATCTCAGAAAATTATTAAATTGGAACATATTCACATAGAAAACAGATATTTTAATTTGTAATAATGTTTCACTGTTTTTACTGTATTTTTTATCAAATAAATGCAGCCTTGGTGAGACTTCTTTCATAAACATAAACAAATCTTACCAACCCCAATCTTTTGAACGATAGTGTATAAAAACACCCTGCACATCCACCATGGTATTCTTTAAAGTACAGTAAATACCATGGTACATGAATTTTAGTACCATAGTATTACCATCTGATACTATCTCTGTACCTCCCCAGTTATTTATGGCATTTCCATCTTTTTTTTAATGTCATATATAAAATACACCCATGAACGTGTTGCGTTTCTGCCAAATGGAGGGATGCAGAGAGAAAGAACGAGGATAGAGGAGTATAAAGAGAGAGTGAAGAGGGAGCTGTAATGAGAGACAGCTGGTGGGAGGAGAGAGAAGACGGAGGGAGGGAAAGATGGAGGGAGAGGAGGAGGAGGAGGAGAGGAAAGTATACGAAGCCGACCTGAGAACACAAGCAGCTGGTGAAGCCGAGAGAGAGA
>JARWKJ010000025.1:5233006-5260506 GCA_029959095.1 Rhinichthys osculus
AAAAAAAAAAAACAGTAGCATGAACATCACTGATTTAATAATTTAATCATGTAGTTTGGATTGTCCAGATGTTCATAATGCTGTGTGAGGATGAATGTCACGAGGCCTGTCAAGAACACGCCCTGGTCATACTGCACTACAACATACATTAGATTTTGCATAAAGAAAAGACTAAGCCTATTTTTATTTTTGCATTAATTTCATGACAAATAAGCACTTTTTACCCCAGATTGTCATTTACGTAAAGCAAAAAAATAAATAATTAAAATGCCATTCATACACAAATTATATCTATATCTATATATATATATATATGATTTCTTAAGGTTATGACAATGTGGTTTTATTTTTTATGGTCACTATTATCATCTCCATTATTATTATTATTATTATTTAATGCTTAATATTTGCACATTTGTGACATGCTGTGTTCAATTTATTCATTTTTTTTAAAAATGGTAAAACTAGTGTTATTGTATAAATCCACTTTTGACTATTAAACTTTTTTTTTTTTTTTGCATATTTTTCTGTGCAGTTTTGCAATTATTTCATGACAAATGAGCAGTTTCTCATTGATTAAATGCAAAAAAAACAGCATTCTGGTAACCATACAAAATTATATCTATATATATATATTTAACTTTGTATATATTTATATATATACACACATACACACACATATTGTTATTGTAATACATTAAAAAATACTGTATTACAGCGACGAGGATCGCCACTGAAAATATTGACAATAGAAATTAGTCAAATCTGGAAGCATTACAGTAAAGAGAATTTGGAGATAAAACGGGCTTATACTGAAAATGCCACAATAACAATTATTAATGGCTTAATTTTCCTTGTGCAAAATATATTTTCTGCCTGTTTCCTAATAAGTTAGTTTAATTTCATTCATTTTTAATTGATTTTGAAATATGACCCTTTTTGAGAGGCTACATGAGATTCACCCATGCATAAAATGTGTTGATTGTTTCTTGAACCTGTAACAGGAATAAGGTCCATTTGAGTGCTACATCGTGTCTCATTATGAATAAAGCTGGACACTGTGAGTTATTGAGAGGCACGAGAGAGAGAGAGAGAGAGAGAGAGAGAGAGAGAGACATCATTCAGACTGACAGCTGATCTGAGACCTGTGAGAAGAGACACTGTATGTCCATGTGTGTCATTATTGTCTCCAGTGCTGCTGTTTGTCATGTTCTTGGCATCCACTCTCAGCATGATCGTGTGTGTGTGTGTGTGTCAGCTGGACTGAGGGTCTGCAGAGGTAGCTGGTGTCTCCAGCCCGACTCGCTTTAGTGATTCCTCATACTTCCTCTTTCCCAGAGTCACTACGTCCTCTACTTCTTCCGCCAGGTCCCGCCGGCCACTGTCCACCAGTGCTTTCACCAGCCGCTGCACCGCCCCAGGCCCCGCCCCCTGCTGCCCTCTCGCCCAATGAAAGAGCATCGCCAATACCTGGGCCCCAAAGTTGTCCCTGACAAAACAAACACATGGAGATGCCATTTTATTTTTATTACTAAATATAATCGCAATTTTTTGTGCCATTCTTAATTTATTTGTTAAAATTATGTTTCCTGTTACTGTACACAATGTTTGTCATGTCAATGTGTGTACATCATGGCGGTATTTGAGATGCTGTTTTTATTGTATGATTTTAATTTAAAAAAATTATAAAACAGTATTGTTATTGTATAACCCATTTTATTTTGACAATGAAGATTTTTTCACTGTGCATTTTTGCAATAATATCATGACAGACAAGCCATTTACCCCCAAATTATTGATTTTTGTAAACAAACAAAATAGTTTTATTTATATATATATATATATATATATATATATATATATATATATATATATATATATATATATACACACACACACACACACACACACACACACAATGTTTGTCATGTCAATTAAAGCATGGATGGATATAACAAAAGAAATTAAATAATTATATATCTAAATCAATAATATTTTTTTTAAATAATAAAATATACAAAGAAATGTTGTGATGAATAAAATTAAAAAAAGAAAAGTGAGCATAAATAAATAAGGCAATTTTGCACTGATAACAGTTAAGCACTTTTAACCCCCAAATTTCACTAACGTAATCAAACATTTAAAACGGCATACTCATAATTATATATATATATATATATATATATGATCCTAAATAAATAAGGCATACAATTATTCATATAAATGTAACGTCATATGCCTTGAAATAAATAAATGCATTTTGTGCCTCATTTATGCTGGCATTTCTTTGCACTTTAATTAATTGCAACACTTCAGAATTAATTTAATTATTCATAATTTATATAATTTTGTCTGCTATATTGTTGCTTTATAGAACACATTTATTGATATTGGTGACACTTTATTTTACATTGTCCTGGCTTGTTACACATTACATATACTTACATTAAATTAGGCATAATTACATGCAACTAACCAAACCCTAATCCTAACTCTATAGTAAGTACATGTTCTTAATTAATGTTACTCAAATGTATAATTACAGTGTAACAAGGACACCTTAAAATAAAGTGTAACCTTGAAATTTAAGTTGACTTGAGAGGTACCGGGGTGTAAAGACGAACAGAAAAGAGGGCTATAACACAGAGGGCTTGAGCAAATGAGCGTGCATGCATGCGTGTGTGAATGTGTCCCGTCTCCTGCAGTGTCCCAGATGGCTGACTGATCAAAACCAAACACTCAAAATTCACCATTGTTGTCTTAATTTCTTTCCTCCATCACTCATTTTCCCACTGCCTCTCTCTTTCTCTGTAATGCATTTCCCAGTGAATTTATACCAGCGCAAACATGTCTGTCTCAAACCAATCTCAAAAAACCTGAACTCATGATATTTGGTTCTGAAAACGGTCCTAAAATCCTCGTGGTCAATGCTCCGACATTGAGTTTGAGTCCCGGCTCGCAACTGTTCCCGATCCTCTCCCCCTCTTCTCTTCCTGTCAGTTCTCTACTATCCTATCTCAATAAAAGCAAAGAAAGGCCAAAAAAAAGCTCATGAATATTAATGAAGTCATACTGATCTGGCTTGGTATTAAAGGGATAGTTCACTTTGAAATAAATTTTTGATATGTTTTAGCTTACCTCAAGGGCATCCAAGATGTAAGACAAGAACGGTTTGACCTAAAAATATCAAAATTGAAACTACTGCGGAAACAAAGACACCTACATCTTGGATGGCCTTGAGGTAAGCTAAAACATACCAAAAATGTATTTCAAAGTGAACTATCCCTTTAATTCCTGCACTGTCCAGCCATATAAGTAATTAATATTCAATGAGTCATCAGTGTCTGCGGATATCTAATGTTGCAATAAACAACCTATCATGGATGGGTTAATATGACACAATTTATGTATAATCTGTTATCACTGTCCTTTTGAAATCTGAAATGAGTGACAACAGTGAATGCCACACAATATTTTCCCAAATATTGTGCATTCATTCTACCACGGCGTCACTGATCAGCAGAATAGTTAAATGGACCTGCTGTAAAATCTGTCCTTTAATAAAGACAGAACTGTTGGCCTCGGTGTGATTTACAGCGCCATCTGCTGGCGGGCTCTTTCACACACACACACACACACACACACACCGGCTCTGATCTGATGCTCACCTGTGTTGGTTTCGGATTCGCTCCAGCTGGTCGTAGCCGATGCCGAGGCTGATGCCGATGTTCTGCCACTCTTGGTTGATGCGTAAGGAGATGGACAGGAGGTTGGTCTGTGTCAGGTAGCCGCTCTCCGGGTCGCCCAGGTTCAGCTCGCCAGAGATGTTCCCATCACAGTCAGCGTTCTGTGTGTGAAAATATAATCAAACTATTCTTATTTATCCATCATAGTTTCAATTCTACAAGCGTTTATATAAGTGATTTGAACTTGAGATTGCTCTCACGAGCTCTGTTGCTCTCTACTGGCTACATAAGCAGCTTCCTAACCAAAAAAGGGAAACTAATAAGTGACTGATTTGAAACATTATTGGTTTTCGAGATCGCTCACAGGAATCCGCAGAGGAAGCGTCGCCATCCACTGGTTGTCGTGACCTTTTCTTTTACTTGCTACTTCCTCTGGAAGATCAATAGGCACCTCACCCCTGTAAAACGAAACCTGGAGGGAAACGTCTTATTACAAGAGAGGTAAAAGTGATAATCATCACAACATCATCATAATCACATCAGATCACATTTGAGGTCAATATGCAAAGCTATATGTTCAATGAGATTCCAAAGTGGGAGGAGCTAAACAAACTGTCATGTGGATGGAGGAACGAACCCATGCGCAGACAGCAAATAACTCAAAAGGGGTTTAATGATGACAAAACAGAAAACAAAACCCACGATGGGGCAAAACAGGACTGGAGGTAGACTAAGACACGATGACAAACGAAGACTCTGACTTGACAGGAAACAAACTCACAATTCTCAATAAACAGGTTTCAGACAAAATACTCACAGAGAATAACTCACAATGTTTGACAATGTACCGACACAGGACAGCAAACACAAGAGGATTAAATAGGGAGACACTAATGACAAAGACAGGTGAAGCTGACTAGACAAGGACAGGTGAAACTGACTAGACAATAATGACGAGACAAGGATAACAAGGGGGCGGGGTGACGTAACGAGACAACACAAGCACATGGCTCAAAACACAAGACCATGTGCTTGCACACAAGACTAGAGAAAATCAAGGACACGAGGGCAGAATCATGACACAAACGCTTTGCATTTGAGAAGAACATGAGCTGTGTTCAAAATCCCCCCGTACACCCTTGTTCACTATTCCCTACATTAGTCCTCTAATATAGTTCATTTGAAGGAGTGATTGAAAACGAGTGTGTGAATTCAGACACTGAGTGTGTCGGAAGGGCTGCCGCTTTTGCATAGTTTCTGCTGTTTAATAATCAATTGAGGTTTAGCAAACTGGCAGCTCCAGTAGTTATGAAAAGATGAATCTTGAGCTTTGTCATGGAATCTAGCATAATAAACCTTAATTAAACCGTTTAATAATAAATAAATAGGAATTTATACCTGTGTGATATTACGCTGTACCCACATTGGACCAGCGGTTTGGAAAATGGATGGATGGATGATTCAGATGCGGCGCCATCTTTATTCAGCGCGACCATCACAGTGCATTATGGGTATTCTCTAGCCGTTGAGCGTACTGTACATCTGTTGTACACTCGTTATTGCGGATTGAATGAGCGCACTAGATAACGTCCACTATGGTTTCAGACACCACTACAAAAGGCTGTCCCCTCAAATAGTGCCATATTTAGGGGTATAGGGGGCGATTTCAGACACAGCCATGGAAGTCAAGTGAGTTGCACAGCTGAAATACTGGAGTGATCTAACAACGTCTCACCTGCCCTCTCACGGGGCCCTGCTGTGGGCTGATCGGGCACACATGGACCTCTTTAATGTTCTTCAGGTGAGAGTAAAAGGTGAATGAGAGTCTGCCCTCTTTACAGTCAGGACGGTCTGAGGACACAACCATTCGGGTTAACTTTAATATGTTTAACAGTTTGCATCTGTTCATGCTGTATAGGTTGAGGTGTGTTTATTGGTGTCCAGCACCTGCACTGATGTCAATGCCTCTCTCAAAGCCAGCGAAGAACTGTTCTCCCTCCAGCAGGACACACAACTCAGACGGCTGAGGACCTTCATACTGCTCCGAGAGAGACGACAACCTGCTTTCAGCCTGAGGAGAGACACGAACAAGGACTGCTAAAAGTGTAGCGTATCATTTTAATGAAATTAGAGCCTATAATTATTAAGAAGTTCATAGATTGACTTCCTGCATTGCACTTTTCATTACATTGACTTCCATTCATACGCAATGCGAATTTCACTGCGTTCCAGTGTCCGAAGAAATTTTGCATGCTTAAAAGTCTAGTGTGACCACGGTCTAACCAGAACACCCTAGAAACCACATAGCAACCACACACACACACACACACACACCTTGTCAGAGGGCAGGCACTGCAGCAGAACCTGCTCTGGGTCGGTTTTTCTCTGTAGCGCCAGGAATCGAACCCGGAACTGTTTCAAGCGGTGATACATCTTCCTGACAACACCACTAACACACCTGTGAGTGGTGTACCACAACCAGTACCTGAACACACACACACACACTGTATATGACAGACTGTATGCGTTTACCCTACTACTAAGTACTACTACTACTTTTTTTTGTTTCTTCTGCTCACCAAGGCTGCATTTATTTGATTAAAAATACAGTAAAACAGTGAAATATTATTTCAAATTAAAATAAAGGTTTTCTATTTGAATATGTTAAAATGTAATTTATTCCTGAATTTTCAGCATCATTACTCCAGTCTTCAGTGTCACATGATCCTTCAGAAATCATTCTAATATGATGATTTGATACTCAAGAAACATTTCTGATTATTATCAATGCTGAAAACTGTTGTGCTGTTTCATACTTTTGTGGAACCTGTGGTACACTAACATTCAAAAGTTTGGGGTCAATGAGATTAAAAAATAATACTTTTATTCAGGAAGGAAGCATTAAATTGATCAGAAGTGACAGTTAAGACATTTATAATGGTACAAAAAAAATCCTATTTCAAATAAATGCAAATAAATTTCTATTCATCAAATAATCCTGGAAAAAATGTATCACGGTTTCCACAAAAATATGAAGAGGCAAAAACTGTTTTTAGCATTGATAATAACAAGAACCATTATTAATAATTGAGTACCAATAATAATTGATAATAATCATCATATTAGAATGATTTCTGAAGGATCATGTGACACTGAAAATAATCAGATTTGATCACAGGAAAAAATATATATTTTATCATATTTTTAAATAGAAAACAGTTATTTTAAATTGTGATAATATTTGTTTTTTTTCTGTATTTTTGATCAAATAAACGCAGCCTTGGTGAGCTTCTTCGCTGCTCACCATGAGAAGTGTGTGATTGAGAAGACGGCGTAGATGTGCGTGACGTAGAGGGACACCTGAGCGGTGATGTCAGTCCAGGTGTGGGCCGTGGGGTCGCCGTGCATCAGGTGCAAACGGGACATGTCCACCATGTGTCCTGAACACACACACATGAACCTAAAACATCCATCAGCAGTTCACATTGCTTTGTTCAGAGCACACTACCATACTACTCATACTAGTTTTGCAGTGTGTAAACTGTGAACAGTTCAGCACCAAACAACACGGTCTCCCGTGACGTGACCTGCCATTTCCATACAATAAATTATGACAAACAATATGTGATTTTCTTGAATTGGATACCACTTGCATGTGATGTAGTGAGGTCATGTGAAAACATTAGCGTTTTAAACTATTTATATATATAAATGTATTTGTAGTATACTTAGTAAAAAATTATGACAAATACGTTTTAGTATATTTATTTTTCACTAGGGTATACATACAGTATATCTTTTTTTATTATTATCTTTTTTTTATAATTTGCTACAACATAATAATAATTATTAAAATATAGTTTAAAACTATAGGGACTAGAACCTTATTACCTATTTGAGTTCACTTTTCAGTCCAGCAAGAAAGTCAAAATAAAACACTTACTTTAAATTTTTTTAATATTTTATCTATTTACTTAGATAAATGCATATCACATGACCCTGAACTGACATCAGAGAACTTTGAAGATGCGAAAGTATTGTTAAATTAATGAAATATTAACTCAAAATATTAAGTTAATATTTTATGTCTAAGGGGTTCGGCTGACAAAAAAAGTTTGGGAACCCCTGAATTAAATAAAAATAATCAAAGCACACAAGCGCACTTTTCAAGATCTGACGAAATAAAACCAGAGTCTGAAATGCTAAAACAATAGATCTAGTGTTGAAAGTGAAAATAAAGGCTGCTGTATGTAAAAAGCACATTGTACACATTCCTCATTTGTTAAGCAGCATTAATGTCTAGCATAAGTTAAACCGCTGATGTCTGTAAATTTAAATCTCCGGCAGGAATGAGTCTCTAATGAGATTAAGATCTGCTCGGTTTAACAATTAAACCGTTTCCTAGAAAGAAGTGAACGTGATGCAATACCAGTCACTCCAGGTGGAAGAGGAACCTGGACTGTGATTGGCTGAAGGAAGTGCATGCTGGGAGTTTGAGAGAGGCATAGCAGTTGGCTTGCACTGGCTTGAGGGTCTCCGGTCAGGTGTTTCACCTCAGACTGCTCCACCTGCAGGACCTAAAGAGGAAAAACTAATATATCAATGCAGAATTAAGCAATATGTGATCATAACAGTTAAAGGTGCATTGTGTAATATTTAGGAGGATCTCTTGACAGAAATGCAATATCATATACATAACTGTAATAAGACCTTACATAATGAACCGTTATGTTTTTATTTCCTTAGAATGAGCCATATCTATCTACACACACCGCGTATGTACCTTACGTGTCTTACCCTTACATTGAAATAAACATTTTGCGCCATCGTGTTTCTACAGGAGCCATAAACTTGTTTCGTCACTATGTTGTTCTTCGTAGAAGCTAGCTAAAGTCAGCGAATAAAACACTGACAAAATGATGAACAAGTAACAATAATATTCGCAATAACATCGCTTTACTGAATAATTAAGTAAACCTAATTTCTCAATTTATCTTTGTAAAGAAACCTCATTGCTTAACTGGCTACTCTCTGCTGTCTCAGACGACGACATCATTTCCTGTCGGCCACCGTAACTTCTGCTGGTTGTAATTCGCAACCTCACCACTAGATGCCGCTAAAAATTACACACTGCACCTTTAATTGATTAGCATCAGTCCGATTAGCTCATTATTAGAAGCAGTGGTTATCTTATTATAGTATATTCTTGAACAGACCTGCAGTGTGACCGTACGTGTCTCTGTTGTGCATTCTGGAGGGAAAGTGAGTTTGATCCCCGGGTGGAATAGAGAAACCAGCAGCGCCCCCTCTGGGGACACGGAGCAACTGTCCAGGAAAGGGCGAGAGACGGCCACGAACCACGAGAACTGCGACACACTGCAGCAGGCCAGCTACACACACACACACACACACACACCAGATATACAGTCAAACCAAAAGTTATTCAGACACCAAAAATGAGATAATAATATTGAGTGAATGCTCTCTGCACATAGAAATACAAATACTTATATCATAAAATACTTTCACTTCAAACTCACTAAATCCCAGGCTCAGCCCATTCAGAAATGCCGGTACTTGGGTAGAAACCTATACATAGGAGCCTGATAAAAATGCTAATAATAAACAGAAACTTTAGACGGACTGAGAGGCTTTTGCATCTGTTCTGAAGTCTTCCTATTTTTACTAGTGTGTGCTGGACACTATAGTTCATTTATGTAAGTGAGGATAGCAAAATAAAGCAATCTGTGACATATTATACCCATAAATCCTTCATACAGTGACTACCAGTGAAAAATTTAAAAATATGCGACCAGAAATTATTCAGACACTTTGACCTAACCATGTTTTGCTGAAGCGTTTTTTCTTTAATTGCTAATGCGACCTTTCTACACCACAGACTGAACTAAATGAAGCATTGCTTGGTAATTGGTTGAGCTAAACTGGTATTATCTAATTGAGTACTTTAACAGCTGACAGATATTCAACATAATTCATTTGTGAAACAGTCTAAATGAAAGGACGACCAAAACCAGTGAAATATCAACTGATTTGATAACTCTGAGTTCTTGTCATATTTTATTACCATTTTCTAAACTATAGCAAATAAACTGTGATAATGTGAGACATGTTGAAGGTGTCTGAATACATTTTGGTTTGACTGTATATGTGTGCAGTAATGCTCTCATGATGGTGTACGGCGTTGCAACAATATGAAAGGTAATATTTGACGCGATCTGATTGGCTCACCCGTGCTGGGCGGCCCCCTGGCCTGCAACTGTGTTTCTCACTTCCTCTCCTGGTCAGAGTCTGTAGAGTCGTCCAAGACTGGCCATCAAACCTGCGAACCGCAACATCACCTCTCCGGGTTTTACGATACGGGACGCACACCTCCACCGGCTGAAAGAATGACAGGGTGACAGAGACACCGGAAAATGTATTATAATTATTATATTTGAATAATATTCATATATTTATTTTTTATACTAATTCATTTATTATATTTTATTTATAACAGTTCATATATTATTAATTATAATAATACTGTATTTTATTAATTTATAGTTTTAACTGTATTAGTTATTACTTGTAAACCAGCTTTCTTTCATTATAAAAATTATTATATTTAAAAAATATTAATATATTTATTAATTATAATATTTAATTTATTGTTTTATTCATAATATGTCATGTTATTAATTCTAATTATTATTTAATTAATTTATAGTTTTAACTGTATTAGTTATTACTTATAAAACAGGAGCTTTCTTTCACTATAAAAATATTATAATGATTATATTTTTTTCGAACATTTTTCATATTTATTAATTATAATAATACTGTATTTTATTCATTTATAGTTATTAACTGTATTAGTTATTACTTATAAAACAAGATTTCTTTGACTATAAAAATTATTAATCGCATCTAACATAAAAGTTTGTAAATACTTTTATGTTAGATGCGATTAATCAATTTGACAGCACTATTTATTAATTATAATAATTAATTTTTTTCTAATATTTTTCATATTTATTAATTATAATAATACTGTATTTTATTAATTTATAGTTATTAACTGTATTATTTTTACATCATAAAACAGGAGCAAGTATTTATATTTATATAAATATAAGCAAAAAATGACAACCTTCTCAAATGTGGCTCCATGTGGGCGGAGCTCCAGCTGTCGACTCAACAGGATGTCATGCTCCTCTAGCCACACCCACTTCCTGTCTGGCCTCCTCTCCGCCCACTGGAGTTGTGTGACCGTGTTTACGCATCTCCGTGGAAACAGGAGCTCCGCCCCTCCAGGAAGGAACACGTGACAACCAGCAGGTGATACTTGAAAACTGATGAGCAGAGAAGACTTACATTCAGAACATTATAGAAAATACACCACAAACTATTTTTTAAGTAGTATATATATATATATATATATGTATATACTGTATGATGTAGGCCTATACATATAATAACCCTGAGCCCCTGAGGAACTCTCTGCACATCCCTGAATACACCGGGTTGATTAATAACTTTAATGTACTTGAAGTGTGCACAAAGCACTAGGAATACAAGAATCGGGATTCGGTATTGGCAGATACTCAATATTCAATGACTCGGATAGGATCCGGGGCACAAAAAACTTGATCGGGACATGCCTAATTTTAAATTGTAGTGATATTTCACAATATTACTGTTTTTATTGTATTTTTGATCAAATAAATGCAGCCTTGGTGAACAAAAGAGACTTCTTTCATAAACATTATAAAAACTAACTTTTGAACAGTAGTGTACAAACAGAACTAGTATAGTAGTTAGGGTTCCACGATATATCGGTATCGGCCAACATGTTCATTTTTAATGTTAAGGCCTGTTCACACCGGGACGAATTTCGCGCGCGATATTCGCCGACGTTTAACGCCTCGTGACTAAACAAAGGGCGCCAATGTGAGTGTGCACACCGACGAGAAAAACGCCACGTGTAAAAGCGTCATTTTTTAAAAAACGCCTCGGGTTCGTTTTTTTAGTTTGACGCGCCGCGTCAAAAACTATCCGACCAATGAGATTGGCGCTTTTGCTCACGTGTCTGGAGCTTCTGAAGTCACAGTAAAACACAACTTGGGGGCGCTCAAACACAAAACGGTCTTGCCCATAGACATAATAAATACATAGACGCCCTATTGGCCGCTGGAGCGTACGTCAACGGCGCCGCCATGTTGGGGATGGCAACTTTCCCATACCTCTCATACCGGGAATTGAGAAAAATGCCTGTTTTGTGCGCTGTTTGGGGCTGTACACATCGCCACACAATTGAAAACAGCTTTTGAGGAATTACCTTTCACAAGCAAGACTGAACGTTTGTATTTGGTTGTATTTGGTCATGATTTAATTAGTAATAGTAACATTCAGAGGATAATTTTAAAAATACTACTGTTATTGTGTCACGAAATGTAGTTTTAATAGTTTTTCAGTCGACAATGTAGTTGTTTAAAGCTCAAATATGTGGTTTGTTTATAAAGATAGCGCCTATTTAAAAATTTGATCTGACGTTTTCGGAGTTGTAAGATGCGCTCAGCGCTCGTCTACCCCGCCTGGAACAGCCGTACCTCGGCCAGTGCTTCTGAATTTTGCCGCTGACTCGGATGTCTGTAGTCTAGTGGTTAAACATGAGATATAATTCGTCTTGTGTATATTTAACGGGCGATCTTTGGTCTCATTAATCTAAAATGGTTCCCTGGTAAATCGTTTTGGCTGAGGGCAAAGTGAAGTTTCATAACTTTATATTTAGGCTATTTTAACATTGTATCCTGCTGTATGTTTGACTGAAGCTACTTCTGTTATAATGGCTATTACTGATCAATAAAACTGAAATTTAACAAAAAGAGTTAAATATTAAAGTCACTATTTAGCTTATTTTTTATTGTATATATTCTGTAATTGATATTTCTTATTCTATTACTATTATTATAGTATTATTAATAAACTATATGCTATTATCAATATTTTATGATTGTATTATTGCACTTATGATATTATATAATTATACTATTCATTACTATTTTATTTGCTGTATACTATTTGTTTATTTTATTGACTAAACTATTTACTATTACTTCTCACTTTATGTTATATTTACTATTTGCATTGCACTATAGTTGTACCGTAACATATGTATTATCATAAAGGATCCATCAGTTATCTTTGTTATTGCTAAAATCTGGTCAATCACAAAAAATGCTTTTTCCACAATAAGAAAACTTAAATTATATCTCAGTATGGGGGTCTTCACCATTCTTATCCAAGAATAAAAAGCCAAATACATGACAAGCCTGAGCTTTGACCATTCTTTATTAAAAAAAACAAAATTTACAAGTCTAACTACTATCGAGATTTTAAATAACTAGAGATGGAACTTTTTGTACACCACATACAAACCACTGAAATCGGTTGATAAATGTAAAAACAGTTTGTTTTTATCCAGAAAAAACGCAGCTCACCCGTTTACTTACATTTGTTCACAGCGCAGTCTTGCCCTCCGCAAAATGGCGGACCCGTTGACGTATCGCAGCAACGTTCCAAAGCGGCCAATAGGGCGTCTATGTATTTATTATGTCTATGGCCTATAGGGCGTCTATGTATTTATTATGTCTATGGGTCTTGCCGAGCACACATACGTAACGGCGAAGAAGATATACGCCAAGTAGCGTCTACACTGCCGGGAAGAAATAAGACGAGGAAGATGCAAGGCCAGATGAATGTAGAGCTGCTGGTCTCGTTGGTGTCGGAACATAAAGAACTATATGACAAACGCGACAGCGACTACATCTAAATCTTAATAAAAGAGAATGTTATTGAGTGGTATTGCAGAGCAAATGGGCGCCATCTAATGTCAGGGAATGAATTTGCATGTTCACTCGGCTCATCGTCAGCGAAAATCGCTTGGGTGTGAACACAAAAAACGCGTTGAAAAACGCTGCCGAATAACGCGGCCCGATATTCGTCCCGGTGTGTACGAGCCTCTCTGCCCGATAAGTAAATGTGGGCGATATATTAAAGCTGATAAATAATGGATTATTTCCTTCAGCTGAGACACTTCAGAAGCGCACTGTTCGCCGTGATGCTTTTGGATTGCTTGAAATATGATTGGAATCACTTTAAAAAAGGAAAATGCAACTTGTAACACAGGTCTGTCATATAAGCTACATAAAATTATAATGAGAACATAATTTATAAGTGTGTGCTTGAGACATGGCTTTTAATGGTGAGACTTTTTTTTTTGTAATCAGGCTCTCAAAAATTATATAAAAATTAGGATTTGGATTTAGATTTATCGGCCAATCTATCGGTTATCTGCTTTTAAAAATAAAGAATTATCGGTTATCGGCCAAAATGTTGATATCGGTGCATAATCCCGAATAGTAGTATGCCATCCTGAAAATACCCACAGTGTGTACTAAATCTGAGCGTGTTTGTTAGATGAAGCTGGGCTCAACTCACCTGTGCTGCTCCAGTCCGAGGTGCAGATCTGGGGTCTCAGAACATTCCAGAACTATAAAACACAAACAGTGTCTCGTTGGGATCAAACCGGCTTAGTCTGTTCCGGTTTCATTACAAAAACATCCAGAATACATGATGAAATCCTAACAGATAAACACTACATTACAGTAACTGATGGTGAAGTAAAGCAGTGGCGGTGCGAGTGGAGAGAGACCTGGGGTGACGAGAGCGAGCGGCGGGGGCGTCGGGGGGCGGCCCAGCGGGTTGTTCCTCACGTCCAGTTTGTCGAGCAGCGGGAGGGAGTGCAAACATGCTGGAACAGTCCTCAGATCATTACTCTGGATAACCAGCTGCCTCAGAGAGCGGAGAGATCCTGAGACACAGATTTAGCCATCAGTCAGCCGTCACAGGGTCACAAACACTACATTTTCCCCCTTAAAAGCTCCAAATCTCACTCAAGATAAGTTGTTTCTGCTGTATCTAGCATAGTTAAAAAAAAAAAAAAAAAATTGTTAGAGAGTCATAAGGACACATTATCGTTTACACTACAAATGTAAAAGTGTTTGAGTGGTTTGTGTGTTTATTTAGCTAGGGACATCCTCATTTGGAAAAATAATACATAAAATAAATAAATAAATAAATTATTATAAAGACCTAAAAATCTTGTATAGATTTTATCTTTTTGAATTGCAATTATTTATCATTTTGTCTACTTTGTTTATTATTTATTAAAATATTAATAATTATTCAATATTATTTTAACTCTTTCCCAGCCAATGTTTTTGAAAAAAGTTGCATGGCCTCTAGAATATTTAGTTGTATGAATATCTGAATATGCAATATATCAAAAGAAAGAACAGAGTCTCTGCTTTTAAACAAACAAAAAATTCTAGCTCCATGCCTTCTTTTTTATCAACACTTGAATGTGGGTGTTTCATTAAAAAAGCAAAATTTTCAACAAAAAGCTGAGAACACGTGTTTGTCAAAGATGATGATCAAAATGGAGATGGAGTAGATCGAGTTCATCAACACCCCCAAACCCTCAGTCCAATATCTCATATATATTTCCTTTATTGTAACCAGGAGAATCACATTGAGATATTACTATCTCTTCTTCCAGTGAGACCTGAGTCATCCTGGGTCGACATTTCATTCAGTAACATTAGACAGTTTTGATTTATATGCTGTTTAATGTTGATGATCGCATTATTTTACATATGCATCTGTTTTACATATGATATCGCTTGTTTCTGCTTCTTCTTCGCCTGTGTTTTGATCAGGAGATTCAGTACTCTTTCAGAAGATGTGTGATAGCGCCCCCCTACCGTATACCAGAGAAAACACGGCAAGCTGGAAATTTCCATCAATGGCGGGGAAAGAGTTTAAATAATTATCAAATTTATTTATTAATTTGTTTACCTATTTGACCTTGTTCTTGCCATGAAAATAGCCTTAGATGCTAACATGGCATAAAACGACTAGATAAACAAATTATTCTAATGGTTAGTCTGTATTATTCATAATTCACTTTATATAAAAACAATTCAAGTCTATCGTATGTTCTCATTTAGCTAGATGTTTTCATCACCCAGCGTCTCCGGCAGCGATCTGAGTCTGTTATTTGACAGCTCCAGTGTTTGTAAGTCCTGCAGTTGTCCCAGTTCTTCTGGAAGTGTCTCCAGCAGGTTGAAGGACACGTCGAGCTCCTCCAGCCTGCAGAGGAGACCCAGACCCGGGGGGAGATCCACCAGCCTGTTCCCCAGCAGACTCACTCGCCGCAGGGACGCCAGCGCTCCCACGCCCTCCGGCAGAGCCGACAGGTGATTGTGACACAGCAGGAGCTCGGAGAGACGAGAGAGAGATAGAATACAGGGAGGAAGAGAGGAGAGCCGGTTGAAGGAGAGATCCAGGTGAATGAGTAGAGACAGAGAGGAGAAGGAGTCGGGGAGAGAGGAGAGGAGGCCTGGGAGAGGGTCAGCCTGAGGGTCATGGAAACGGTGTCCTTCAAACAGAAACATAACAAAGAGAGAGAATATTAACACATGGAAATGGACGGGCGGACGGCAGAGATAGATAGATAGATAGATAGATAGATAGATAGATAGATAGATAGATAGATAGATAGATAGATAGATAGATAGATAGATAGATAGATAGATAGATAGATAGATAGATAGATAGAACGACAGACAGACAGACAGACAGACAGATAGATAGATAGACAGACAGATAGATAGATATAGATAAAACGACAGACAGACAGATAGATAGACACTATAGATAGATAGATAGATAGATAGATAGATAGATAGATAGATAGATAGATAGATAGATAGATAGATAGATAGATAGATAGATAGATAGACAGATAGATAGATAGATAGAACGACAGACAGACAGACAGATAGATAGATAGATAGATAGATAGATAGATAGATAGATAGATAGATAGATAGATAGATAGATAGATAGATAGATAGATAGAGTGTGTGTGTGTGTGTGTATATATATGTGTGTGAAAATAAGTAAAATAAGTTTAATCTTGTGTGTATTTACCTCTGATAGCCAGCGAGCGCAGCTTTGTGAGTCGCGGCAGAACACGCAGTGAACTCTCTAGCGCCCCTTCATCCTCTGAGCCCAGTCTGAGGTACTGCAGGCCTCTCATCTGCTCCTGAACACACTCCCAGAACACGGGCAGAACCGCTCCTCCGGCCCGATACACATCCAGAACCAGCCGCCCCTCAGCCAACACGCCATCCAGACCCACCGACGGAGGAAGAGGAGGAGAGAGGCAGGGAAAAGAGGAGGAAGAGGACGACAAGATGGACGGAGCCCAGGTGTCCGTACGGTCAGAGGAAAAAGAGAGTCCTAATGGTGGACTTTCCTCTAATTCCGGTTTCCCAGTGAAATCTGGAAAGGCCAGATGCACTTCCGTCTCCATCATCATCACCCTTCTTTCATCTGAAAAACCATCAATATGGCCTTCTTCTCCTCCATCACTTGTGGCCAGCTTCACTTTCTCCTCCTCCTGTTTATTCTCCTCCCTCTCCATATATTCTCTTTTTTCTTTCTTTCAGCCCCTCCTACAAACCACATATAGTGAGAACATTGACAGAGAGGTGAATCTGCCAGCTCCGTCTTCATCTTTCCATCACCGTGGTGGGATCACATCTCTAGACCGGTGTCATGTCCAGACAAGCCCCTGCACTGGAGTGACAGAAAAGAGAGAGAGAGAAAGAAAGAAAGAAAGGTGTTAATTGGAAATGTTCAGAATCAATCAAATGTAACAATGAACTGCAGTGAGTAAAATTCAGGATCCGCACCTGAGCACCACCACTACTGATAAATAATAAATAAATAAATCAGTTTAATCAATGCATTGATAACATTTTGAATGTGTTAATATGAAATGAAATATTTCTAATAATAAATATAGTGTTAAATAAATGCACACAATTTGCTGAAATCAAGTTAGCATTTAATCTGCAGTTACATGCATTACTGCACATATACCAGTGCCAAAAGTATGGATACATTACTATTTTTAAATGTTTTTGAAATACATCTCTTATGCGCATCAAGCCTGCATTCTTTGTAATATTGTGAAATATTATTACAATTTAAAATAATGATTTTCTGTTTTAATATACTTTAAAATATAATTTATTTCTGTGATTAAAGCTGAATTTTCAGCATCATTACTCCAGTCTTCAGTGTCACATGATCCTTCAGAAATCATTTGAATATGCTGATTAATATATATTTTTTTGCAACCTGTGATACTTTTTTTCAGGATTCATCGATGAATAAAAAGTTAAAAACAACAGCATTTATTCAAAATAGAAATATTTTCTAACAATATAAATCTTTAATATCACTTAACATATCCTTGCTGAATAAAAGTATTAATTTCTTTTTTTTTTAAAAGAAAGAAAAAATATTACTGACCCCAAACTTTTGAACGATTTTATTTTTGATCAAATATATGCAACCATGATGAAAATAAGAGACTTCTTTCAAAAACATTCACAATAGTAATATTTCCAAACGTTTGACCTGAACTGTATATTTTTATATAGCCTGTATAGTTTAGCATTATACTTTCTAGATATCTGTACTGGCCCCTGAAAACCCATTTGTGTCGACCACCATCTTCACAAACTTTAGTAAGTGCAGTTTTGCCAAAATTGTATTTCTTTTTAATGACATCTACCATTGTAAATCACTGTAAAGGCACCATTGTCATTCATTCACATGAGGCTAAAACTAAATCACAGCTGCATTACAGTATAACAACATTTACGAGTCCTGGCAAAACACTTAACATTTATACAGCACACAGAACATTTATAAGTCATAGATCACGTTAACTAGTAACAGTCTGACTGACTGAATGATCACTTAACTCGTTAAACTGAGCGATAAACACTTACAATGCAGGATTTTAGGCGCGTATTTCTTGATGGAAGTGACGTTTCTGTGACGTTCAAACAAAATACGGTCTCGCGCATTCTATTAAACTAACACTTATAGAACCGAAATGTAACATTAATTTGATACATTTACATCTGTTGAATACAATAAGTTCACTTCCGTGTTTCATGCACATGTTTCGTGTTGACGTTGACACACACACACACACACACCGCGGAACTTTGAGCTAAGGGCGGGAGGAGATCTCTTAAAGAGACAGTGACAGCTAAAAATAAAATAAAAAATACAACTGGGATAGTTAACCATAAAATGAAAATTAAGTCATAATTTTCTCACACTCAAGTTGTTCAAAACCTGTATTAATTTCTTGTGCTGAACACAAAAGAAAAGGTTTTTAAGAATGTTGGCAACCGAGTACAGATTCTATATGGAAGTCAATGGGGATCAGCAACTGTTTTAAAAATATATATATATATTACCTTTATTTAACCAGGATAATCTCTCAGAGATTAAAAATCTCTTTCACAGGAGTGTCCTGGCCAAGAATGGACAGCAGTTACAATCACAAACGTACAAATCAAAACAACAATAAAATTAAAACATTTAAAAACATTTGCACATCATTGAGTCTTCTTCAAGTGACCGCATAATAGATTTAAAATGTTCCATAGGCACCAGAGTTTGTAATTTCAGTTTTGTTTGGAGTAGATTGCATTCAAATGCGCTGCATACGATACACAAAAGCCCCTTTTCCGGGTTCAAATGGAACAGAAAGAGTAAAAAAAAAATTCAGACCAGAGGGAATATTTCCCAACACTTAGTTCGGTTACCAACTTTCTTCAAAATATCTTCCTTTATGTAAAGAAGGAACTGCATGCAAGTTTAGATTATAGAATGACTTGGGTGAGTAAATAATTATGGAATTTAGATTTTTGTGAACTATCCCTTTAATGTATAATATAATAGCCTAATATAATATAATATAATAAATCTTATCTTATCTAACAGTCTGGTTGTGTATGAGAGAATGAAATGAAGCATCATCAACCTCTGCTGTTGCTTGTGTTTTTATGCATGTCTCAACATGTCCGCTTTACCACCAGCTGAGGTGTGGGATTGGTTTAATCCACTGAGACTCCAGGATGAATCCAGGATAAATATCCTTCTCATGAGGGAATGAAAGTGGGGGATGAGATGAACATCTAAGCATCCGAAGAATTTTATTTTGATGGAAAATAATGAACTGGGTCTGTCTGAGAAAGATATAAATCCATTTGGTTTTTAACAGAACATGTTCAGCACAGAGGTGAGAGGTCAAGGCAGAATATCAATTGATTCTTACATGTCTTCAGAGGAAATGCCCATGACTGACCTCACTAAAGTACCCATGGAAAATATTCTCCTTGAGATTCTGTTCAGTGCTGTCCAAATGTGGGCCAAAGGATACAGTTTTGCTGTTGTCATTTCACAACACACTTTAGGAACATTCATTGAGACCTAAAAATATCCAGCAACAAACCCAAAGACTTCGCTTCTCCAGATTGAGTCTATGTTTGGATACAGTGTTATAATTTTATTTTCATAATTATAATAAAGTGCGTTCTGATTTTGATTCTAAGCTAAATTGTCCTGTTCTACTTAGCCGTTTTTATGAGTTAATTTAATTGAAAGACATGGAATATCTGCACCTTTTTCCACACAGGATCTAATGGAGGCAAAAATGAAAATAATAAATTGTGAAAAACCTAAAAGAAATGCTGACCAGTCACAGGACATAATATATATGTACATTTTAACTTAGATTTGTAATGCTGAATTTAAAAAAAAAAAGTTCATATCAGTGACATATCTTTTGCTTGATAAACCATTTATTCAGTTATTTTTAATAGAAGTAGAAGTTCAAAATATACAGATATTTGGCTACAACCTTCAGGCCATTTTTAAATACATTTATTTGTGAAATAACATATGACTTTAACATCTTATATAAATATCTAAATGCTATGAAAATGGTGACAAGGGTGTTTTTGGACAAGCTGTAATGTTCCAGGCATGAAAATAATTTCAGGAAAGATGCCCAGAATTTTGATTTTGTGGAATCGTGGTGGTTCATTTTAGGTAATTTGTAGTGTGTCGTCCCTGTGAACCTTGAACTCTCTGACATCCCAAAGCTCAAAGCACATATTTATGGGAGAACGTTCCCGTGTCCCACGAGTGCATGCACAGGGAATCTTGACACAATACTGAGGTTAAATAAATCATAAAAACATGGCAAACAAAACAGTTCTGCAGAGTAATCTGTCCTCTCTAAATCCCCAGAGAGGACATATTTTTAAAGCCATGTCATTTGGGAGGATCCCTGGTAAGATATGTTGTAAAACACTGTACAAAGGTGGAAAACACTATTAAAATAACATACAGTATGGACTAGCTGCTGTTTATTAACACAATAAACATTTTTGATATTAAATATTGGTATTGAAAGCATAATATGAGTGTGTGTGTGTCTGTGTGTACTTAATGTGTTACAGGCTATTTAATGGATTTTTCAGCAAAATTCAAACAGTATAAAGATCATGCAAAAATAGATTTATAAGCGAAAAATCATAGAAAATCATATTTATGTTTAAACTATTTTGACATTTTAAAAGCAAAATGACCAGTCATTACAAGCTTCACAGAATTAAGTACCTTGCAACACCATGTAAATGCAGGAACTTTAGTACCATAGTGAATTTCAAAATACTATAGTATCACCATAACATGTACCACACCTGTACCATATCACTGTACCATGATACCTCTGCATTGATTTTTATTTTTATTTTTTTGTGTAACATGTTTATAGATATTCTGCATGATAAAAACATGGTATTATCTGATTGGGGCACCATTTAAATACCATAAAACATTCTACAAAACGGCACTAGATGATAATACCATGGTCTTTTTTAGATTTACCATTGTACCATGACATTTTAAGGTTCTGCAAAGCACTTTCAAAATTGACCTTGGTACTACTATGGTAGCCTACATGTCTAAAATACCATGGTTTCACCATGATACCATGTCCAAAAAACATAAATATTAAATATATTACAATTAAAACAGTGTCTTATATTTCTCCACATTACAGCAAAGAAAAGTTTGTGGTGGGAAATGTGGTTAATTATAATGAAAAATATGTTTAAACTAGGCCTATTTTCACATTTAAAAAGCAAAATGACCTAGTCATTAAGCTTCACAGAATTACGTCATAATGCAAGAACAAAAAAAAAATCAATGCAACAACAAAACTGATAAGGGCGCGTGACAACTGGAACACATTCGAGGAAACATTTCAAATGACAGCTAAGTAAAAGGGTATGGGGTCCAAAAGCGCAGCCTCTGATTGGCTACTATCTCCTCAGCCACGCCCAATGTCAATACGCCCCTCCCTAATGATGTTTGTGACCTGTTTTGTGACGGAGGAGCAAGTCAAAACACCGGTCACTGTACGCAAAGTTATTTAACAAGCTAGCGGAGAAAGCAGATGTCCATTCAAGAGGCGTGTGTCAGTGATTGTTCATCACTTTAGAAACTTTTTAACCGCAAGACGTTAGTGTTTAGGTAGTTATTATAACCCAAACGTTAGAAGCTCACTCTGATGCCATGTATGGATCGTCCGCGGTGCGTCAAGCGCGTGAAAGACTGTAAACGAAAGTAACCAGAGGGATTTACTAACTTTATTTGAAGAGTTTTTTTTTCCAGAAGAGGAAAAATCATGTTCCCTATCGACTCTCCGTGGAATATTTCTTTCGCTGGCTGTGGTTTTCTGGGTATTTATCACATCGGAGTGGCCAGCTCTCTCCAGGAGCACGCGCCGTTTCTGGTGGAGAATGCGCGTCACATTTACGGCGCGAGCGCAGGCGCGCTCACGGCCTCTGCGCTGGTCAGCGGGGCCTGTTTGGGTAAACACAGATTTATATGTTACACCTCATAAAATATTCACAAGAAAAAGTACTTAGTGTCATGGTAATTCAGTGTTTTTTTGGACATTTACCCTTTCAAAATACCATAGTATCACCATGTTATACTATCACTGTACCATGATGTGTCATGGACATATTTATAGATATTTTGCATGGCAAAAACATGGTATTATTCGATTGGGGCACCATTTAAATACAATAAAACGTACTTTGACGGAACCAGATGGTAATACCATGGCGTTTTTTAGATTTACCATTGTACCATGATATTTTATGGTTCTGGAAAGCACTTTCAAAATAACGTTGGTACTACCATAGTACACGTTTAAAAAACAATGGTATCACCATGACAACATGATAAATATTAACATTTTACTATTAAAACATTGTATAATTTTTCTCGACATTACAGCACAGAGAATTTGATTGGAAAATGTGGTTAATTATTATGAAAAATTCATCAGAACATTATTTTTATTAAAATGAAATAATAAATCATAATTTTTTCTCACATTACAGTAATGAGAAATTGATTAGAAAATGTGGTGAATCATCATGAAAAAAAAATGTCACAAAACAAAAGCTTTATTTTCTTTCTTAAGGTCCTTTTTTGTTAGTGTACCATCTGTGGTATCTGTGTCAAAGATTAAATTCTTGTGTGTCGTGACTCGTGACTCGTGGCACAACATCCACCTGTCGCTGTGATCATTGACTGCTCTCTTTCTGGTCCTGTGACAGGAGAGGCCGGAGCCAACATCATTGACGTGGCTAAAGAAGCCCGGAAGCGCTTCCTCGGGCCCATGCACCCCGCCTTTAACCTGGTGAAGATCATCCGAAACATGCTTCACCGCACGCTCCCCCCCGACAGCTACACGAGGGCCAGCGGCCGTCTGGGCATCTCTCTCACCCGCGTGACGGACGGAGAAAACGTGCTGGTGTCACACTTCAACAGCAACGAGGAACTCGTGCAAGTGTGTACTTACACACACACACTCAAACACATCTTCATTAGCACTTGTTTAACCCATAATCAACACACTGCAGTAGGTTTAGTGATAATCAGCTCACATGACCTTATAATAATACTCAGCTGTAAACAATCATGAATTCAAGATATTTACAGTAAATGCACATGGTTTTGAATTAGATCACAGTATTATTGTGGATTCATGTCCAAATCCCTTGTTCTTATATGTACAGGCGTGTATATGCAGTACTTACATTCCCGTGTACTGTGGCCTGATACCGCCGACCCTGCAGGGAGTGGTGAGTGTCCAGTCATTATATAATTATTACCCATAATATTTATTTACAACTGCAATATGATTAGGCTTTCTGTGCTCTCTCAGATTTTTGCAAGCATGTGTCATCATGTGCTTGTGTTACATATATCACTATATTTAAAGCACTAATGCTGGTCGACTAAACAAAACGCAGCGGATTTGTTTCTTGCATTATTAAAAAGATAAAATACAATTTTAATGAAATATTATGCAGTCATAATTCAGTTACAATGTTAATCTTTTCAAAGCAACACCACACTGTCAATTTAAGTCTTTTTAAGTTTATTTATTTAGAATAAGGTAGAAGTGATTATTTCAGTACTGTTCAAAAGATTGGGCCTGTAAGATTTTTCTTTTCTTTTTTAAAGAAATTAATACTTTTATTCAGCAAGGAAGCTTTAAATGGATTTAAATGGAAAGTAAAGACATTTATAATATAATATTTCATAAGAATTCTGTTTTCCGTTCTTTTAAACTTTCTATTCATCAATGAAACCTGGAAAAAATGTATCACGGTTTCTACAAAAATATGATTTCAACTTTGACAATAATAATAAATGTTTCTTGAGCAGCAAATCCTCATATTAGAGTGATTTCTGAAGGATCATGTGACACTGAAGACTGGAGTAATGATGCTGACAATTCAGCTTTGATCAATGGAATAAATTATATTTTACAATATATTCAAATAGAAAACAGTTATTTTAAATTTAAATTATTGTACAAAATATGACTGTTTTTACTGTATTATTGATCAAATAAATGCAGCCGGGGTGAACAGAAGAGACTTCTTTTAAAAACCTAAACCTTTGAACAGTAGTGTATGTAGAATTCAGAGCATATTTAACGTTACTTATTCATTTGTTTATTTATGTGTTTTTTACATGTAATTTACATGCTGATATTTAGTTGTTTAAATCACTCACTTAATATGAGCAATAGTGATGTTTGACATAATAAACAGCACTAAATTATGGCAGAAATCTCTCTAAAATGTTGCTAAAATATTTAAAAGCTTGCGTAACTATTACTTCTGTTTTTAAAAAGTTGTGTGTCATTGAGAAAAGGGGAACTTCTATATTCAGTGATGGTTGTGTAAAGAACGGTGTTGTTTTCATCTGGATTCAGATGTTGTGCCAGGATAAATAGTGTTATTTGTTGATTTTTTTTTTTGGAGGGTTTACTTTCTTTCATTTCCCCTCTAGTCGTCGGATCGGAGACCTTTGCCAGTTTTCTGATCTTTGCTCTAGTTCTCTTGTTTTTCTTGAGTTTTGTATTGTTTGTGTTTCTGAGCAGTGTGTTTTTCCACTTCCTATTCATTTTTGAGCGCATCTCACAAAAAATGCTCAGGTCACATTAAAAAAAAAAGAAATTATATTTTGCTTTAGAAAAATTAAGTGTATTTTTTATTTTATTTTTTAGAACCATTACGAATTTTGCATCGTGACATTATTATCATTACAATTAAATATGTACCTTTTTAAATGCTCTTTGGTCAAAACAATTTCGGAATGGTACGAAAAAAAAAAAGGAAATAAAAAAAAAATGGTCACGCTTGTATTGTTCACAGTCAAAAATGAGCACATTGGAAATGGACGGGAAGGGAATTTCATCTAGTGGAAACGCTTAGTACTGCACACAAACAAAATCTTACTGAAAGCTCATTTTTTTGAGAGAACCTCAAATTTGGAGCACAACTTGTTTAGATGAATGGCTTTGATTAGAGCAAAACATGTTTTGGAAAATATATATTTCATATAAAATTTAAAAATAGTATTTTAACGCAGTTTCATAATACACTTAAACTTCTATAACTTTTTTTTTTACTTTCACCTTTTCAACAATAATCAATAATCTGCCACGTTTGGTCTTTAAAAAAGAGATCAAACTTAATCTGTGCTCTACAGCATTTAAGATTTATAACAGTTTAAGTTTCAAGAACTTTCATTTTCAGGTCTATGCTCAAAAAGTTATTAATATAGGTAATAAATGGATCATAACTATTCCATAAATATAATTTAGTACCATAAAATTCAATTCCATTTAATATTAAATAAAAAAAAACAATATTGAACTAAAACATAATACATTCATTTCATTGGAAAAAATTAAATAAGATTTTTAATACAGTAATGAGAATTTGAAGGATATATTATCATGAAAATAATGTCACAATGCAAAGACTTTTTCTTTTGTTTGAGATATACTCCTCGTTCCACTCATTTGTATGTTTATTAATGGTTGTTATTTTGCCACGCAGCTCTAAAAACCATTTTATGAAACAAACTCTCATTTGACACTCTTAAAAAAGACTACTCTGAAATAGATGAAATGTTTCCCACAATGGAAGTGCATGTGTTTAAATGGCATCTCTGTTATTAGTCATTGAAAGGTAAAAGTTCAAGCTGATGTCAGATCAGTAAGATCAGTGAGCTGGTGTCCATAAGTCAATGATTGTGCAGTTGGCACTTGGCTCGCCTTCCCTGCGTACCGTGCCAGTGAATGAGTCAGTGTGTGTGTGTGTGTGTGTGTGTAGGCCGGGATTAGTGTATGTTTGCATATGTGCGTTGGCTGTGTGTGCGTGCCAACAAGAATCCTAAATAATGTGTTGTGTTGTGCCAAATATAAAAGGCGCTCTGAAAGCTGCTGCTCTTTCCACTGTTCTGCCTGTTAGCAGCACTGCAGTAAAACACAAATCTACCTTAATGGTTTAACATTCACAATTTTTTCTCTCAGTTTTGTTTTTTTCATTTCAGTTTATTGAAAATGTATCAGAACTATTTCATCATAATAGGCCGTGAGACAGAGGGTTGATTGGTACCATTTTGAGTGATTAAACCGCATGGTGATTTTTGTGTAGGTATATGACCCTGTATTTGAAAAATGTGTGATAGCATTAGATTCAAGGTAGTTTTTGGTTACGGAGGACGATTTTCAAACATATGTCAAGAAAAAGGATAAATGAATTTATTTATCTTTAAATACATTTTAAATTTTATCTTTTTTTTATAATATTTTATAAAATGTTATGAAATTTTATAATTTTTTATAATAAAAAAATTACAAAATTTTAATAAAAAAAATCTAAATTATAAAAGGATAAATTTTTCTCTCTTGTAGCCACTGAACAGCTTACCTTGAGGTAGGATGATATAAGTGTTGATTTCTAATGAAAGCTACCATGGATCGGATGCTATCACACATTTTCCAACACTAGAGATGTATACCTTCATGAAAATCAAAAAGAAATTTAATCCCTCAAATGGTACCGGTAGGCCAAATTTGGGGTCCCGTCTCATGGCCTATAAATGAATATTATTGTTATGAGAATTTTTTTTTTTGTTGTTAATTTTTAATTAATAACATCAAGTTATCGTCTTAATTATTTATTTTTGTTAAATAGATTTAGTTTAGTTAGATGCACTCTGCAATTAAATTAAATTCAAGTATACGCACTATTTCCTCATAAATTAATATTATTGTAATGAGAATTTTTTTATTAAATTAATAGCATCAAGTTACCGTCTTAATTTATCTATTTTTGTTAAATAGATTGTTTAGTTAAGTTAGATGCACTCTGCATTTAAATTAAAATAAAATAAACTGAAGACAAGTAAGCACTATTT